>JAJTUV010001454.1:0-333142 GCA_021653895.1 Mastomys natalensis
TGTGGATCTCTCACTTATAAATGTAGGGAGGGTCTAGGCCATTCACCCTTGCTGTGACATTTACAAATCATAAATATTTTGAAGGTAAACCTTCTACAAAGAGAAATGTCTTTGGCAGAGAGAATATCAGAAAAAAGCCCAAATAGAAACAGAAAGATAGAGGTATTTTAAAAATCCTTGTGGTCAGTTTTAGCATCACCTTGAAAGGTGACTTGCTTGTGACAGGAATCAGTGCATGATAGAAATGGCTGAATCTATTTTGGATCAAAACCAGGCAGCCAAACTGGAAAAAAAATTTTGCTCACAGAGCCCCCTTATCCTAATGTGTTCAAAGGCATGCTTTCAATACTGATTCAGGCACCAAGGTTCACTTGGCCAGATAAAAGCAGATAATAATAGTTTGGCTTATTTTTAAAAATTGGCTGTGTTTGCTATATTCATAACGATGTCTCTGGAGAGAGGTTATTTTGCGAAGTGCTTTGTAGATAAATAAATTTTCAGGGAGGGAATTTTAATAAAAAACTGTCCAGCTATGTGGACAGATGGGCCACATTTATTAAGGGAGGGAACCATGCATTAGGAGCTGGGCGAGCAGCCTCATCTTTAACCACGTTAGCCCCACCTCAGCTGCTTCCTGTTCTTTCCATTGTGAACCAAGCCTGGGTGTGTGTGTGTGTGTGTGGGGGTGACATGGTTGAAATAAACATTTTGTATTCAGTGGGGGGGGGGATGATTTGATGCCGAGCTTTTGTTTCTAATTTTACAATGAAAAACATATGTGGAAATCTTATCCTTTCTTCTTTAGAATGAATTTGAAAACAAATTAAGCCTCATGGCACAGATTAAAACCCGATTTGATAAATGGTGGGTTTCAGATTCTTATGGGATCATGCAACTGGATGGTCATGAGAAATATTGCAACACAGAGGTTTCTGAATTATTCCACAAATTAATTAAAAATCAAATGCATAAGGACCGGAGGAGGCTCTGACTGCAGTCACCTGGGTTGCACTGCCACAGTTTCATGGAAGCCTCGGCTCTGAACACAGTGTGCCTACTTTGTGCACTGCACGCTGTCATACTGTGCATCACCAACACAAGTTTTCAAAGGCACCTTGTCTCAGATTAGAGATTATTTTGCCTTAGGAGTTGCAATGTTCTTATTGTGTGTACAAACTTGTGGTAATAGAGAAAACATTGGTTTAAGGATGGAAAACAAAGACTTTGACTTTTTTTTTTTAACCACCGTCACTCCAGCAGGTCTCAAATTCATATGTCCTTCAGTGATATGATATTAGAATGTTTGGTTTTTCAAACCTGCTGTTTGAGTTGCTTACTTGAGTTCCATAAAAATCACAACACATTAAATGTATTTTGGCTTGAGATTAGGATAGAATGTCCAACTATTTCAGAAATGGCCCTAATGACACATTTCTCATTTTGCACTATGCATTTGCATGGCTCCATAGTCAAGGAATCTATCAGGGTTTCCATTCCTGTCAGGTAAAAGGGAGTGTGTTGTTCAGATGGTGGCGTGCTACAGTTAGCCTTCTCTAGCTTGCAAGAATTGAATGAAAGTGATGTGCTCAGCAGAAATGATTACAAAATCAAAATCTCAGTCAACTATGAAAAATGTAGAAGATGTCTACATTCCACAGCATCCGATGTTCAGGTAAGAATTAATATTCTATTAAAAATAAACGAGCGCAACCATCTCATTAGGATGCCAATTTGCTTTCATCTTTAATACATGGTAAAAGTAGATGCATACCAAATAATTACTCCAATATAAACTTCTTTATGATTTATTATCAGTAAGTGTTTGATTTGTGTACCTGTTTATATACTCATATACCTGGAGTCCCATAAATATTTCTTAGTCAAAAAGGAGTCATTTAAGAAGTCATGGTCTAGAGGAAATATGACAAAACAAACGAATGAATCTACTATTTATTTAATTTAATGCTGAGGAAAACATTGGACCAGCAACTGCTAAGAAATGTTGTTTTTCTGCAAGAATAAAAGAAGTTTGAGGGTTCAGTACAACCAGTTAATTATAGAGCTATGAGTTATTTGAGATCTCAGAATTGCTGTGAAAATTAATGAATATAAAATTAGATGCCCAGCACAAAGTAGGAACGCAAAAGGGATAGGTTGTTCATCTTATGCGTGTTGAAAAACGAAAGCATTAATAAAATAAGGAACATAATTATTCATCTTCAGTAAAAATGTCAAAGCATGAGTGCTTTTCTCTGAGGTAAAAGAACATCCAGTGGATCCAGTGACCTCACTCCTTGGTAGATGAAGTTATCAAAGTTTCCAATGCTGGAAACACAAAGTGGGTTTGCTGTACTGCTTCTGGGGGGTTGGAGCTAGCTTTTTCCAGAATCAATTGTAAAGCTTTCAGAAATTTTTGTAGGCTAGTTGGTATCACATTGGCAGACTGAGATAGGGCATGGCGCTAATGTTTACCTCACGGAAACTCTCAGCCTAAGTGAGGTGTGTTTGTTTTCTCAGCTTGTGTTTAATTGGTGGCTGCAAATTTATTAACTCTCTATTGCATACAGCCATGTATTATAGACTTATCTCCTGCAGGTGTGTTCAAAATGGAAGCTGAAAAGTCTGTAGGACACTGTAATAACCTTTTACCCGGCTCATTTAAAGAGGGAGTGGATAAGATCTAGGTTACTTTTTGGAGAACTTGTAGTGTGTGCACATGTGGATATGTGGTTGTGCATCAGTTTGTGGTGTGTGTGTGTGTGTGTGTGTGTAAGAGAGAGAGTGAGAGAGGGAGAGGGAGAGGGAGAGAGAGAAAGATTATAAGGATGGGGCAGGGTCAGACTAAAATCATATCATTGGGTTCTTGGTATGAGGAACTGGTGTCATGTAATGAAAGAAAAATGACTAAGATCTGGCATGTATGGTTGAGTACACACATGGAGATGGATATTAATGCTCTTTTTGCATATGATATATTTTATAATTGCAGTTAAATATTTAAAAGGATTGTAGTTCTACTTATGGATTAGCAGCCCAGGATAATGACTGGCTGGTGATCTGTATTTAGTAATATTTGCCGCATAGAAATTATACCAAGTAAAGAGATGAGACAGAATCACTTAGGAGGCATACGTAGAGTACATTCTGGTCTTCTGACAATTTCTCACCAGAATCTGGTTTAGAGTTTAATTTGTGATCCTGTAGCTTTTACAGTGTTGAAAGGAAGCTCTTTAAGTTACATAATCTACACAGTTTAGTAATTTGAATTAAGTTTGTAACATGGCATTTCTCTTGTATATACTGAGAGTTAGGAATTTGTGGTAAGGTGTGTTCTAAAGTAATAGTTCTCCAATTTTTAATGTCGTGATCATACAGGGATGCCAAAGGACCCTTCTACCCCTTACTTGTGCAACTATTACTTTTCAAAGAACAGCAACTTCATGACAGTGATCACTGAGGACAAAGAACAAAACTGTAGTAAATCTGTTGTTGACAAGATGTGTGAAATAGTTTCTTACTTTCAAATACTTTAACAGCATTTCATTAAATAAGTTCTTTTACACTTAAAAACATTAAAATATCATTGTTTAAGTTACTTACTTTGAAATTTTTTTTTCCAGAAAAACAATTTGTGCTTTAAAGGTTTAGTAACTTATTCATAATTAGAATAAAAATATAATGTATAAAATCCCTCTTGGTGATTTGAGGCCTGTAGAAAGGTTGGCTGTTTCTGAATGCAGGCTTCCAGGATCATGTCTACATTTCTTTCCTCCTGTCTTCTGTGCACTGTACTTTCTCTAGGATACTCTGAGTTTGGGGTTCTCTCCCTTTCTCTCTATGGAAAGGGTCCTAAAGATCAAGTACTTCAGTGCTTAGGAGATGTGACATTAAAACCCTTCTACTTAATACATATTATTTATCTAGTCCTATTTTATGGAGAAATACTTGTGGCTTCATCCTAGGTGACTAGAAAAATAACTTTGAAGAATGCAAAGGTTCCCAAACAAAGTCCTACACAGACATACTAAAGCAGGCTTGTAGAATGTTACATGGACCTAAAGCCAAGCAGAATGTCCTAGTCTTACCTCCTGGTTAAACCTTACACTATGTCTCAGTCCAGACTGCAGGTGAGCCTGACGTCTTTCCTGGCATTAGAGATGTTCTATGGAAATGTTGTGTAACACAGAAGTGGGGAGTTGACAGGAGAGTGAACATTTTTAACAGCTTGCAGAAAAGGTGGGAGGGAGAGGGTCAAAAGAGGGAGGGAGGGAGAGAGAGAGAGAGAGAGAGAGAGAGAGAGAGAGAGAGAGAGAGAGAGAGAGAGAAAGTGAGAATTAGCATTAGCACCAGGTTGTATGTCTGGAAGGTCATCAGAAGAGAGAAGATAAGATGCCCCATTGACACTGCTAATTGGGAAGCTCTGTTTCCAGGTGCAATGTCTCACTGTTGTCTGTTCTCAAAATTTCCCCAGTCTTGCTTGACAGAATTAATTTATGAGAAAGCTTTCCAGCTGGTCATTCTCTGGGTTTGGGGATGAGGAGACAGTATTGTAGTACACTTTGTGGTGAAATCTAAGATGACCTGAGCATGGAGCATTGTGTAAACGGAGGAGTGTTGGAGGCAACAGGAGAGGGAGATGCAGATGCAGATGTAGAAATGCGAATTCTGGGCTTCTATGGCAAACCGTTTCCCTTTCCAACTGCATTTATCAGCAGGACTTGTGTGTTTTATATAATTTTCCCTTCTGGGGTTATTGGAAGAATGAAACCTTCCTACTCACCCCAGCACAAAGTGAGGTGGACAGCACCATGTTGTGTAAGTTTATTGAGGACTTGGCAGATAGAAATTTTGGAGGTTTGTCCAAATCTTTACTCTGCAGAGGGAGGCTCAGAGCTGAGTCTGCTGTTTGTACTGGAAAAGTGTAAGCTAGATTTCTCCGCATAACAACGTGGTCAATTACTTTTTTCTTTCTGAGGGGAGGTTGGCAAAGGCAAGTAGAGTGGGCTCATGAGTGAACAGTAGCTGAGTTATCAGAGTATTTAAAAGCTGAGAAGTCTAATCACACACATTTGGATTTGGAAGGGAGTGGGGCTCTCAGGACTTGTGGCCATGTAAGGGGAAAATACGTTTATCTGAAGGAAGCCCACATCCTCTCTGAACGCATCTGTCTTGAAGCTTTGTAAAGACCACCAATCACAGCATCGTACTCTGCCTGTGTTCTGAGCACTGGTGAAGCAACCGGGTTCAGAAATTCCTCAATCCTTTCCTGCTTTGGAGAATGGATTGCCACAAGAGAAAATTGAGCTTGTCATGAGATAAACCCTTCTCCACCCTCCCACAAGGCTCACATGACTTTTGATTTATTTACTCCTATAAAACCTGAGGTGCCCTTCCTTGCGGTGCCCTTCCTTTCCTTTGAGATCTTTCCCCACTAATGAATGTGATCCCTATATAAGTAGCTTGAGTATAATCATGTCCTTAATTACCCTACCCATTTTTGTCTGCTATAACTTTGTTGCTGTGACTTGGATTGAGTTGGTCCTTTGGGCGGGTCTCAGTTACTGCAGACAGATAGTGAGTCCTCTCGGAGCTCTCGGTGCTCCACTCTGGTCTGGCTGTAAAGGGACCCAGTGGCAAGCCAGCTTCTGGTACTGTGCTGAGGGCCCTGGCACACTTTGTAAGGGTGATACAGATTTAATGTCAACTCTTCCGTGGGTTCTCTCCTACTTTCTGGTGCTAGCTCTTTTGTTGTAATGATCTGAATACCTGGAGAACTCTGTCTAAGATTAATAGTTTGTAGAACTCTTACTTCTCTTAGGTAATAGACAGAGGAAACTATGAGTGATTAGTACTTTTACTTATGTAATTAATATTCTTTGAGGTTAAGTGTGTTTGTGTCCGTTAGGAGAATAGCCTTTCTTTTCTGTAGGCTTTGTATTTTGTATTATATTTTTTGTGCTCAACCTATAACTAAAATTTAAAACCAAAATTGCAAGCCTTTTCTGTCTTGTGTCCATTTGTCTGTATTTCTGAGTTTTAGGAAGGCCTTTTGTCTTGTTATACAGTATTTTTTCTCTCTGTGGTGGTACCCAATTGGATGGAAAAATATTTACATTGCCTTGAACACTCTTTATAACTGTGATTGACTTTGAAGTACTGATTCCTTTTCCTCTGCCTCTAGATTGTAGTGGTCATAGCCTTGTACCATTAAGTCTGGTTTTCTGTGGTGCTGGGGTTAACCTGGGGCTTCTGTGTGCTGGGAACATACTGTGAGTTATAGCCCCAGAGAGTTTTATTCTGTTTGGGTTTAGGTACTTATAAAATTGAATATTTTATTATGTTTCCAAAAGTTATGAATCAAATATTGTTAATGTGAAAAATGAACTAATTCAGAAATCTTGTTAGAAATTTAAGTTAAGGAGATCTTAGGTAAACATTTACAAACAAAGCTGAGATGAACCTGTTCTTGTTAGTCTTGGTGTATTCTTAACGGATTCTTGGTACATCCAAAGTCTTAGAATTAAACTGCATTACATGGAAAGCCTTGAGCCCTTGGAGAGCTGTAATTCATTTTTATATGTTAGTTTTCTATGACCCAGAAACAATCAAATTCCATTGTCAATTGTGTTGTTCTTTCAATGAACTTTCATCAGATTTTGAAAACTGTCGGTAATCCATCAGCCACAACTATTTTCAACACTTTGTCAGCTACAGAGAGTTTTTATTTTACTTTCCCCAGAGCACTCACTATGGGTACAGGTCAGAGCTCTTTGTTTTCAGTGAATAAGGCTGTTTTGCAGGGCACTGCACCACATACCTCTTGGTGTGCACATCTGATAGCATTGTGTAAATACATTTGAGACTCTAGCAGGGGATTTGTACATTTTAACTGAGAAGCTAATGGGCTTGTGGGACAGTTAATTCAAGATGATCAGGATGAATGTTGGCTGCACAAGACTATGTAAGCCTGAAGCTTGCTGATGCTTGGACTATTATTGGTGGTCTAATGTTTGTTTTTTTCTATCTATCTATCTATCTGTTCTATCTTCTATCTATCTATCTATCTATCATCTATCTATCTCTACTTCATCTATTATTTTCTCTAAGTCACCCAAAACTGTTTCACAGTAAACTGAGAACATTTATAAATACTGTCCGTTCATCTCTGCCTGACAAACACTAATTTCAGGATAAATTTATTTGTATAGATTCCATAACAATGTGCTCTCTTTTATGAAGACAACTTGAAACATTACTTACGTAACCAAGGCCTCATATAGAAGCTGTATTAGCTAGCTATGCTCAGTAAAGTGGATCTGAATACTTTTGTTTTGTGGCAGTGGCTGGGGATATAGCCAAGGCTTCTGTGAAACTCAGATTTTTCTGTCTCTGTTCTCAGGTGATTACAGGCCTTTAGCACCAGACTCCACTTGATTACGTAGTTTTAATGAACCTAGTTGATCTCAGGAAGCACAGTGTTTTTTTTTTGTTTTTTTTTTTTTTTTTTTTTTTTTTTAATTACTCTTTGAAAAACTAATGTGGTTCCTAGAGGGTGGGTAAGAAAGGGTTGTTTTGGGCTTGGCCTACTTAGTAGCAAAGGATAAATTCATCAAGTTTTAAGTGCATGTTTCGTTTTCAATAGAGCTTGTATGGGTCTAGCTTTTCTCCTGTCTCTCTCAGATAATATTGATGCTGCTGCCCTTCCTATGCTCTTTGAGCAGCAAATCTTGGCAGGATGTGGAAGTGCTTCAGCTCATCTTTAGTAGAACTCAAGGGTGACCCATGCTGACCCCTGAATGATGCCAGTTTGTGTTTGGATGCTGCATTTTCTGAGACACATGAATCTATAGAATCTAGACCACTCTCACAACAGTATGGGGAAGAGTAGCTGACGTGCAGCTTTGTTCCCAGGAGGAAGAATTAATAGCCACAATAAGAGGTGATGACTCTTTCAAGGCTGTCTCATACTAGGTCAAATGAGTCAGCAAGAAAACCAAGATTCTTAAGTCAACAGCTCAGTGTGATAGACCGTCGAAATTTAAATCTCACAATCCAGAAGAAATTTCAAATGTTGTCCTTTTAGCAGTTATAATCTCTATAGAGTTCTCTAAAGCAAGGTAGTTAACTATCTGCAATTTTGAAGTGACGACAAGTATTTATTTCAGTTTTCTTATGGCCTCGAAAACAAGTATGAGAAATTGGTCTTTGTAGTATGAGACCAAGAATAGTTTTAATGTTTAAACAATTCTCTACACATGTAAAATTATATTGTCTCCAAAATTACTTTATCATCTTGGCTTCTTATATATGTGTGGCTATCTAAATGGAGATTATTTTCCAGTTAGACCTTGCTTCACTCAATTATCCAGCCAGGGAGCAGGCACTGTACTCATCTCCAGGATAACTTCCTATTAGAGAGCATGAGATTGAATTGACCGTACAGGCTGAGCCTTCCCAGTGCAGATTACACTTCTGAATTCATAGCACACTGTTTCCCAGGAGATGACTGAATGAAAAAGCAGTACAATGCAGCTGTTCCCTACCAGTGGACCCACGGAATTCACTCTGACCTGCACTGGAGCATTAACCTCGATGCAAAACAGTTCTGACATCAAGGTTTCAAGGCATTCAGGAAGGATGCTATGAGCAAATCCAGTGAGCAGAAATGAAATGTTGGGGCACACAAATCCTCCATCAAGAATTTGAAATTACTAATCAGGTGAATCTATCCATGTGCCCTCCAACTTCACATAGAATAGAAAATGGTAAGTAGCATTGTAACACTTGTAACTAAAAGGTAATTAAATTGCAATATGCCCAAAGAGAGAAAAATAGAGTACATACAATTAAATAATCTTTGTGGTCCAAAGAGACAAAGAAATATATTTAATTATATCTTGGAAAGCAACATCATTCCTTTTTATACATAAAGATGATGTGGTGTGTGTGTTGTGTGTGTGTTTGTGGTGTGTGTGTGTAGTTGGTGTATGTGTGTGTGTATGCAAAGATATATAGGTAATGTTAGCTGAAAAGTGTCTGGGTAATAGGAGTTAATTAAAAAAAACTCAGTTATGATGTTTAAAATATATTTTCACAAACAACTCAGGGTCTATTTATACATTTTATTTCTGCATTTGAAAAAAGAATGGTTTATTTGATTTAAAAATTGTTTTTTGCTTGCTTGACATCATGTACACAGAATTTAAAGAATACAAATTTACCCATTTTGTTCCCATTTTAAGAGCAACATTGTACAGCCTCAGCAGTTACACAATACTATTATTCTAAGTAAAATTTCAGTAGCTCATCTAGGCTGCAAATTAAGCAAAATTAAAGCACAAAGGGAAAATATAACTATGGGGCATTTGCTTCCTTATGATAATTTGGCAAAGTCACATAGAAAAGCAAAAGCAAAATAGTGATTACGGCACTTATTGTCATTTGTTATCAATTCGACATTTACTCACCCACTGTTGAAATTTTTTTGTGTGTGCTGTAAAACAGACTACTGGACTCTGGTAGGTCAGTAGAAAAATTCTCGAGATGCAATTTTACAAGAGTTGGCTGCCTGTGTCATGAAATTTATGGTTTATAAATGTATCTGGGCGTTCAGAGTGTAGCTATCAAGCATGGTCTTCTGGGGTTATTTCATATTACACAGACTTTCAGATTGTCTACACAACTTCAGGCTTGGGGGTTCTTAACAGTCATGTGACTCATGGGGGCAACAGGGAGCAAGTGTGTGCAAACTCTGCCTAGTGACATTCTTACAAGTTTTCTAGCGTATCAGCTAAGGGTCTGACTCCACATTTACAGTGAACATTTTGTCTTTCTCTCTCCTTCTTTTGTGTTTGTAGTAGGACCATTACAGCATCCTCCAATATCACACTTCTGCCTTCCTTCTCTATGCTGGAGCCTCATGCCTTTCCTGTACTGTTGAATAATGACTGTGACCTGTAGGCTAATGTTTAATGCTGTTCCTGAATTTAATGCAGCTTCTTTTAATATTTCATCATTAAATATGATGCTTTCTCTAAGCTAATTTTCTTCAACTTTATTTATGCTTATTTGATTTTTCTTTTATCTGTTTTCTCTAATTGAATTCTGCCTAGTACATAAACTTTTTTCTTTCTTCCTTTCAATTAAATGCATTTTAGTCCACATATTTCCCTCTGAGTATCCTTTATCTATAACCTACAGGTTTTGATATAAAATATATTCATTCCTATATTTATTTAAAAAATTCCTGGTATATAGCTACCTAGGTGGAGTGTGTATGGGGGAGATGAGTCTTACAAATTAACATGAATATTGATATAATTTGGTGACTAAAACTCGTGTTTCAAACGTGTAATTGACTTTTGGATAATTGTGCATAAGGAAGGGACGATAACATTTTTTCTTATCTACTTTTCTTTCTAAGATTTTGGGTGAGATTGAGGAAAGAGAGTAAAGCAAAGAGTGAGGTCTAAGTGTGCCTCATATAAAGGATTAGTGTGTGGAGGAACTAGTGTGTAGAGGATGGCCCAGAACCCCAGATGAAGCCTACTAAATCTTGGAACTGGTGACCCATGATCTATTATAATATTAAAACATACAGTCCTGGGTTGAGTGTAGAATATCATGTAATAGATAAAGTCTACTTTATGCAAATGACCCTCAAAAACCACATTAAGTGACACAAAAGCTCCTACCCTTTATAAAGTGTAGTCCTTTGAGCTGCCTAACCTTCTCTTTGCGCCGGTGTACTCGCTTCTCTGTAAGTATAATCTTTAATGACAAGTTCTCCCTGAAGCTAACACTACCTCTGGCACTGTCTAATTCTCTTATTCTAAGAAAGAAGGGCAGGAACTGAAGGTGACCAGCAAACTCTGACATCCACCAATATCAGGGCTGTCTGTAACAAGGACAGGGTAACAAAAGAGATACAAGTTTATTAACACATATCTGGTGGATTTCAGGCTTATGTGGTGCCCTTCAGCTCACAGTGAAGAAAGAACTCTACAGTGAAACGCAGTCATGGGGAGATTGCCAGGGAAGCCTCAAATAAAGAAAAATCTGCCTCTAATTAGGTCGAGTCTGTCAGTGTTCTCTCCATTACTAAGAGTCTGTGTTGGTTTTGTCATCTGTCTCTTCTGTTACAGAGAGGGAGGCATCTTTGCCAGTGGAGATTTTATTTGTGAACATACAGTTTTCATATAGAAAAGTAACTCTTATCATCTAGCTTCTCTCATGTCTACAGTTTCTCAAAAGAAACAGTTCAAAATAATTTTTATGCTAAAGAATCATATTTCAGAGTGCCACATTTTAATTTCATACAAATATTCAAAATGCATCATTGCCAGTTATTTTCTTGTAAAGCTGTTTTAGGACCTTGAGATCCCTTTCTACACAGAGGATTGCTTCTTATTTCCCTCTCCCCCTCCCTCCCTCTCCCTCCTCCTTCCCTTCCCCTCCCCTTCCTCTCTTCCCTTCCTCCCCTTCCCCTCCCTCTCCTCCTCCTCTCTCCTCTCTCTCCTCCTCCTCTCCTTCTTCTTCACTTTATATTGATTATTTGTGAATTTTATATTATGGATCCCAGTTCTACTATCTCCTCATTCTCTTGTATCTACCCTCTACCCTTGCAATCTGCCCCCCCCAAAACCTCACACAAACAATCAAACAAAATAAACAAAACACAGCATAGAAAACATCTTGTCATGGAAGCTGTAGTATGTCGCAGTATGTCCCACAGTATACCCACTAGTAGTATGTCCACAAATCTTTTACTTGCAAATAAATGTACATTGCAATGAGTCATTGGTCTGGTCTCTGTGATATCATCGATATTGGATCCTCACTGAGACTCCTCTAGGTTATCTCGTTGCTCTGTGTTTTGGAGATTCTGCGGCTTTGGATCAGCAGGACTGGCCTTTTCACTAACTACAACAGTTCACAGATGATGTAGATTTTGGGGTATGCCAATTCAAAGCCCTAGATCTATCTGGGCCCCTGGGTGGTAGCTGAGCTGGTCAACTCGCTGGCTTTTCCTTATCCATACCACCAGGGCTAGCACTCCAGCATTGATCTGGTCAGGCCTCCCAATGCCAACACTGGCAAGAGACAGAGACTGCTCTCTTGTCTCATGCCCTTAGGATCAGCTCTCCTGTGCTCCCACCACTAGGACCACATCTACTGTGCTGCCCAGGCAAGGTACAGGGCCTACTCTCCTGAGGATTACAACAAGCAAGGGGCAGGTTCTGCTCTCAGGATCCTGTGGCCAGCTTTCCCGACTGCTGCAGGTGGTGGTGGTGGGGGACGTGAAAGCATGCCCTCTAATCCTGTGCTTACTCATGGCCAAAGAGTGACGGGGTCAGCATTCCCACACTCACAACCTTATGGACAGCTCCACTGTGCTACCCAGGGGATGTGCAGGGCCAGTTTATGTTGCTGTGAAGATGGGCCAGCTCTCCTGAGTGTAGCAGCCAGTGAGGGGAAGGGCCAGTCCTATACTGGTTCTGAACATCCATGTGGTCCCAGATAGCTGCCCATACTAGTGGTAATATGAGCCATGGACATCAAAGCCAACCCCTGACACTGAATAGCAATAGACACAGACATGGGCCTTAGTGACAACATTGGCCAGGACTTCACCATGGCCTAGCTGGGCTGACTGGCTCCTTGCAACAGGGTACTCTTCTCCAACTCCCACCTTGTGTCTCCAGTTTTGCTCAAACTGTTTTGTTCCTCTTTCTTTCTCATCTGTCCACCACACATACATTGTAGTGGTTTTCTCTGCAGGCTGGCCACATGGTTAGTGGACCTTGGGTGACCTCCTCTGTTTGTGCTGCATGGCATGGTGTCAAGTAGGTCTCCAGGTGTCTACAGTCCACCCTGTGTGACTCCTATTTCTTTCATTTGCCTTATTGAAGGAGAGACAGCCTGGTCTAAGTAACTCTATCTTGTGTCTCCCTGAATTTTAAGCTATTTTCCCTTTGTGTTCTCCTGAGTCGCACTTCTGCTGAAGTTTCAGAAAAAAGCAGGTCTGATTTGTACAAATCTCTGTGTGAAAGGTTGAAAGTCCCCAAATCAACAGCAAGTCTCCTCCTGAGAGGAAACCATTATTCTGTGGCCCAAATCTAGGCTGTTCCCCAAACAGGAGCAAATATCTCAAGACAAGAGACAGAACTGAATTGGAACCTCAAATGAGGATAATGGCTTTCCTGGAGCTTCCCAGGATATATCCTTAGAACCATTATTCTAGATAAGCAGTTATCCTAAAGCATGCTATTTGCATCCCTCTCATCGGCTATCAGGTTATCAATGTTACTTTGTGGGAAATCTGTGCATTTGGCAGGCATGAAATAGAGCTGAAGCTAGCCTTTATCAAAGTAATGGGCCAAGGACAGAATTCTGCCAGTGTCAGAATGGGTGGGATTTCCACCAAATCTAATGTTTCCCCTTTCATAAATAGAAGATATTTAAACCTCTATTTTCCTTTGGTCTGTATCTTCTTGCATGCCCAAGACTGTGTTCTCTACCAGTTATGCAAAAATTTCACACTCAACCTTTGTGTTTCTTTTCCACAAAACATCGAAGTTCTTGTCAGCCCCTAGAAGACTGATTTTAGACTGTTAACCTAAAGCATGGCCACTCTGATTAAATCTCCCTTCTTATCTCTCACTATTCCTATTATTGATGTATTGGAATCAGTGGGTTCATTCTAATCTATTGAAACTTCTGGAACTAGATGTTTTTATCCTAAGACTTTTGGAAATATGAATACTTACTAGGTCTGTTTTCTACACCGTCCTGTCACATTGACAAAAAAAACCAAATAGGCCTTCCAAGTAAGCTAGGCTGAGCAGAGAAGGTTGACAAGGCTGTACCAGAGTTGGAGAGAGTTTGTCAACTGTCATTTCTTGTAGGTCACATAGTACCAATAAATTCCCTCTTTCCCTTCTCCTTTTGAGTGTCCTTCAGTGAAGACACCTTACTTGGTCTTATCTTAGCTGAAAATTTACTTCAGATCCCTACCATGCTCTTAGTATTAATAGACCTCTTATTTAAAGGACAATTTGACTCTTACTCTCTGGCACTCACCCACCTGTTTCTCTCCTCTTTTCCACCTCTAGAAAATCTAACACATTCTTTCTATAATTTATATTCACTTCAATATCATGAAGCCTATCTTTCATTTACCAAAGGCAAACCCAGTTACTAATAATTTATTCAATTCTCCAACCCATGGGCTTCCTAAATCTTTCTTTTTGATTATTGCTGGGGTATCTCAGTGGCCTCTTGGTCCTGGCCCTTTTGATTTCTATTGAATGAGTTTAGATGAGCACATAGGATACAGAGTTTGTTGTTTGTTGATATATGACATTCTCAAGGCTAGAGACAATGGGCTGAGGTAGACAATGGCCAAAGCTACCATGACAGTTTACATGCTTAGGTATGCTTTCCACCATTTGTGAAATTTCAGGGGAGAAACAACTTTCTTGGGAACATGTTTTTCCTGTCTAGGTGATTGACAGACCTATGTGAGCTAACGCTTAAGTGTGGCAAAGCTGCAGGATCTCCATGACACAGGGCAACAACAAGATATCCAAGAGGAGTCCCCATGAAGAGTCAGTATCGATAGTGAAATAGAAGTCAGAGGCCTCGAAACAGACTCATTGCAACGAACATTTGCAAGTAAAGATGGGTGGACAAAAGGTTATACTGTACGACACCCTACAGCTTAATGATAAGACTTTTTTTCTAACTTATTTTCTCTTCTTTTTGGGGGAGAGGTTGCAAGGGTGGAGGGCATGTAACAAAGGGATGAGATGAGTATGATTGGGGTGCATGGTGTGAAATTCACAAAGAATCAAGAAAAGTTGAGAGAGAGAAAGGGAGAGAGAGAGGGAAGGGAGAGAGAGAGACAGAGCAGAGAGAGAGAGAGAGAGAGAGAGAGAGAGAGAGAGAGAGAGAGAGAATATTTATCCTAGCACTTGGTAAGTAGAGGCAGGTAGAGTTCTGTGAACTCCAGTCCTGCTGATCCACACAGCCAGGTCCAGGCCTGCTGGGATTATACAATGATACCCTGTCTCAAAAACCAAACCAAACTAAACCAAACCAAACTAAGCTAAAACAATGCCCACCACCTCAAACCTGAATTAACAAAGAGTCCTCCCAAACAAAACTAAGCTAACAAAAGAATACTGAGGTGAATGGATACAGGAGAGAAGATGGTTAGTATGTCTCAGGTGGTACAGTCCAGACTGGAATGGCAAACAAACATGGTCCTGGATTGAACCTAGGGCACTATAAAACCCTTGCTTCATGCTGCTGCTCTTCCTTAAATAAAGTGAAATAGCATTTTAGCATTCTTCTTCTCTGTTGCCCAGTGTCTTGTACTTGCTCTCCTACAGACAGTAGTGGGGGCAGGAGGATGAAGCAAGGCTAGAATATGGTAACCCTGAGACTCTCTGCTATACTTCTTTAAAATAGGAACTTCTTTTTTCTGATTGTATCAGTTGTTTCTCAGTTTCCAAAATAGCTGAAGTTTCAGGGTCACTGGAGTTCTAGCCTTCAGTTGTCATGCTCTTCTTAAATCATGCTTCTTAGTGCCAGGACTGAAGCCAAAGACTGGACAGAGAACATGTAGAACCCTGCAGGGTCCAGTTTCCTGCAAATGGCACCTAGGATTAGCAGATAAGGACCAGGTGGTCACAGAAGAGACTTTAGAAATAGGCACACACTTCAAGAGAGCATCATCCAGCTAACAAAACTGGGCAGAACAGGCAAGTAGGTTATAGCAATGCAGATATCTTTGACTCCTCAGCAAATTTCTGCTCTAGTCAGGAGCACGTTTCTCTTACATAGATAGTGTTTAGTAGCTAGTGAGACGGAAGTTTGCTTGGAGGTCAATGAAGGTAGACTCTTTCACAGTGAGCTTTAGGCTTTACCTCTTGTTCTTTCTTAACACACTAGTTGGAAGAAAGGAAAAATGTCAAAATTGCCCATTAGAACTTAAAACACCACATGAAAGGAGGGAGAAAGAATCATAGTTGCTCTTCCTCCCTTTAAGATGAATGGAGAGGAACAGACTAGGCTAGAGGAGGAAAGTGCACACGGGTTTTATGAAAGCCAATGAAGAGAAGCATATTTTTTTTTCTTGGGAAAGCATGACTATTATTGCTAAATATTAAATGTATTTTTCTTTGTTTTCAATTTATAACCACACACACACACACACACACACACACACAACACACATTCAGAAGGATGAGCTCTGACCCTAGGTGGAGACATAACTTTCTGAAAGTTCCAGGAAGATTATAAAATTAGTGTCTAGCGGGAGGCTTTAACACTGTACAGAAGAACAGGCATACCCTTGTCCTGCCTTGTAGAGTTACTCCAAATGGACCTTTCAGTCACCTGGACAGCAGAACACATGGCCCTCAGCACAGCTGTCTGTTCCTCAGACTTGAGCAGATACTATATAACTGATTTAAATGTTTGGCCCAGCAGGACGAGCTCCCTGGCCATTGTCTACTTTTTTTTTTTTTTATTCACCTGTGAGACTGTTTTCCTCCATAATGGCCCTGTGATTGTTAGTTAGTCGGACACTTGAGAATGCTTCATGTTATGTAACAAACTCATCTTCCACCCTACATTAGGGCGTGTCATCCAAATTCATTCACAGGGTCTAGGGAGCGGAAGGGAAGGCAGAGGTAACTTCTAGACAATATAGAACATGTATGAGTTGTGGAAGAAGGGAGCGAGACTGGAGGGATCAAGACACGCCTGCAAGTTCACATAGCAGTTTCCAAGTTTGCCCCAGAGGAAAGTGTCTCATCCTCCTCATTCACCATCCTTGAAGCAGCCGAGGTCATTTTCACATAAAATCCTCTCCCTTTGAATGTAGAAACACCAGTGGAACTTTTGAAGATGGTAATTTTAAATGTTTCACATCTCCAAATAGCATAAACAACATGTGAATTGGATTACTCTACCGAGATGACAATTTTCTCCCTTCCTACACTGAAGACAACAGGATGCAGAAAAATCTATTGTTGCTTTTCAGCACTGCTTTGCACATTAAAGCTAATAGAGATAAATGTAGGTGGGTCAAGCTGGGCTTCTGTTCTTCAGTCCTTCCCTTTTTTCAAGGTTGCTGCATTACTCTTTCAGGGTTGACTAGAAAAGTATCTGCTGACATTTAGAAAAAAGTGTGATTCTTTGTTCTAAATAATATAAGCCTGGTGTTTCTTTTTCTTCTGTCCCTGAAAGTGAGAAAACAGAAGATTTCCAGGTTAAAATGAGATTCTTTTTTTTTTTTTTTTTTTTTTTTTTTTTACAGACTCTGATAATTAAAGGCTTAGTGTTTAGATAACAATTTCTTGATTATTTTCTTTCTGAGGAAATATTTATCAACCTTGAAGCTGGACCATGTTCTGAAAGGTGAGACTGCATTCCCTGGCCTAGGAGTTGGCAGCCCCAGAAGGGACAAAGCTGATATGTATGCAGAGATGGTCTGTGTCTGTTATTGCCTTTGGTAATATAAATTTATAGGTCTTTACCACCTTTCTCCATTTTCTTTTCTCAACTTTCAGGCTGTGTCAAAGCATCCATTATCCTTGAGCTCAGAACAATAAGAGGGTACCATGGCAGCCAAGACAGAAGTGGCTGTAGGGTAAACACAGTTTTGGATTACAACTGTTCATTTTATAGGTTCAAAACTGTCCCCTTAGACTGATTCCTGTTCTGACTTAAAAATTACTTTTTGAACATTTATTATTGTGGTGTGTACGTGTGTTTGTACATGTCATTACGCCTATGTGGAAATTGGAGAAGTCTGTTCTATCATTCAAATATATGTGTTTTTATATATTCTGAGGATTGAACTTGGTATGTTAGGCTTGATGACAACCCTCTCACTAGTTGAACTCTCTCCAGCCTTCATCTTCTGACTTTTCTAGACACCTGTTTCTCCTGTTTAATCTAAAATTATAATATTCACTAGGCATTCAGAAGAGAACACAATTTTAGTCATTGTCTATTTTGTGTCTAGTGTGTATATAAAAGCTAAAAGTGTAAGGAAGGCAGTCTCATATCTTTGTTTTTGGCAGTGCTGGGCCTAGAATTTGGGCCCTAAGCATGATAGCAAGCACTCTGTCGTAGTTATGGTTACTACTGCTGTGATGCGACACCATGACTAAAGCAACGTGGAGAGGAAAGGGTTTATTTGGTCTATACTTCCATATCATAATCCATCACTAAAATGTCAGGACAAGAACTCAAACAGGGCGAGAACCTGGAGGTGGGAGCTGATGATGCAGAGGCCATGGAGGGGTGCTGCTTACTGGCTTCTCCTCTATAGCCCTTTCAGCCTGTGTTCTTCCTTTCTTTCTTTTTGAAAAACGTCATTGCAACATTATTCAGTAATACAATAAAATTTACATTTCTTTTATTTTTTTTAAATTTACTCTCCTACAATATATCCCAACCTCAGTTTCCCATCTCTCCACCTCTCCCAGTCCTTCCTCCAACTTCCTTCTTCTCCAGATCCACACTTTCTCCATTTCCCTTCAGAAAAGAACAGGCCTTCCAGAGATATCCACAGAACACCGCATGACAAAATACAATACGGGTAGGCACAAATTCTCATATTAAGGCTGGACGAGGCAACTCAATAGGAGAACAAGGGTCCCAAGAACAGGCATAAGAGTCAGAGACATACTCTGCTCCACGGACTCCCAATTTTAGGCATCCCAGAAGAACACCAAGCTAATAGTCATACTATATATGCAGAAGACTTAATGCAGACCCATGCAGGTTTTATGATTGCCACTTCAGTCTCTGTGAGTTCCCATGAGCCCTGCTTAGTTGATTCTGTGGGCCATGTTATCCTAGTGTCTCCACCCCTCTGGCTCCTACAATTCTTCTTCCTCCTATTCTGTGGTGTTCCCCAAGCTCTGCCTAATATTTGGCTGTGGAGATCTGTATCTACTCCTACCATTTGCTAGATGAAGCCTCTCTGATGACAATTGGCTAGGCACTGATCTTTGAGTGTCTCAGTGAAGAGCCACCATTACCATGGAAACTTTTATAAAGGAAAAGATTTAATTGGGGCTGACTCACTGTTTCGAGGTGTAGTCTATTATTGTCATGATGGGAAGCATGGGGGCATGCAGACAGATACAGTGCTGGAGAAGTAGCTGAGAGTTCTACTTTTGGAACTGTAAATAGTAGGAAGAGAGTATATTGCACCGGGCCTGGCTTGAGCATCTGAGATCTCAAAGGCCACCTCTAGTGATATACTTCCTCCCACAATGCCACACCAACTAAAACAAGGCCACACCTCCTAATAGGGCCACTCCCAATGAACTTATGGGGCCATTTTTATTCAAACCACTACAGTGAGTATAGCAGAATATCATAAGGAATCATTTCATTGTGAGGTTTGGTTTTATCCTAGGTCTCTGAGCTCACTTGTCTCTGGTGTCAGAAACTTCTCGTGGGGTGGGCCTCAGGTTAGACCACTCATTAGTTAGCCGTTCCACAGATTCTGTGCCACCATTTTCCTAGTACATCTTGTAGACAGGTCAGGTAGTAAGTTGAAGGTTTCATAACTGGGCTGGTTGACTAAGTCTTACCACAGAAGCCTTGCCTTGTTACAGAAGATGGTCAGCTCAGATATTGTATCCCCCATTACTAAAAGTCCTCACTAGGGCCACCCTTGTAGATTCCAGGGACTTTCCACTGTACTAGATTTTTACATTGCCCCCTAAGTTCTCTCAATTTGAGTCATCTCTTCTAGTACTCTCTCTCTCTCCATGGACCCTGCCTGATTCCTCCTGTTCCCATCTCTGCCATCCCCAGGTCACCCTCAAAATCTATTCTATTTCCCCTTCCCAGGGAGATCTATGCATCTGCCTTAGATTTCTCCTTGTTACTTAGCCTCTCTGGGTCTGTGGATTATAGCATGATTATCGTTTATCTAACAGCTAATGTCCATATCATATTTGGATTCTATCATTGAAGATATATCAATTTAAAGGGCATAATTAAACTAAGGTACAGAAATATTTTCTGGAATTTTTTTTTTAATTGAGACTACAAATCTTATGATTTTCTTCCTTTTTATGTGATGATTATTTGGAAATTGAAACCCAGTTTGTGGCCACATTTAGACCTTAATTTCCATTCACTTTTACTCTTAAGTTATTTATTGTGTTCTATAAATTTTAAATATTCTTTCTTTTATTTTTCTGACATTGACAGGCACGACAGGGATTCAAACTCTGGAGAGACAGACAGCCGCCTCGAACTCTCGGAGCGTGGCGACTGCTGTGGTGCGCCACCGCTGGCTGGCTTATTTCTTTGCTTATATTCTGATTAAAGTAAGATATAGATAAATATGGAATAATCTGCTTTGGCAAAAATGATCTGAACAAAAGGAAAATGTAATTTTTAATGTTTTCTAGCTGTGAAAATTATGAATAATAATAAAATTCCTTGAAAACACATGATATTGTCTTACTGAATCAATTACACATATTATTAATATAATACTTTGTGTAGAAATGTGTAAACTAACCTATCAGACTAGGTATTGTCCAGGCTCTCAAAGAGATTTCCTTTGTGTTTTACTCTTCTTTTTTTTTCTTGTCATAGGTTTTTGAGAAGTGGTCTCACTACATAGTTTAGGATAGCCTGGAGTCTGTTATGTAGCCTAGGATGACCTTCAACTTGTGATCCTGTTGCCGTAGCCTGCTGAGTTCAAAGATTACAGTTACAGCCACTATGCACAGCTCTGCTTCCTTTTTTTAAAAAAAATTATTTTTATTTATTTGTATGTCAAATGTTGTCCTCCTTTTTAGTCTCTCCTCCTCAAACCCCCATTCCATCCCAGCTCCAATTCCTGAAGGAAAGCCATCCAGAGACTGCCCCCCCTTGAGATCCATCTCATCCATAGACATCAAACGTTGACACTATTGCTGATGCCAAGAAGTGCTTGCAAACAGGAGCCTAGTATGGCTGTCCTCTGAGGGACTTTACCAGCACCTAAGACAGAAGCAGATACTCACAGCCAACCATTGGATTGAGCCCATGGACCTCAGTGGAAGAGCTAGGGGAAGGGCTGAAGGAGCTGAAGGGGATTGCAAGCCCATAGGAAGAACAACAATATCAACTAACTGGACTCCTCAGACTTCCTAGGGACTAAACCATCAACCAAAGACTAATTGATAAAGTTGCACATTAAGTTTTCCATGTCTTTGTAGCCACATGAAGGATTTATTTCATATGTAGTAATGAGACTTGGCATTTATGTAATGATTTCTTTTTTATTGCATCTATTATAGCCTCTCTCAGTAATGTTCAGAATTCTGGAAAATTATTTTGCAGTTTTGGAAAGAGTGTACACCACAGACCAAATTATGAGATGTGTCTTCAACTTTCCATTGTAATATTTTAAAATTGTGCAGTGCTGTTACAGAGGAGCTGGAATTGTTTCTGCACTTTTAACTCTTCTTTTATTAGGAAAGTATAATTTTCCAGTACAAAGGACTTGGAGTGAGTTCAAACTTAAGAAGGCTTTCCTGGTTTCCTTCTATTTTTCTTACTATTTCTCTAAGGAGTTTCCCCTTTAGCTTCTGCCTCACCCCCTTCTTTGTCAGCTACAAAATGTAACAGTCTTAAGGTGTCAGTCTTGACCTTTTTCTTCCTCTGTCTACACTGTCTTCACAGATTTGTTCTATTCTGCTGGATACAAAAACATCTGGATGCTGAAGACTTTCAGATGAATATTGCTAGCACTAAACTTTTAAGTTCCAAAGTTATAAGTCCATTTAGATTTTTTTAAACATATGGCTCAAATTAACAAATCCCCAAGAAAACTCTAAACACGTATCTTTCCAGCCTTCCTTGTTACCACTGATGCAAACTTGTCTACCCAGTTATTCAGATCAGACTTAGTAGTTACTTTTTTTAAAAAAAATTACTCTTCTCTCATATAATATATTCCAACTGTTGCCTCCCCTCTCTCCACTTCTTCCACTTACCTACCTCCCCTTGCCTCCAGATCCATTCCTCTTCCATTTCCTTTCAGAAAAGAACAGGCCTTTCAGGGATATCCACTGAATGTGACATAACAAAATACAATAAGACTAAGTACAAACCCTCATATCAAGGCTGGATGTGGTAACCCAGTATGAAGAAAAGCATCCTAAGAACAGATGAAAGAGTCAGAGGCTAGCTAACAACCATAATATATATACAGAGAGCCTAGCATAGACTCAGGGAGGTTTCATGATTGCCTCTTCCATCCCCGTGAGTCCCTATGAGCCCTCTTAGATGATTTTGTGTACCAAGTTCTTTTGGTGTCCTCCACCCATCTGGATCCTACAATTCTTCTCCCTCCTCTTTGTAGGGATCCCAAGTGGCGGGACCCAGTGGAGATCTCTAACTTGGGCTCTCTCCCTGCCTAGTGTTTGGTTGTGGGTCATTGTGTCTGCTCCCATGATGTGCTGGCAAAGCCTCTCTGATGATGATTGGATTGGGCGCTGGTCTATGATAATAGCAGAATATCATTAGGAATCATTTGTCATTTTTTCCCAGTTGGGTTTGATTCTACTCGAGGTCTCCGGACTATTTAGCTTCCAGTTCCTGGTCATCCAGGCAGTGCTGTGCATTTGCTTCTTCTTGTGGCATGGGCCTCAAGTTAGACCAGTCATTGGTTGGGCACTCCCACAGATTGTCCTAGAACATCTTACAGGCAGATCAAGTGGAAGGTCAAAGGTTTTGTGGCTGGGTTGGTGTCTTAATTTCACCACTGGAAACCTTGCTTGGTTCATGAAGATGGCTGGTTCAGGCTCCAAATCTTCCATTATTAGGAGTCCTTGCTAGGGTCACCCTCATAGTTTCCAGGAGTCACTAGGTTTCCGCGTTGTTGCCATATGCCCTCCAGGTCCATTCAGCTCTTAGTTCGTTCTCTCTCTCTCTCTCTCTCTCTCTCTCTCTCTCTCTCTCTCTCTCTCTCTCTCTTTCTCTCTTCTTCTTCCTCCCCCACCTAATGCCTCCTGTTCTAATCCCCATTTGCCCTCAGTCCACAAGCAAAATATATTCTATTTCTCTTTTCCAGCGAGATTTGTGCATACACCCTGGAGCTCTTCTTGTTACTTAGCCTCTTTGGGCCTGTGGATTGTAGCATGGCTACCCTTTACTTAGCAGCTAATATCCACCTATAAATGAGTGTATACCATGTTTGTCTTTTGGGTCTGGGTTGCTTCACATGGGAGGATTTTTTTCTAGCTCCATCTATTTGCCTGCAAATTTCATGGTATCATTATTTTTATCAACTGAGTAATACTCCATTGTGTAAGTGTACTACATTCTCTTTACACATTTTTCTGTTGAGGGACAACTAGCTTGTTTATAATTTCTATCTATTATGAATAAAGCTACTGTGAACATAGGTGAACAAGTGTTCTTGGGGTAGGATAGAACATGCTCTGGGTATATGTCCAAGAGTGGTATAGTTCTGTCTTGAGATAAATTGATTCCTGATTTTCTGAGGAACCATCATATTGATTCCCATAGTGGCTATACAAGTTTGCACTCCCACCAGAAGTAGAGGAATATTCCCCTTGGTCACCATCTTTGCCAGTAGGGGCTGTCACTTGTGTTTTTGGTCTTAGCCATTCTGATAGATGTAAGATGGAATCTCAAAGTAGTTTTGATTTGAATTTACTTGATGGCTAAGGATGTTGAACATTTCTTCAAGTGTTTCTTGGTCATTTGAGATTCCTCTATTGAGAACTCTCTGTTTATGTCTGTAACTCATTTTAAAAATTGGATTATTTTGTTTGATATGTCTAGTTTTGTGAGTTCTTTATATATTTTGCATATTAGCCCTTTATCAGATGTGGAGTTGATGAATTTTTTTTCCCATTCTATAGGCTGCCTTGTTATTCTTGACTTTGATTTTTCCAACCTGTTGTCCTTTCCTATATCTTTCCCATTTCTCCTCTCAAGCCACTGTAATGTAATTAACATAGAAAAACATGTAGGAGATAAAGAACAGTAATCTACATCGGTGCTTCTCAAACTTCCAAAGGCTGTACCCATTTAATAAAGGTCCTCATGTTGTGGTGAATTATTACAAAACCATTAAATATTTTTGTTGCTACTTCATAACTATAACTTTGTTACTGTTATGAGTTGTAATATAAATATCTATGCTTGCAAATTGTCTTAGGTGATCCCTGTCAAAGGGTTACATAGGTTGAGAATCCCTGATCTATATGCTACTTATTCCTGGAATTGATCCTACAAAAGCACTCAGCCTCAATCCTTCAAAGATTGCTTGTTTCCTTAAATTACTTCCTGGTCATCAATGTCCATTTTAATGCCCATTGACCCATTTCAAATCTGCACATTAACCATATTTATGGCCGGGTCATTTCATGCTATTGAAAGTACAAGAAAACATAAAAGATAAATGATGATTTTATGTGTTTCTCTGTATCTATGAAGATTTTAAAAAAATTTATTGAATAAAATAAAAATAAAATATCTCAAAAAGTATTCAACATGCTTAGCCATAATTGAAATGCAGATTAAACCTACTTTGAGATTTGTCTTCACTTTAGCTATAATGGCTAACATCAGGAAAATAAATGACAACAAATACTGACAAGGATGTGGGGAAAGAGGAACATGTATTCCAGTGATTCTCAACCTGAGAGTCACAGTCCCATTGAGGGTCACCTATTTGATGTTCTGCATATTAGATACTTACATTATAATTTACAACAATAGCACAATTACAGTTATGAAGTAGCAACAAAATAGTTTTATGATTGGAGGTCACTACAATATAAGAAACTGTATTAAAGGGTTGCAGTATTAGGAAGTTTGAGAACCACTGATTCATACATTGTTAGTGGGAATGTAAGCTGGTGTAGCCACTATAATGGAAGTTCCTCAAAGATCTACAAGTCAAACTTTCATATGAGCAAGCCATATCACTCCTTAGTATATTTGCAAAGGGCTATAAGTCTCACTTCAGAGACATTGTTCTAGCTCTGAGGTGTCTGTACAGTTATCTTTATTATAGTATTCACAGTAGCTATGAAATCGATCCATCCTAGATGCCCATCAACATCTGAACTGATAAGGGAAGTGACCTTTGTATACGAAATGAAGTTTTGCATATGAGGTCATAACATTTGTAGAAATTGGATGAAACTAGAAATAATAGTAAGCAAAATTAAGTCAGATTCAGAAGGACAAACATTATGCTTCCTTTTGTATATGGATTCTAGTTTTTTTATGTATGTATGTGTGTGTGTGTGTGTGTTTATATTTGTGCACATATACATACCTGGAGGTGTGTATGTATGTGAAAAGTAGGAGTCAATGTTGAGTATTCTCAATCACATTGCTGCCTTATCTTTTGAGATAGGGTATCTCACTGATTCTGATGCCTACTGATAGGCTAGGCTAACTGACCGATGAGCCCTGGAGATCAGCCTGTTTCTGCCCAGCCCAACTCCCTCAGCTCCAGTGGTTATAAAAATATAACCTCTTGACTTCTTTTTTGTGTTGGTGTAGGGGACCCAAACCGAATTCCTTATGCTTGTGTAGTCAGCTGGTGCTTTTCTGACAGAGTCATCTCTAGTTTTTAATTGTATATATTTGTGTGTATATAAAGCCATGGAACTGAGAAGGCAAGCATGAGGGTGAAGAAAACATTTTAAGATGATTGGAAAAAAGAAGTGAGTCTGTTAGAATACATGTGACATAGGATGGAAAAGAAACTTTGGGAAGAGAGAAGGGGACGTCAAGGGGTGCTAGGAGCCTGGGAGAAAGATATGAATGCGAATGAAACATGTATAAAATGCCATAATAAAATCCATTATCTTGTATGGTACCTTAAAGACTAAAAAACAGGTTAAATGTGTTGTATTTGATTTCATACCTTTAATGTTTAAATGTACTTTTAGTTCTTTTTAAAGCCTTTTATGTAAAATTTTTATGAGCTATTACCTTAATAAGTGAGATTTATCATTTTCAGATAAATATTTTCCATGTCTTTAAAATTCATTGTTTCCTTGATATTTTATGGGAAAACATTTTGGGTTATTATCAATTGAAGACTATGTTATGCTTAATATGTTTGTATATTAGTTTTTTTCTCTTGTTGCTTCCTTCAGAGAAGGAGAAGAAATAAATACATATTATATTGATGCCATTAGTATAGTTTAAAGCATTCTGCAATGAGGATGAGTGTAGTGATCTCGACAAGTTAGATTGATGCAATATTACAGTTTATACTGGGTAGTAAAAACAGTATAAATCATGATCCTACAACCCTACCTTGGAGATTATAGTCTATGAAAAGAAAAGGAGAGAAATATTTCCACTTAAATAAAATTACTATTGCATGATCCAAAACCTAAAACTAAATTTTAACCAGACACTCAACATGAAATAAACAGTTGGTAGGGTAAAAATAGCAATAAAACCTCTTGACTAAGTGCTGTATTTGTTTGTTTGTATAACTATAACTTGAGAGGCAAGCTAACACTACAACAAAATAAGGTTCATTTAGCTTCTGATGGTTAAAGGATATGAGGCTAGCAGCTGATTGACTGTGCAGAGGACCTTGTGGTGAACTGCATATGTGGGAGGCAAAGATCCCTTCACAAAATAAGACATCAGCAGTTATTGGGTAGACAAGCTCCTTGTGTAGCAGCTCACTCTTGTACTATCTCTAATCTAGTAAACACTCTTTGAAAGCCTACAGCAATGTCCCAATGACCTGATCATCTCCCACCAGGTCCCACACCTTGAAAGTCTCACCATTTTTCAGCAGTAGTTCATTGTAGACCAAACTCTCAGCACACAAAATCTTAGAAGTCATGGAAGTCATCCCCAAAATATAATAGTTATACATGGAAACAGTATTTCAAAGGATTTTATAACTACATGGGTACAGTGTATACAACTGTATATAATACTAGATCCCAAGAAAATTGACAGAATTATGTAGACAAATTGTACTTAAATCTGTCATACTGCTTATAAATAATGATTTATGGATTTATAGCTCCCTCTCTCCTTCCCTCCCTTTTTCCTTCTTTCCTTCTTCTTTCTTTCTTTCCTTCCTTCCCTCCTTCCTTATCTCCCTCCCTCCCTTTTTCTTTCCCTCTTTCCCTCCCTCCGTCCTCCATCTTTCCCTCTCCCCAGTAAGTATAGGCTGACTTTGTAATTGGGAGACACAACCTGCTTTCCTTTCTTCTAAGCCATAGTAGCTTTTCTTTTGATTCAGGACTATTCCCTTAAGCGCCGCTCCAGTTGTGATTGCAGCCAGAACCTTCAGATTCCTCAGCTGCCTAATAAACCAGACAGCAAAATGATCTGGATGATTCATCCAGGATTTGGCTTGAGCTGCTGTATTCATCTTAGGGTCCTCCTGTTCCTGAGCAACTATTGTGGAGTTTATGAGCCCTGGAAGGTTTGGAGAGTTAGAGCTGGAACTAGGTGCATTTGGATCTCAGTTGCACAGATGTGGCTTCCATTGATTTTTATGGGAGATTTGTGCACATAATGGAGAGAAAAATGTCACTGATTTGTTTTAATTTAGCTTGAGCAGTAACCCTTCACTAATGTGACTCCTTCTATAATAGACAAACTTGTTCTCTCTCTCTCTCTCTCTCTCTCTCTCTCTCTCTCTCTCTCTCTCTGTCTCTCCTCTCCTCTTCTCTTCTCTCTCTCTCTCTCTGTCTCTCTCTCCTCTCCTCTTCTCTCTCTCTCTGTCTCTCTCTCCTCTCCTCTTCTTCTCTCTCTCTCTCTCTCTCTCTCTCTCTCTCTCTGTCTCTCTCTCTCTGTCTCTCTGTCTCTCTGTCTCTCTGTCTCTCTCTTCTCTCTCTCTCTCTCTCTTTCTCTGGTGTTTTAGATTTCTTTGACTTAGAAAGTCCCAGGGGCTTCATACTAACCTAAGCACTTACGCAGAAGTCACGTTACTATTTACTTTTTGTTGGCCCAAACATGCAGTTATCTTAGTTGTCATCTAATACAAAATTACTGTCTCTGTTACTGGTTCTACTTTACAATTCAGTTTTTCAACCTTGACACCGTTGATATTTTGTTATCAGGATTATCATGCACAGGGTTCTGATAGCATACCATCCCTATCACTAAGACTTTGAGCCCATAGCACTCCTTTCTCCTCCAGATCTTCTGATGCCACCAGACATTGCCAAACATCCTAGAGAGTTCAAGCAAGCTTGTTTTAAACCAACTGCAAAGAAAAGGCTAAATGGTATATGAGAACTTAAATCTATAAGCAATGTTTTAAAAATTATTACTACTCTTACTTATTAGGAAATAATTTTTGAGAGCTCAAAAACTATATTCTCTCTAGCAAGACTTAATAAAAATACAGAAAATGTTTACCATAAAGAAAAAGAAAAGGTGATACCTTGGATTTTGTTAAGATTGAGATTTCTTGCTTATCAAGTGATTATTACCACAATGAGTAGAGAAATCATAGATTTGGAGAAAGTCCATGTGAAATGCATTTGATCAAGAATTTCTAAACAGGAAGTATAATTTCCTATGACTCAGAGAACTTGAACAGATACACACAAATGGCCAACAGGCACATTTGAACTTTCAAAGGTGCTCATCATCAAGACAGAGATATTCAAACTGACATGAAAGTAGAAAGTTTACAATTGAGTTCTAAAGACAAATCGCAAAAAAGAAAAACAGATCAATGTTTGAAGCTCAACTTTGTGTCGAGTCCTATTGAAAGCCATTTCAGGCTACATGGCATCCCAAGCGGCTTGTGGGCCACAGGTTTGACACAACCCTATGGATGCCGAGGATATGAAGAACTTACTACAAAGGGCCATTGGGAAAGGCTTTGTAGTTTCTTATCAGGTTAAGCATCCATATGCCCTATGACTGAGAAATAAAGTTCCTAGATATCCAACTAATAGGAGTAAACATAAAGGGTGACAGAAAGATTTTCATACAGTGTTCATGGCATTATGGTGCAATTCCCAGGTAAAGTCTGCAAGCTTTTTAAATGGTACCATGGACCAGACATAGGGCACCTGTGTGGTGTTCTTCACAGTTGCATCCCATCATGAAGGAACCCCAAATAAACCCTGTTTCTGTGCTCTAAAATGCAAAGCCAAGAATGCTGGTGATACATTTAGAAACAATTACAGAGCACAGAGCAAACTTAACTGAAATGGCATGAGTTTAATTTGCATTTTAGATCAAAGAGTTAAAAAAGGAGCTGACGTAAAGTACTTTATTGTGACGCTTGAATACTGTGGATTAGAAAATTAAACAATTTTCTTCTTTTTAAATAATTTTACTTCACTGTTAGAAAATACCATGTCTTGGGGCATAAGGTGTTTAGGTTTAAAGAAATATTTTTCCAGCTTGTTATCAAAAGGTTCAGAAGACTTTTTGTATGTGAGAGATGAGATGGTAAAGTGATTGACACAGGTGAGTAACTCATGGATCTGGGTATATAGAGTGTTCCTCTTTTGCTAATTGTATTTATTAGTGTGTGTGTGTGTATGTGTGTTTGTGTGTGTGTGTGTGTTGTTTATGTGTGTGTGTGTGTGTGTGTTTTGTGTGTGTGTGTAGTTCAGAGGAAAACTTGTAGGGACCAGTTGGTTCTCTCTTCTTTTGTAGGTCAGGGAATCAAACTCAGGTTATTGAGTTTGCTGGCAAGTGCCATATCCTGCTGATCTCAGGATGGCCCAATTGTGGATCTTCTTGTATATCAGTCTTGAACTTTTCTGCAAATTTAAATTACTAAATCAAGAAGTTTCCAATAAAAGTTGATGAAAATCATGCAAAAGATAAATAAGACTAGTGATGTTGAACTGTAAGAAGCAGGTACGTTCTTTTTATTTTTTTTGCAACAGAGCAACAAAACATAACAATTTACCAGCTTTTATTTATGGAGTTTTGGGGGAATGAAGCTTTAAACACAGTTCATCTTAGTATTTTACAAGATTTTGGTCAAAGATTGACTCAGGATGCGTTTTAATTTGGAGGCTTATCTGGGGTAAGCTTGTAAGATCACGAAAGCTGTTCAAAGAGTTTATTTGCTTGAGGTTCTATTACTGAGGGTCTCAGTTTTTCACCAGCTATTATTTAAACCCTGTTATCTCAGAGAGTACCCACAATTCCTGCATTCAAATATTACATCAAGGACAGGACATGAGTGTTTGACTTTACCTTGTTTCCATATATTGCATTACGTACAGTCATGGTGCAGGTCTTCCATGTTATAGGGAAGGGATTATACACAGTTTTGGACACTCAGACATCAGAACCCTTGATGTGCTTCCTGAGGTCAGTCCACCACAATAGACTTTACTACACAGACTATGATACATTCAGTTCTAAATAGTTTCCAAACTTAGACTAAGCTAAGAAATAAAAATATAACTTTCTCAGAGGTTTCTATGGTATTTGAAAGTAAAAGTTATACTGAAGAAAATAGCTCTCATTTTTTTTTTGTCTGAAGAGAACACAGTTACTATGCTTCAGAAATACTTACCAAAGTGTCTTTCTCCTTGTCATGGTTTGGGTAGAGCTTGAGTGTGTTCTTTGGTTCAGGTGTTGGCAGCATGCTCTGTAGGGTGATGGTGGTGGGAGGTGGGACCTAGTGGGGAATTTTAGATCATAAGGGTTGTTTTCATGGGATTGTTGAGCTCTCAAAACAGCAAATCATCCTGAGAGGAAGCTTAATTACTGAGTTGTTCTCTGTATTCCTATTTGATGATGCCATATTATCTTCCTACAAGTACTTTGACCAATATGAAGCTGCACATCAATGCAAGGGAGCTATTTATAAGTGGGAGAAGAGATCCTTGGTCCCATGAAGGCTGGACATTGTGGGGGGGTGGTATTCGAGGGTGTGGAGAGTGAGGTATGGGGGAGGGTGGGAGGGGGTACACCATCATAGAGGCAAGAGGAGGGGGGAAGGGATAGGGAGTTCCTGGGAGGGATGGGGGAAAAGGGGGTAAGGGGAAAACATCTGAAATGTAAATAAAATTTCCAATTAAAAAAAAAAAAAAAGAGATGTCCACTAGGGGAATCTGATGCTGCTCCTCTGACTTCGAACCTCTGGAAGTTTCAGCTAATTTAAACCTTTTCCTTAGGTTGCTGCTCGGACAGCATAATAGAAGTAACAATGGATTACTACATTCTCAAAGATGTTTAGTCATAAATGTTTGCCTTTCATTTTTAGGCAATAGTAAGACTGTATACTTCTTTATCCCCTTTGAGTTGAGTACTTTGTCATTTGTTGTGGTCAATAAAATGAAGTTCAAGGGCATATGACCCGATATCTGGTCATCCTTATCTGGCTTACCATCTTTGAAAAAAATTTTTCTGCAATTGAGTTTCTGTCAGACTGGGTCTTTGAGTGATTACAACAGGACAGAGCCTTCAGGCTGACCCAAATTGGACATGTAATAACAATGAAAAATGAACATTTGTTGGTTAGTTGACAGTTTTGAATTTTTTGTTGTTGTTATCAAAATCTATCTTGATTAGTACAGAAATGTATGGTTAAATTGTGTGCTACTATAATAATAATAATAATAATAATAATAAACACTGTAAACAGTGTAGTACTACATTAGTGGTTGATTAAAACACCTACATTTACTTATTTGTTGACTGTGTGTGTGTGTGTTTATTGTGATTTTTCTGTGGATGTCAGAGGACATCCCTTGGGAATAATTTTTCTCTTTCTGTTATGTGGGTACGGGGATCAAATTCAAGATATCAATCTTGGGAACCAGAACCTTTACCATTGATCCATTGGTTTGCTCAATATTAACTTTAAAAAAATATTACTATGTTTTATACTGTGTATGTGTGTTTGTGATAGGGTAGGCACACATACACAGTGCCTGTTTATAAGTCAGAAGATAACTTTCAGAAGGTAGATCTTTCCTCCACCTTTATGTGCATTTCAGGGACTGAACTCAAGTGCTCAGGTTTATGAACCAAGTACTTTATTCTCTGAGCCATTTCTCCAGCACAGAATGTCTCCCTCTTTTGTGTGTGTGTGTGTGTGTGTGTGTGTGTATGCATATGCTTGCTTGTTTTCAGACTGAGACAGTTTCACCCTGTAGCACAAGTCAGCCTGTATCCTACTCTGTCAACAGGGTGACTTTGAACTCATAGAAATCTTCCTGATCCAGCCTGTCAGTGCTCTGATTACAAGCGTGAACCACAATACTCAACTTACAAATGTACAGATGTAGACCAGGTTGACTGACCTCTACTGCTTCAGCATAGAGTACTGTGTGCAATATCACAGCTGTTACAGTTAATTAAAAGTGGAAAAGTTAAGGCAGGGAGTAGTAATATATCAAATTCTAGAAGGAGATAGATGATAAAGCCCTCACCTAGGGAGCAGAGCAAGTGTTTAGAGATTCTAGGTCATGAGGGAGAAGTTTAATAGTAGTGTCTAAGTCTGACACAATATACTATTAACTGCATTGAGGTGTGTGATGGTTTGAATGAGAATGGCTCATATATTTGAATGAATGCTTGGTTTCAAAGTTGTTGAAACTGTTTGGGAAGGATTCTGAGCTGTGGCCTTGTTAGAGGAGGTATGTCAATGGGGATGGGCTTTAAGATTTCAAAAGCCAATTCTCTCAGCCTGCCTCTCTCTGTCTCTCTGTCTGTCTTCTGTCTGTCTCTGTCTCTCTTTCTCTCTCTCTGTCTAGTGACTACAGATCAGATATAAGCACTTTGATAAGCCTGCCCTGCCTCCTACCATATGAACCTGCCATGATGGTCATGGATTCAACCTTAGAAAATGGTAAACAAATCCTCAATTAAATGCTCTCTTTTATAAATTGCAGTGGTCATGGTGTCTCTTCACAGTAACAGAACAGTAACTAAGATGGGGTATAAGCTCAGAGATGGGTCCACCTCACTGTTAGCAATGATTGTACACGGTGTACTTGGGGAATTGTTTTCTGGCCATAGAGCCTTGGAGCTGACCTTCTAGTTCTGTTTCTGGGATTCAGCCAGCACCACCTAATACTCATTTTTTTTGCTTTCTCCTGCCTCAGCACATTTTAAAGCTGGTAGCTGTTGAGATTCCTGACTAATACTGAAAGTACTTGTACTTCTGAATCCACCGAGGCTGTTTTTTCTTCAGCACTTTCTCCTGTGAGTCAAGGACTAGGGTTACCTCCTCAGACTTCTACCATTAGCATGGCAGGCCCCGTCTGGATTCAAGAGGCTCACATTATGTGTGCTTTCAGGCTTGTTTTTTTTTTTTTTTTTTCTGTGTGTGCATGAGCATCTATGCACAGCATGCATGTGAAGGTCAGAGGATATTCTACTCAGATCTTCAGGCTTCTTGGGCAAGAAATTTCTCCCACTAGTCCCTATATGATTTTCTGAGTCTATATTTAATGCATGTCAGTAATGTATAGCCACAAAGTTAGTCAATCATCAGTTGGACCACGATTTTCATAAAAAAATGTAGCCGTTACATGCTATTCAATAATGGAACTGTTTTCTCATTGACTCTAATGCAAAAGCAGACACAGAAGCAGGACTGGAACTCAGTTGCATTGTATATTACCCTCCTCCCTAAATTTTAATATCAACTCTACTTTTGTTACACTTTCTGACAATTTTCTTTCTTTCCAAGAACTATCTCACCATTGAATAGCCAAAAATGCTTTTTAAAAAATTAGTGCTAATTCTTAAGTTTGACACAAGATGTTTCATTTTGAGAAAAAAATGTTATAAGAACAGAATAGAAAATTGCATCTTTTAAACATAGCTCCTTTTAATGGTTTTCATCATGCACTATGTATTTTATGTAAGGAAATGAAAAATGTAGACTTGCAATCGGAAACTTTGTTTACACACAGCTGCATATTATATTTGACAAAATAGAGAAAACATTCTAAAGCTGTATTTTGTAAGCAGCAATACTCTCTTGGAATTTTAAATTTTAATTTAAATGTCTTTCCATAAACACACAAATGTATTTAAGAGATAGTTAACAAGCTACCATTTACCCAGGTTAAGTTTCTTTGCTGAAAGTGACATCAAGTATCTTCCCAGGAATTTGGTTTCAGTCATCAGAATTAGCCAATTTCTCATGGAAGGCCCTCTCACCCTAAAGAACATTAACAATTGGCTGTAATGCTTTGAGTACAGAGGGAAACCTTCAAGTCGAAACCCCACTAGCCTGTCCCTAGAATTCCATATGGGAGCTTCTAATCATAGTAGTCATTGGCAATTGAATTCTATACCATTGTTGAAAATGAAGCACAGGACTTCCTGATTTAGAGCATTTGAAGGCAGGGAAGAGGGGCAATAACAGGGTAAACACACAAGGTTTGGGATCACAAGACCTGGCACTGCTATTAAATGCATGCCACCCCCTCCTGCCTATGAAATGAATGTGATTGTCAGATTTCCCTTGAGCTCAAGGTTCAATGACTATGCAACATGTCGTATGAAATAATAAAAAGAAGTGATCCTTCTTTAAGCTGTAGTTTGGAAAGGAAAATAGAGGACTGCAAATTTTAAAACATAAATTTTTTCTTTACCATATTTGCCTATTAGAATTATTCAATGTTTGTTTCTCTGCTGTTTGTCACATGAGAGTAATTACTTTAGGCTTAATTAACTAATTCTAATAGTAAGGACAATAACATTTCTCCATTCAGAATAGAAAGAAATAAAGATTAGAGGGTCAAGCACAGAAATCATTTCTTTATTTTAAGAGATGTTTTGATAAGTCAATTTTGTACATAAAGTACTGTTCTTTAATTGTATTGGAACAGGGGGCACTAAGAGTAGAACAGATTTTCATTTTCTGTAGTAAGAAGTAAGGAATTAATATTTTTTAAATGCTTGTTTATGAGTCTGGGCAGGATTTGTTTTGGGTAGAGATTGTTACTGCACTTGGCATGATGGTAAAGGAAACAAATCCTCCTTACAGAGAATACAGAATGTAGCTAGATTGTCTTGATGTGCACACCTTACAGTCTGTAAAAGAGAAGCATCTACTTTTCCCTTAAAATTTCTAATATGCCGAACTAAAAGCTAATACTGTCTTCCTCTCTTCATCTCTTATTAGACAGCTCCAGCTGTGGGGTCTCTAATCCCACTTCTCTGCCATCAGGGTACAATCTCCTTCTGAGAAATCATTTGTGCATCTGAGCCCTCATGAGACTGATGTCTTTTTAATATGTAAAGCACCGGAAATGGAGTGACCCTCAGTGAGCAGTTCCCACTCTGTCCCCTTACTGCAAGTGGAGGCTTCATTATTTAAGCTCTTTGAATGCAGTCTCTTTTATTAAGTTCCCAGGGTCTAGTGAATGCTTAGTAAATAATGATGACGGTTTTAAAATCTCATTTTACGAATGAGAAGTCAGAAGTGTTTTGGCCAATGTGGATTAACAAGTCATCTAGTGAGCCAACCTTTATCCTTGTTTCCCACTGAGCATAGCCAGTAACACCAGGTGAGCAGATAAAAAGTCATAGCCATTCAGCTCGAGAAGAAAAAGTTCTTTTCAAAAATAGTAAAAATTGTTCACAAATGAAGAGGCTTTCATGATTAATGGTAGAGAAGAGAAGTATGTGCAATTGGAAAGTATCACTATGCAATAAATGAATAAATGACATTAACATATATGTAATTGTTTGTCTTATGCAATATAGTAAGGGAATGGGTGATTAAGGATTGACTTGTTATATGAAAACTAGAAAGAGGAGAAGATAAGGTGTAGGCTTTTTAAATGCACAAGCATTAATTCAGAGGAAAACAATTTGAACTCCCTCTGTGTAAGATTCTCTGCTGTATGCATAATAGAAAAGCCAAGGGATTGAAAGAGACCCACAATCTTCAAAGACCTTAAAGTACATAGGATCAGGGATGGGAAAATGATAGGAATAAAGCAAACAGATGTCTTTATTTTATCTGTATACAAATAATTACTGCAGAGATAGCAGTGTATTGTGACTATCCTGGGAGAACATGTTATTGCCTCACAGGAGATTCAGGCAGTACTTTGCTGAAGGTTTGTAAAATACATAGATTTTTAGCAAGCCAAAATAGAGGTAGATATGGAAGTGTTTTAGATAAAAACTTTCCCTTTCTTCATTGATAAATAAATTGTTGAGAAGCTATGCTGACATAGTAGAGAAGAAATGTGTTTTCTGGCTTCTGGAAACTCGAGTCTTGGCAGAAGCATCTCACTGACCTCTCAGGGTTGTGCGTAGGTGATATTCTCTGCTCTGCCTTCCACTTTGTCTCAGCTGTTCTTCTTTTCCCAGGGATCCGAGTCAGGTACACTTGAATCTCCCAGGAAGATTCACTTCCTGCTGAAGAAGCTTCTGTCTTTCTAAATATTTCTGGAGACTTCAAATATAGATTCTTAATGCTCCTACTACAATTGGAATTTGATGCCTGCAAAAGCAAACTGAAGACATATTTTAGCTTCAGACCTATTGTCAGAAAGAATGGTATGATCTTCAATGGCAGTCACTTTTCTGCCCAAGTATATAAGAATGCAATATGCTTTTGTTTCAATCTCTTTGGTTTTTCAAGAAAAGCCAGTCTACTTTACAGAAGGGAAGGGTATTTTCCCTGTGGGCATAGGTTTAACTCTGCCTTATAAATAGTGTGATGGGAACATTGGGCTACTGGATCTTTTACGTTACAAAAGTTAACATTCTAATTGTAATGAGCTCTCTTAGCTGCTAGGAAAGGGCCATGTCAGCTCTATTTAAGTTCCTTGTTTGATTGTGTGTTTGTGTGTGTATGTATGTGTGTGTGTGTGTGTGTGTGTGTGTGTGTGTGTGTGAGAGAGAGAGAGAGAGAGAGAGAGAGAGAGAGAGAGAGAGAGAGAGGTGTCATAGCTCTTATGGGGAGGTCAGCTTCCTTTTTAAAACTTGACATAGGATAAATGTTGAAAGAAAACTGATATAAGCCCAGTATTGAGACACATACCCATACACCTATAGTCCAAGATACTTGAGAGGCTGAGGCAGGAGAATTTCAAGTTTGAGGCTTGCCTGGAAAATGCACTGAGACAAAAAAAAAAAAAAAGAACACAAAACATGCTTTTCATCTTAGATGGGAAATGGCCTTGATGATTAAAATGCTAAAGTTAACTTGCCGTGAAGCAGACCTCCTGGGAGATCACCCAACACCAATCATACAGTGTATCTAGAGATTGCACAATGTATGTGTAGATTGGACTGCCAGCGCTTTTTAAATGAGTTTTTGCTGCTGCTTCCAGGTTACAAATACTCTAATGCTGGAGAGCAGAGAGAAGAATTTTCCTGAAAAAGGATTTCGAAATGGTGAGCTCTGTTTATAGTTACACACCATCTTACTCCCCCGGGGAGATGACATTTGTTTTAGGGAGGTAGATTTGAATAAATTTGCCTCTTTAGGAGGCTAATCAGTATGCAGAATTGCATCCAAGAAAAGCCAAATTCTCTCCTATAATTTTAACTCTCTTGGAAAATGTTGGGGTTTAGACTTCAATCCCTCAGGTAGCCTCCCTCCCCCTTTTGCCTGATAAATGCTAACAGCTCCTTGTCAGAAGAGCAGCCCTACTATTTGCATCAGTGAATTCCATATTGGGGATGCTGGCTTCCTACGTTTGAGTATGAACTATGTGACTGAATGCAGCGCAACTGAATCTCTTGGTTCCCAGATGTGTAGAGAGGAGTCCTCACTTTGTGTTGAATTTATCTCCTCAGTCATGGTGTCTACTACTAACTTTCATTTGGAGAATCCTCCAAGACTCCCTGTGCATTTGTGACTCAGTCAAAGACACAAATTTCAGTCTCACACACAACTATGATGTATTATAGCAGCACTGTAAAGTACACAGCTAGAGCAGTAAGATGAGAAACAAAAAAATTCCTAAAATGTTTCTAAGGTAGACTCTGGAGAAATTCACATGTAGAGTGACCCATTTTCTCCTCTTCCTCTGAGAGGGTCTCACCTAGCACACTCACTCTGTAGTAGTAAAAATGTATTCACACAGACACAATCTATATGCTCAGGCAAGGTTGTTTGTGACTGAGGTTGAAGGTTTTCACACTGAAGGTTGATTCCAAATGTGCTTGGTTAGACAGAGTGGTCCTTCAGCATAAATACCAGACTCATACAGTCTAATCATGCTGTCATAATGAATATTTCAATACCCAAGTTCCCAGACATATAAAGAGAGCAAGCTCAGATAACTATATTAACATTTTCCCCAAAACTTCTCTCTTCATTGCCTTTGTTTTTAGAACAAATAATCTAGATTTGAATCATAAAGATGTATTTGATATTTTGCCATTAATATGAAAAGGGCAGCTTAAGGAAGGGGAGGGATTTATTTGAGTTGTAGTTTGAGAGTACAACTTACCATGTTGTGGGAGGTATGATGGTAAGAGCCTAAGGTGTCTGGTCACATTGCCTCAATAGTCTGGAATCAGATAGGGATGAATTCCAGGGTTTTGCTTGTTTTGTATTCAGCTCAGAAACACTGCTAATTGATACTAATGCTTACATCCTGGGCAAGTCTTCACTCCTTAGTAAAATGTTTCCTGAAACATCCTCATAGATACAGAAGTATATTTGCATGATGATTCTAATTCTAACCAATTTGACGGTGAAATGGCCCAGTGATTGTCAAGACAAATTTTTTCTGTCATTAAAATTGGTTGATTTATAAACTACATGTTGAAATAATTTAAATATTGATTAATTTTTACTTTTGGACTCTCAGAACTGTAGACCATAGCTTCCTCTAGGATCTGGCAACTCCTAAGTGTCTCTGGATGGGGTGGCAGTTTTGCTGTAGGATATTGCACTGTGATCGGATATTCCATTATGACCTTCAGCATGTTGGTGCTATTTGTGCTTCAGTTGCCTTGTTTTGAACCAATAAAGAATCTGTCTGATCTCCTTTTGTCTCAGAGATATTGGGAATTCAGTTTCTAAGTTCAAGTGGCATAGTCTTGATTTTGTCCCTCCACTTCCTGACTTTGTTAACTTGGGAAAATGACTTACCTCCTCTGACTTCGACTTCCTTATCCACAGAAAGTGCTGAAAGCAACTACTAGTTTATCATAAGAATTTAGTGAGCTAATATATGTAAAGGACTTTTAAAAATGTCTAGTCCCTGAGAAATACCATATTGTTTCTACTATTAGTCTTAATTTTAATGGCATCTGTCTCCATTATATAATAGAAAGAAAACTACCTCTTGAGTCAGATAGATTGGAATTTCAATACTGACTAAGCCATCTCTATGGTGTTGGGAAAATTATTCTGCCTGAGCTTTTTCCCCTCCTTGAATAAGAAAATGGGAATGATAGTTATCTGAGTTATCTGGTAGGGTTTTTTCCTTTTTTTTTTTCTGAATGTGTCTAGTAATAAAAATAGTGTGACCAAAGTAGAAAGTGCACAGTAGACATTATTATTCTTGTTCATTAATTCCCTCCCATTTATTTACCAAGTGTTTATTCTGTACCAGATGGAGTCTGTGTTTGGAGAGAGAGAGTTTTGAAGACCAGTTCTTGCTGTTCCTGCTTATATCAGCTTCCTGTTGCTGGGCCAAAATGTACATGATAAGGAAGGAAATGATTATTTTGGCTCACAGTTACAGAGCTTTCCATCAAGGGATGCTTGGTTCTATAACTTTGGGCCCATGGCAAAGCCAAACACTGTGATGGAGACTATATGGTGAGCAAAACTTGTTATGTCTGGTTTCCCAGAAGCAAGAGAAAGAGAACAAAGAGCCATGGAGTCCCAATAGCCTCTTCAAAGGCATACTCTCAAAGACCTGTTGCTTCTTAGACCAGACCTCATTTCCTAAGGTTTTAATCACTTCCCAATACTCCAACAACTAGTGAAGAGCTTTCAGGAGACATTTGAGAGCCAGACCATAACAGTGATAAACATATGAGCCAATGCATATAAGATCTAATTAGACAGTGATGAGGATGGTAGAGGTTCATCACCAGGGTGACATGGCCAAGCCAGAGGGATGACAAGTGAGGGGAGGAAAGATGATGGCTGTGGATATGATGATAAGGAAAAACCTTGAGGAAGGACTACCTGTAGACAGAACAGAGTAAGGAGAGGCAGTCTGCTGCGGAGATTCAGAGAAAAGTGCTCTAGGCAGAGAGAACCATGGGATAAGTCTTGACATGGGAAGCATTGCATATCTGAGGAATTTTGACAATCCCAGAGACAAAGATGGGATGAGAGAGAGCAGATGGGACAAGGTCAGTTATTGTTGCCTAAGAGACACATTGGCTGTGCTTCTAAAAGAGGATGAGGTAGAAGCATGAGAAGCAGGTTAATTTACATACAAACACCTCATCCAGGGCAGGACCAGGAGTGAACTAAGGACAAGGAAGGATGCTGTTCAGGAATGAGGTGAGAGGTGATGGTGACTCAGGCTGGGTGGCAGCAGTGAAAATGTTAAAGCTGCAAAATAAAATATTATTATTATTAATAATATAATGATATTGCTTTGTTCACTTATCATCCATTCCTCATGTTGTTAGCCTAACAAGGACTTTCATTTATTTAGGGTGAGGCAGATGCAAATTAACCTTTGCAAAGCTAGTATTTTTGAAGAGTTCTTCGTTAGTTTTGAAAGGGAAATGTCATAAAGGAGAATTTGATGAAGTGGTCTTATTTTATTCTCCTCACAGCTATATGAGAGAGTGGCTTATTACTTTTGCAATTTCTCATTTAAAAAAAAAAAGAGTCTCAAACAGCATTGAAGAGAAAGAAACACAAACAATACAAATAGTGATGATTCAGAAATGTCTCATCAATTTCTCTTGGCGGGGTACAGAGTATCCCTTCAGGATATCTGGTCCCTGTCCCTCTAATGGGCTGTGGAATTTCCCCAGAGTGGATCCAAAGCTCCACTGTCAGGGTGGTTATGGTGTTTTATGCAGGTTGTTTGGCTTGCTCCTGCTCAGGTGTTTCTCTTTGTCAGCATTTGATTGGACTCTTTCATCTGTGATTCAGTGTCCGTATTAAACTCCATTTGATTCCTTGCTACTCCTTAGCACTCTATTATCAGGGGGGAAGAAAGCTTATGTCTTTTGGTGCTTGTTTTCTGGTCTTTTAGGGAGGTATTTTCAACCATTACTGCATAGCAAAGGATATTTAAGGCTGATTAATATGTGCTGGGTTACCTCTGAAAGGGTCGGTTAGGAGACAAGTTCATCATGCTTGCCATATAAGAATGAAGTTCAGGGAAACCTTGAAACAGCCATACAGGTCGCTGGGGTAATAACATAAAATCATTCTTTAATATCATATATTTACCCAAAGGAAGAAAACCACAGGAGCATGCATGTATGTAGTTCAGAGAAGTCTTCGAGTGTGCCAAAGTGGCATCATTTTTCTCTGTGAGGCAGCAGATGCCTTTCTAGTGGGAAGAGGGGGAGGCTTTTCTTCTTTTCTTAGAAGAGGCCTGCCTTAGTTGACCACTGGTGCCTGCTCTGTCGTCTCTGTGATGCATCTTTGCACCCACTCATCCTCTTTGGGTCTCATCTTTAAAACAAAGGATTGGATTGCAAGATTTTTAAAGTCCGTTTCATTATGTGGTCCATGCTAATTTGAATTAAACATACTTTCTGAAGTGCGTTATTGTGTTGGAGAAAGAATGGGATTCGTAAAGAGCTGGTTTCTTGCTCGAAAGAAATAACTTTAAAAGAAAAAGCCAACCAAAAATCCAAGTACCAGAGAACTGCATTCCTTTTTGCATACAGCAGTTATAATTCTCGACTTAAGTGAAATTCTAAGGTGACAGAGCAATTTAGACATCCTCTATGGTTCAGTAAAGGAGCCTTCTACTATTTCTGTGATCCCATGTACTGTTGTCCAAAGCTAGCTGCTTATTTCTGTAGAAGCACAGTTTTTCCTGGTGTTTCTTAGAGCAACTCCGTTTTACATAAGCTGAGATGTTTAAGCAGATGAATAAAATCTTAAAACAATTCCATTTCAACCCAATTGCTTACCATACTTGTGTCAGTACTTTGATTCCATTATTGGCACTAAAACCAAAACTATTCTCTGCAACCTCTTTTCCCTTCATAAGAAAAGCATGGCAGGAAAAGTGTTAGTTAGCTTATCTAGACATTGGTTCTTGACATGATAATAACTAGCTAATGGTCCTGAAAACACCCAAGAAGTAGTTGTCAGGACAAGATAGAGACACTCCAACTCTATGCTTTTAAGTACAGGTAGTAAGGGCCCCTGAATAATGTCTATTAGAGGGGCTTAAAGTTTTCCTATTTGCTCATCCAGATCTTCTCTCGGAAATTTCTAATTTCTTGTTTGTGTGTGTGTGTGTAATATATATATATAATATATATATATATATATATATTATATATATATATAATATAAATTATATATGCAAACAAGATATATATATGAATAATTTAAATATATATTTAAATTTTGCTGTTAGATTGCAGTATAAAAGAATCCAAATCTTCAGAATTCTACTATAAAACTCTTTTCTTCATTTCCAGGTGTACTTTCAAGGATCCAGGTGCTGAATGGATAATCATTCAGTGTTTGTTCAGTGTTTGTTGCTCATAGAAAACAAATGGACTTCCTAATTTTTTCACTTTAAAAAAAAGTTGCTTCTCAATGTACTTATGTCACCTGTGCTCATTCTTGCACTTTTCTTAAGTGTTACTATTACTGACATTTTACATATGAGGAAATTGAGGGTGATATGCAATGGGTCTGGGTTCTTGTTCCAGTTACATTCACCCTCCATATCTCTTTTGGTATAAGTTAAACAAGTGAACTATTTTTAACTTATAAAAGTTATAAAGTGAATGAAGATATTTGGAGCCATTTTAGCAGTTTAACTGTGTTCAACATAGAAGACATTTGTAGTGTTGTACCCATGAAACTCAGTTGAGGTGAGGTTTGTACCAAATGCTTTGTGTCTTGTCCATTCCATTCTTTTTTGTGAAAGTGAAGCTAAGATACGCAAACACACACACACACACACACACACACCATACACCACACACACACACACACACACACACACAAACCATACACCACACACACACACCATACTACACACACACACACACACACACACACACACCATACACCACACACACACACCATACTCCCCCCCTCCCACACACACCATACTCCACACACACACACCATACTACACACACACACACACACACACCATACACCACACACACACACACACACAAACCATACACCACACACACACACCATACTACACACACACACACACACACACACACACACACAACACACACACACACACCACAAAAGAGCACAGGCTCCTGTGGAGGCCAGAGGCACTGGGAGTAGTGTTGGCTCATAACTCTGAGCCATCTCTCCACTAACTCCCAAGTAAGTTGTCATACAAGACTTTAGAACACATTCCCTAAGTTGGATTAATTTATCATATTTTTCTTTTTTGATATCTTACAATATACGTTCTTCAGAGTAAGTGTTCTGTTCTGGTGATTGAATGCTTGCTTCTATCCAGACTGAGGTGATGTGAGGCAGAGAATGAGATCTGCTGCCTGCCTGAGATATGGAAGGAAGGAGGGAGAAAGAAAGACAGAAGGAAAGCCTTTAAATTTCCTGGGGAGCACTATATTTGTCTGAATAAAAAATTTTCCTTAATCTCTTCTTCTGTCACTGGATGCCCAACTTAATATTTCTGGCACTCACGAATATGACAGTGAGCTGAAATTAGATGAAAATCCAAATCATATTCAAGTCACGGAGTAATAAACTATGGAGAAATTCCAGTGATTAGCATCAAAGAATTAATGAGGTCACTTCCTTATTAATCCTCTTCCTAAGGGAGAAGCAGGAAGCTACTTCAATTGTCAACATGAACTGGGGCATCAGTCAAAAGCTCATAGATTTTGAGATAATTCTGTATTTAAACACTATTTAGTTTCCACAAGGGGACTCTAACCTGCCTGGGAGGCTTAATTAGGCTAACTGCCTAAAAACGATGTGAAACATATGGGTGTATTCCCACTCAAGAGCCACTTTATGAGTGTTCTCTGACCTCCTATAGAAAATGAATGAACTTTCGGAGAGCTCCAAACCAGTCTTCCAGTTTTAAAACTCTATGGAGGGCCTAGAAGCTGCTCTAAGGAATTGTTTTCCTTAAAGTGGTCTTTATATGACATTTTGCTGTTTATGCACCATGACTTGAGCTCTGAGAGCCTAGGAGATAGGGGGCGGGGCATTCAGGGTCGGTGTTTAAAGCTTTAGATAAAAACTTAAATTTTTAATACCCTTAGAGAATTCCAGTTTGTCTTTGTACCTTCTATAATATTCAATAAATCAAATACTTGTTAAGTATTTCTGACAGATATTTTAAAGAACACAGCCCAGAGATAAGATACATTGTTAATTCCTCAAGGATTTTAGTGAGAGTGCTAACTACATACATAATCAATTATAGTAAATATTAGACTGTGATAAGCATTGAGGATATGAATAAACATACATGAGAGCAGCAGGCAGGAGTGACTAACTCTGTCTGATGAGGTCAGTGAGGACTCTGCTGTTGTCTCTTCTGAAGTTGGGTTTTATAGATGGACTGCAGAAACGGCAGACTGGGCATGGGTGGGGGATGGCTCAGTACAATGCTTGCCACACAAGCATGAGCCTGAGTTTGATCCATCTGAATCCACTTAAACAGTGGGTGTGGTGGTGTGTGACTATAATCCTAATGCTGGAGAAGCAAAGAAAGGAAGTTAGTTTTTGGAGGGTAAGGGGACTCTGTTGCTAGTCAGTCTAGCAATATGGTGATCTTCAGGCTTAGCAAGAAACTGTACTTTCAAAACCAGACAGCAATTAAGGAAGTGACCTGACCTCTGAGTCTGGACTACAAATACATGTGCACACATATGTAAGCATACCCACGCTCAGCACACTCACACTTATGAGCACACATATGCACACACACACACACACACACACACACACACACACACACACACACACTAAACAAGAAGGATTCTGCAGAAGCTTGAAAGCTTGTGTTTTCATGCCACTCAGACATCGGAGGAGATTTATTGGTTATGTAACACATGACACCTTTTGGAGAGCAGACTAGGCTTACCAAGCTAGTCTGGGATGGCTTTTGGGAGCAAGGAAAGAGGAAAGGAGACTAGCTTGGTCTTTTCTTTGGGTTAGGAGGTGGGTCAGGCTGAGTATACCTGCCCATCAGCACAGTTCCCTGGCTTGCTGGTTTGAATGAGAATGACACCTATAGACTCTTATACAGGAATATCTAGTCCCTAGTTGATAGATAGTTTAGGGAAGGATTAAGAGGTGTGGCCTTAGTAGAAGAGGTATGTTACTGAGAGTGGGCTTTGAAGTTTCCAGTCTGTCTTTCCAGTCAGTCGGTCTGTTTGTCTCCCTCTGAGATTTCTGGTTCGTCTCCTCTACTTTATAGTTAAGGCTCTCAATATATGTCATAGGAATTCATAGTCCCATATCCATGAGTACATCTTTTATTCATTCTTCGATCCACCTAATCGTATCCTACAAGCTGGGTCTGCTGTTGTCAAGGTTGTTGCTACATTCAAAGGACACATTTTAGTACTGATTTCACTTTGTTCTCTCGCTGGGTATGAATTATTGACCATTCTCTTCTTGAAATTCTCCTCCATTGGTTTTTGACTCATAGTGTGCTCTCCAGGGTCCATTTTTGGATGTCTTCCCGCCTACACATTTTCTTCTCACAATGCCATTCTCTTTCATGGCTCTGATCATCTTCTGTGTGCAGAGAAGTCCTTAATATATATTTCCAGGCTAAGCTGCTTTTGTAAAATTCAGTTCCAGCCCATATATCAAAGTTCTTACTACCTCCTTGGAATATCTCAAAGGTACTTGAAACTCATTGTGTCCATAACTCATCTTCTTTGCCCCATAAAGTTACTTCCCCTCTCTTGCTCTGTCTCTTGAGGTAATGATGAAAAGAATAGTCAAAGTTTCCAAACTAAAGTGTTGTTTCAGTTTGTTCAAATGGTCAGGAAGTACTCTAGGTCAGCTTTCACGTCCCTGGTTAAAATATCCCTAGTTAAACTCCATGTAAACTTTCAGAGTCTCTTCAGTTGTCAATATGAATCCATTCTTCAGGCCCTGGGTCCCTGTTCTGGCCTAGAATAAATAGCCTTCCTCTGAGATCCCCTTGCTCCATTTTCAGAGCTCCTTCAAGTACTGAGTGATCTCTTTGGGAATCAGTTTGATGTGCATCTCTGAAGACTGCAAAAAACTTGAGAGTAGGAGTGCGTCTTTTTCTACTGTTTCTACTGTTTTCCTCATGGTGCCTGGCATACTGTAGATGTTGGATAGGTATAAGCTGACATCTCACAAAAGGCAAGCTGTTCTGCAATATTAGGCAGAGGTTTCCAGTGGTTTGTAAACCACTCACCATTATGCTAAGAAGTTGAAGTTGGTTTCAGAATGATGTTTTATGTCTTCTTTGCAAGGTAATACGTAAGAAGAAAGTGAAGCTGGACCATGAACTGAGGCCTTAAATACAGTTTTTCTCTTTCCCCGGTTTGATCCTCTAAGCTAGGCTTTCATTATGAACACATTGGATTTTCTGAACTACAATCTACAAAATGTTGGTTATTGAACTAATGCATGTGACCATATGCAGTTCAGGTTGATTTTTTTCCAATCCCAAACCAATAATGTATAATGAGAATGTGGATCTATTTAAGAAAATGAGGTTCTCAATCAGAATATAAGACTCAAGTCTCATAAATATGTATATAGTACTAGGAAAAGGCAGAGATTCTGAACTGATATAGCATCCCATAATAAAACTAGTGATTTCAGCTTACTTCTTTATATCTGTCTTGTGACATTTGTCAAGTACTTTATATGAATTCTCTTACTGAATTTTCACAATACACTACTATTTTGATTAAACTATTTAATCCATATTAATATAAGGATCAAGTAAAAAATTGCTCATTTAGAATCTTATTTTGTTCACATAGTAACAAATACAGAGGAAAATATAGAATTCCAATGCCAATTCTCTTTCTCAAAGGTGTCTGGGCTTTTGGTTAACTATTCTTTAGATCTGTTAGATTTCTACTCATGATCCCCAAATGGTTGTCATGGCTCCAAAGCATCACTAGCCTAATAAAATATAAGAATGAATTGTGTCCTGCTTCTTGTGTGTCTGCTCTAAGGAAGAAGGAACTGCTCACAAGAAGCATCTTTATAAATTCCTTAAGGAGCACAAGGGTAGACTAAGATGTCATTTCATATCAATTTCTGAGTGACTGAAGATAGAAAAAACAAGTCTCTGGCATGTTTGCCTGTGGTGTATCTATCCCATTTCTGGTAAAGAAAACAATGGATGAAAAGCTATTGATGAGCAACTGTGGGGCCAGCTCCGGGCCGGGTCCCACGAGGGTCTCCGAAGGCAGGTGCAAACGGGCTGCCTCTGCCCACGAGAGGTCCGGAGAGATAGAGTGCTGACAGGAGAAGTCCGGCCACTGCCTGCCACGCCTCTGCTGCCAGTGGTGGTGGCGGAGAGAGGGAAGTGTTATAGCTCCAAAGTGTTCCAGCTCTGCTCTTTGAGGGCCTCAGTGAGGCACCTGCTGGCCAGCGAAGAGGGAGGAAACTGCAACAGAAGCTCTCAGACACCGGGATGAATCTTGTGAGCACTTTACTTGAGTCAGGCCCAAATATATACAGTTTGAGGTAGGTTAAGGTCGGGGGCAGGTAGGCAGCAGGTAACCCCCTATTGGCTTGGACTGAGGGCTTGGGAATGCCTCATCTGCCTGATGGTGCTATTCCTACGTGACCAGTGGTCACGAACCTCTCTGTGGGAGGGAATGTGGAGAGCTGAAGCAGGGGCAGCCAGGCCTGAGAAGAACACCTTCTGTCCCAGTGGATATATCCGGGGTGCCGGGGTTCTGAAAGTTCTTTCATCCAGGTGCCTGACTTTCCACAGCTCGCTGCCCCACAAGCAACACTGGTTTTTATTGCACTGCATAATTTTCTTGGCATATGTCGGTAACTAGCAATGATTAAAGACATAAAGTCTTGTCTGGTTATCCCATCAGGAAGTCTGCAGTAAGACCATCTCATTTCCTCATTGCTTTGGCAGCTGACTCAGTACAACCTACACTTCTGTGTTCAATGCTACTGATATGGCTTCTAGCCATGTGGCTACTGACAATCCATACACTATTTTACACATAACATTTTACTTCTAGTAAGGAAGGAAAAGGCTAGAGGTGGCCTTTGTCCTCCAGCCTTCTTCTTATGAGGAAGAGAAGTATTTCTCAGAATCCCAAGCATTTCTTTCTCCATGCCATCCATCTGAACTAGATTCCATATTCTTCTCTAGATCTGTTCCTGGCAAGCAAGAATTAGCTGATATGATTGTTGCAGATTAAATATATAGACATATTGCTTACCCTAGCAATAACACACGGAAGTAAGTGTGGTAATCCTCAGTATATTAAAGCCTAGAGAAGAATGAGAGATTCTAGACACCTTTTCCCTTCCAGAAGCCTGTCCACGGTACCTTCCCAGTTACTGGATCTTTAGTTGTAATCCCATAACTATCTTTTCTTTTCAATCAAAGTTTGGCCTAGCCCAGTAAATATGTCCATGCCATAGAAATTATGCAAAGGAATATAGATACAAGGATGTATCAGAGGAGCTTTTCATTTCCAGGGGCTTGCATTCACTCGTCAAAGAAAATGTTTTTAGCTGATGTGTATGTGGGGTCTTCTTACAGTTTGTATTTTTCTCCTTAGAATTAATGTCTAAAAACATAAAATTGTTTGAAAGTTTGATTACACAAAAATAGCATTTCAGATCTTGTTTTCTTCCTCCTTGCTGTCTAAAAATTCGTTGCTGGCTGGGGGTATTCACTGGGGGTATTCACTGGCATGCTCTTCACAATTCTCTAGGGAAAAATGAACAAATAAATAAATATTGTATGAACAGTAATAAACCAGCAACAACAAACCAATAACAAAATAACAGAGAACCATAAATAAGAGATAAAAAGATAGTGTTGTCTAATCATGTGTTCCAGTGTGCGGCTGCTACAGTTGGAGTTAGGAATGGGAGTAGGTGATACAAGCTGCATCTTGCTAAATCATTTTAAGATATGAACAAATTAAAATTTACATTTTAAGATGGATGTTAGATTCCTGTTAGATGGAATAACTTAGTCAAAGATTTTAATGTACTTAATCTGTTACCAGGCACCTGAGTTACCAGGCACCTGACTGAGGTCCTTTTACTCTGCTCCTGTAGAAACCATGGAGAAGTAAGAGGCTTCTTGGGTTGTGTTTTACTGGCTTTTTATCCTTTGGCCTGTGGCAATAGCAAATGGTGGCAACAGACAGGAGGGAACAGTAGCAAGCTGTCATTCTAGTGGTATAGCTCTGTTGCGGTAAGTCTCCAATTCCTGAGATCATTGGCTTTTCCAGCTCAGGCAGCTTAGTGTATGCCTAGGAAGATGCAATGCCTCAGCCCTCTACAGCAGCTAGTGTTACAGATCATAGCCTGGGGAGTCAAAGACACTTGGCCTTTAAGGTTACTGCTACTGCTTCAGCGAAGGGCATTGTCAGTGTTGCTGTAATGCCACCATTGTCTCTGTTCCTGTTGCACCGTCTGCTCTAAAAGATCCTTTTCTATCTGTCAAGGCAGCCTGCTGTGCTCTGCTCTGCACCATGGCTCCCAGGACATGCACTTTCCATGTTTTCTGCCATTGTCAAGACCCCAGCAGTTCTCAGGCCTCCTGGTCTCCAAGGCTCTGCCCTTTCTTTTTAGCTGGCAACCAGCTGGCCATTTTTCTGCTTTTGCGGTTCTTTTCCTGATTGTTAAGTTTGCTCAGCTAAAGTCAACCAACAAACAACAACCCCTCCAAACAAATAAACATCCAAAGACCACCAAAAGAGCAGTTCTTTTATTGGTCCCGCTATTACAACATGAGGGACAGTAGTCTCAGTGGCAGAGGACAGCCCAGTAGTTATCAGTGCGGGAACCGAATAGTTGTCACATTTCCCCATACTTTTGTGTATTCAGTGAAAAATAAATGCCAAAATGAGAGTTTATAAGAAACCAAGACCTGATTGTAGCACTAATTGAGCTAAGAAATTTAGCAGTGTTTTTTTGGTAAGGCTTTATTAACACCTGCTGTGTGAGTCTTCCCTCATGTATATCAAGTCTGTGACTCTGCAAACCTATTGTGTTGCTGTCCTGGAACATACAATCGTGTACAGGTGAGATTATCAGCCCTGAGTTGGAACTCTCCAGACTTCAGTCTCCTGTAGCAAATTGTCCACTGTTCATTGAATGGTGTTTCTCAAAAGGCACTGAATTCTAGAGATGGTAAATGTTATTCTTTAATCTTTAAAAGATCTTTAAAACAATTTCACTATTTGGTGGCCTAGACTGAGGCTTCACAGTCTTTCCTAACTTCCGAACTACTTATATTCATCCCTTCCAAACTCCAAGCATTTCCTGTAATTTAAAAATATAAATGAGAGATGGTTGAAAAAAAAGAGATAGTTTTAAAATTTACAAACATACAAGTGCGGGTATTCTGGGTTATCTTTCAATAGTTAGTTTCTAGTGGTTTTTTTTTTTTTTTTTTTTTTTACATTATAGTAGGAAATTATAGTTTCCTGTCTTATGACTTTTAAAAGTTTGAGATATTTGTGAATAATCTTGGAGCATTTTATTGTTTTTTTTTTCAAAAGCATGTACCTACAGTTTTTGTTTGGTGGGTAAAAAGTCTCATGTCTGAAACCACGCTTTTAAGTTGCTTTGTTTAGTGCCGACTGTGTCAGGATGGAGTTAGGTCTACCCCCATGAATTCTGATTAAGAAATATCTCTTAAGAGCTCTAGAATTTTTGTTCTGTTGTAATATTAGAGAGGGTTTGGGCATATAAAAACATACAAAAGTTTCTGAATGTATGTTCTTAATATTAGTGCTTTTAGGCACTGTGGCTGTTTTCTTTGTTGAAAGATCTACCTCTCTGGTTATACACTGTTATCTGTGTCTGGGCATGCATATGCACATAGAGATAGGTTTTTTTTTTTTTTTTTTTTTTTTTGCCTTCCTTTATTTTTGTTTGTCTTTGTCTTTTGATTTCAATGTTTCTTGTCATGAAGCTGTAGGTAGATTCCAAGTTTAGAATCTCATGTGACTGTATTTTTATAGTTGAAAATAATTTATGCATATCTTAATATTTACTAACAATTCTAATTTATTCCTAGAATACTTTCATTGTTTACTTGCTGTGCTTGTTACTTTTGCTCCCATTTGATTATTATATTTTTTTCTTTATGTTAAAATTTGCACAAATTATTTTTTGAAATATCTCATTCCACATGTTTCACATCTTATTGTATTTGGTTTTCATTTTGGCCAAGTCATATGAAACAGTTTTAACAATTTATTCAATTTTCTTTGTACTTAAGTTTTGATGATATATTTTTGATTTATTTAAAGAATATTATGTCAGGTTTTAGGAAAACAAAACAAAATAAAGTTTGTTTTCCTGGCTCTGTATTTGAAGTTTATCTTCTTACTTGCAGAGGATGGCCTTGTTGGACATCAATGAAAGGAGAGGCCCTTGGTCCTGGGAAGGCTCCATTGTAGGGGAATGCCAGGGTGGGGGAGGCAGGAGTGAGTGGATGGGTTGGTGAGCACTCTCACAGAAGCAGGGGGAAGGAGGATGGGATAGGGGGTTTCTGGAGGGGAAAGTGGGAAAGGGGATAACATTTAAAATGTAAATAAGTAACATATCCAATTTTAAAAAATTAAAAAAAAAAAACAAAGAAAACCAGAAATTTCACTGTTCACTCAATATACTGCCTTCACTTAATTTTGTGCAGGATCTTTTGTTCTTTTTTGTTTTTCAATTTTAGTTTTTCTTCTCTTTTTCTTCTTCATTGTCTTCCTCTTCCTTATCTTCCTCATCATCTTTCTCCTCCTCTTCCTTCTCTTCTTCCCCTTCCTCCTTCTTCTCGTCTTCCTCCTCTTTATCTGGGCCCTTTTGCTTTATTCCAGAGCTTTCAGGCAGAAAATACATTGTTAACATTTTTCTTTGAATTATTCATCTTTTTAGTTGTTACTTTGCTGGATGATGATTTCATTTGATTCTTCAGCTAAAATAATTTAGTTTTGACATCTCAGCCATCACAAACCTATTTTTCTCTTGACCTTCAAAATAAGATATAAATTTTCCAGGAATTATTCTGTTTTTGAGTTTGGGGTCTCATGTAATTGCATTCAGTCTGGTCTTCAACTTGCCAAGGACCACCCTTAACTACTCATCTTCCTACCTCCATGGACAATATGGGTTTGATTGATAGCATGTTTGCTTCCTGCTGGGGATCAACCCCACACATGCTAGGCAAGCATGCTCCCTAGTGAACATCTCCAGCCCAACATCAGAGAATAACTCCACCACTTCCTCTCTCACAGCATTCTGCTCTTTTTCTTCCATCTACTTGCTTGATCCCCATTATCTCTTCTCATGAACTTCCTTTTCCTCCTTATTTATCTATTCTTCTTGCCATATTAATTATCCTTATGGAAACTTGATTTCAGAGGTTGTAATGTCTGTTTATAGAGTTTTAGTGTGACCTGCTACTTTTCCTCAAATTCTGGGTGAGTTTGGGATGATTATTCATATAGAGAATGGGGTTTCTCATTACTAATAGGTGGTGTATTCCCTGAGTGAGAATCTTACATTGAGAGTAAACTTGCATAGACACTAGGATGTACATATTTTAGAGCATCATCCAGTTTCCCTCAGGGAACAGGCCATAAGACACTAAGGTGTAGAAATAACAAACTTCTTATACAAACATGTTTAATTTTTTATTAAAAAATATGAAGATCTAGCAAATATATAAGCATGCATAGAAATAACTGATTAGAGAACTAAAATGAGCCTTCTACATAAAAATGTCTGGATGTTTTGGAGAAATGGGGAGTGAAAGGATATCAAAAACCTAGTATTAATTGGATTATCTCAAAGGAGAGGAATAATTTGGAAGGGTGATAATACAACTTCATTCATTTACTATAAAATAAATGTTTTATAATACACACACACACACACACAATACATGTATGAATCTTCTCTGCTTTTAACATACAACTGGTAATTTATTCAAAATATCAAAATATGAGTGATATGTGGTTTAAATCAGCTCTTCTTTTCTCAATAACTTAAGTCATTAGATGTTTTTATGTCATGAAAGGAAATTTCTTCACAGTATGACGATTTAGTATTTTAACACAGACTGTACCCAGCCCATACTCATGTACCCAAAAGCCTGAAAAATCAAAACCCATCTGAAATTTTGTATTCTCCAAAAATTTGCTTCAGTCATTTAAAAGAATTTTTCTTTTCTCTTTTCTTTCATATGTTTGAGCATTTTGTCCACATGTATGTGTGTGTATCATGTATTTTCAGCACCTATGGGGACTGGAAAAGGGTATTAGATTTCTTGAGATTCAAGTAACAGATAGTTATGAGCTATGATGTCAGGGCTGGAAGTCAAACCTGGGTTCTCTGGCAGAGTAACCAATACTCTTAAATGCTAAGTCCTCTTTCCAGCTCCAACTTCAGTTATTTTTGATATAAATACATAAATATGATTGAATTATCATAGGAAAAGTTGGACACAGGCTTAGCCATAAAATCTCCAAATTTTCCATTTGTCATGTACAGACATACTGATTTAAAGCTATTTCTTTGAAAGGAAATTCATTACTGAATGGACCCAAAACAGTACATCTTGGACTTCCTATAAAGTGCTTTGGTTGATTTCTTCAGAGAACAGACTACAGTATGGGACTGAGTGGGGTGGGGGGCATGGGTTGAGTCTTTGGAGGAATCATTCACATAGGCAAAATCATCGTCTGTCACACACCTGCTGTCAGCCCTGGCACAGAGATCTTGTTAAACATAACTGGAAGGGAGACCTGGGACTGTGCCAGGGCTACAGTATGCTTCTACGTTTGAGAGCTTGCTTCTCATTCCACTTGATTTGGAAAGACAGTTCTGAGGAGGATGGCTGAATGGCGAAGGCTAAAGACCTAATTGGAAAGGAATTAGAATCAGGGTTAGATATTCGTCCTCTTCCAACTGGTATATGATATTTTTGGGAAATTTACTTCAATCAGTTTTGAAAGAGAACTATGATTAGAGAGTCCATGGATGTTCTTGAAAAGACAACAGGATAACTCTTTAGCCATTAACTAATTTGGTACTGCATTTTTTTTTTCTTTTTTTGCAGCACAGTGGAGTTAATTCTTGTGTGTTTCTTAATACCAAGAATAGATGTGTTTTGCATGTGTGTGTAAATATTAAATATTTTATATCCTAAAATGATGACATCATTTTTAATAACTTAAGTCTAAAATTCATGGGGGCTTATGAGAGTTTGTTCAGTGGTTACAGCACTTGCTGTCTGAGGGAACAACAGAATATGGTTCCCATCACCTACATCAGACGGCCCACAATTCTAGTTCCAGGAGATCTGATGTCCTCTTCTCTCCTACCTGGGCACCCTTACACACACACACACGCACACACATGCACACATACACACTCACACACACATACATACATACATACACACACACACAGAGACACACACAATGAGAGAGAAAAAGAGAGAGATAACCACATATGAGTGAAGACATAATAAGAGAATAAAATTTTTACTTCTTTCAGTCTCTTCCTTGACACATTTTCTTTTTTTCACTCTACTTCCAGTATCAGAAGACAGGGTATTTTTAAAAAGTCTTATTTATTTATTATTTTATAAACAAAAGCCTAACATTACTTCTGAGGTATAATTAAAAGTTCTATTAATATAATGAAGATGAAGTTTTCCCTCTTGACATCAGTTTAGCTAGCTTTCAAATACATTTATTCAAGGGAGTCATTGACTATCATGGTAGTTCATTCCTCTTTTTATAGCAAGCCCTGTGGCTGTGTCATCCCTGTGGTCCATTAATCTCTTACTGCATTACCCTGAAATTGTGTTGGTTATAAGTAATCATAAACTGTCAGCTTTGAAAAGCTAACATTTGTTAGCTTCACAGGCATGAAAAAACTACTGATAAGTGAGGTTGTTAAAAAGTCAAATTAAATGTTAATTGATGCAAGGGCACAAAGCTTTAAGGCACTTAAGAGTTTATATGTAGGCACTACATTTATTATACCTGACAAATTGTTCTGAAGACTTTCCACAGACATTGCTTTTATAATTTTTTTTTGTACCACTCTTCTCTACTTGAGCATGACAATTCAAAATCAGTTTAAATACTGCTTTTGTTAGAGGTTTACATAGTTTCATATGAAGCCACAGGCAAGATTCTAACTCCATAGTATATATTTACAGTGTTTTATATTTAAACACTGTGGTGATCTAAGAAAAGAATCGAAGAACAGACTATCCTAGAAATTTGCATAAAGAGAAAAGGACACACACACTCTTGGGGAATTAAAGAGAAGATTCTTTCTTAATCATCTCATACATTTAAATTACTCAAATTTGCATAAATGCTGAAGTGTGAATTGTTGCTTTTTTTTTTTTTTTTGGAAAAAAAAAATTGAATTCCTTTCAGACCATTGCTAATTATTCTTGGCTAATGTGGTAAAGTTAAAGGAACAGAGAATCACTGATACTGCTTGGCTTTCTTTCCCCCACTGTTGACAGGAGGCTGGCAGTACAGATACTCTGTCTGATAGACAAGGCAGAAGTGGGCTGCGATGGTGTTGTGGAGACAGCTGGCTTTCTTGCATCTTTGGATGCTCATATACTGATAAAATAGGAAAGCATTGTGTGTAGCTCAGAAAGGATCACTTTTTAAAGAAATGGCTCACTTATCATCAAGTTTTGCTGGATTTTCTTATCAGTAGAACTGGTCTAGAACCAGTTGAAAATTGGATTCTTCTTGGTACTTTTAAATATGTCACATTTTCCAACAAACTCATTGCTTTATGAAGTAATGGCAAATATAGTGTAGGATCAAGACCATCTGAAGTTCTCTTAGCTAATTTTTGACTCATCTTGTATATGGAATTTTCTGTGGTCACAAATACAGAAATTCCCAGTGCCTTCATGTTTAAGGTGTGTGTGTGTGTGTGTGTGTGTTGGGGGTAGAATGTTCTTTTCTGAATCTGCCCCTGTTTATAGAATTTTTAGGACTGAGATTTTTCTCAACTGTTCTGTGGATTCTAACACTCCATTCTGACATGCAATTTGAGCAACCTTGTTTTCTTGGTAGAATTTTCTTGATTACAATATATTAGAATTTCTACTTTTTCCCAAAGTAGACTCCAGTGAAGCTTTACCATTGCTGGAAAGAAGTATGAAAAGCATCTGCCAGCTAGAAATATACATATGTTTGCATGTGAACCTTGGGAAATTAAACAGATTTTAACAGATATTATCGAATTGCCACGTTGTTCTTTACTGAGTAGAATACACACAGAAAGCTAAAATACAGTTGGTATCCATTAGGCTCCAGAAGCCTACTTGAAAATGGTGGAAGTGAAGCAATTGTGCCATTGCATCTCGTTATTCAGAATATTAAGCACAGATGCCAACCTTATCAATCTAGATGCCCATGTGTTGTAGATAGCCTCAGCCTTGTATTTTGATCCTAGTTCCACCCTCCTGAGAGGATTGAATCAATGTTGTGGATAGCCCCAGCCTTGTATTTTGATCCTAGTTCCACCCTTCTGCGAGGGGCTGCAGAGGATGATTGAATCTGTACACAGAGGACATCTTGTAAACCTTCTGTCCAATTAAAACCTGTAAAATAAAGGCTAGAGCCAGAGATTGGGCAGTAGAAGGGGAGGCGGAGAAAAAGGCTTAGGAGAGGAGAGAGTGAGAAGAATTCGATATAAAAGGTAGAGCAGAAGCAGAGGCGGAGGAGAAGGAAGTCATCGGGAGAGGTAGAAGTAGGAAGAGGTAGAAGCAGGAGGAGGCAGAAGCAGAAGGAAGCCGGTGGTAGAAGGAAGCCAACGACGGAAGAGCTGGAGCTGGAAGGACACAACCACGAGGCCTGGATGAACAGCAAGTTATAAGGATCTCATAGCTGGGATTAGAGTAGTGTAGTGGTAAATCTGCCCAATCCGGGCGTGCAATTTATACTCATAATTATTGAGTTTTGTCTTCCTTTACTGGTCGCATTTGGGTAGGAGATCTTACAGCAACAAATTTGGGGTTTAAATAATTCCTTCTACTACACCCATGAATCTAAAAGTACCACAGGCAGAAGTTAATTTGGACAGGGGTAGCTGCTGTAACAAATAGTTTCTAAATTCCCCATGGTGTAACAGAAGCAACACTTATTTATAGCTTACAAAACCATGCTGCTTGAATTTCTGGCTTTCCAAGTATTGATGCTGGCTGGGACCAAGACTCCTCACATCTTACGATTCCATCTCTGCCTGCAAACGCTTTCCAGGATTATTGTGGTTTTTCTAATTTGAGCTACGGAAGAGTGTGGAGGATCTTCCAGAGGAAGTGTACAGGGGCACAGTCACACATCAGTTTTGCCTGCCCTCTTTTGGAGAAAATCTTCCACAGCTTGCTTCACTGAAGCTGAGAGGATTGATATGCCATGAGCTCAGGAGTAAAGAAATGTGTATGGTATATGCTCTCTAGTCTTTACCATGCTCTGCTATTTTGGTTTTTATCTCTGTGTGAATACCTATAAATAGTTATTTCATAATAATCTTCTAGAGACTAATATGTTCTAGAAAAAGTACCTATTTTTTTTTTTAAATACAAAGTTCTCATTATTAGTATGTGTGTTGGGATTTGAATATATGTGTGCATGAGTATATATCTTCAGAGGTCAGAGGAGAGAGTGCTGTTCCCTGAAGCTGGGTCATAGGTGACTGTGAGCTGTTTTACATGTTCTGGGAAACATATTTGAGTTCTCTACAAAAGCAGAGCATGCTCTTAACCACTGAACCATCTCTTCAGCTCAACATCATTTTAAAAACTAATTTTTCTTTAGTTTCAATATTACTCAACAAAGGGATAGAATCTTATGCCTTATCTTAATATTATATTATATAGTGTGATAAAATAAGAATTTTATATCTCGTCTAGGCTTGATTTCCTGAGTCAAAGCTTTTCACATCCTTGTAACTCGGTGCTGGGAGGTTCCTTTGCTGTAAGTTTGGTCTTTAACTCTGATCTCTGGCATAGGAAAGAGTTTTATAATTTCTTGGGTGACAGAAGCTTGCAACACAGAGCATCCAAATTCACTGAAATTTCTTTGATGACAGAAACATCTTTTGTTCTAATGAAGCTGGTCTTGGCACACTCTTGGATACTCTCATAGACTCTTGTTGCCAGTAGACCCAATAATATGTGATTAGGATGTTGGGATTTTCAGTTCCACATCTCTTGATCTCCAGGGATAGTAGAAGGGTTGAAAGTTGAGGTGATAAGCATAGTTGAATCAGTCAAGCTGATACAATGAAGCCATAAACCCCAAGAAGGACAGGGTCTAGGGAGCCTCCAGAATACTTAACACATAGAGATGCTTTTCGGGAGGTTTGTTCAAAGAGAACACGGAAGCTTAGAACTACTATGCATGCATCTTAATTGTGTGAATGAGTGTGTGTGTGTGTGTGTGTGTAAACTAGGTGTATAAACTTTATCTTCTCCTTATTTTGTGACACAAGGTCTATTGAACCTGGAATTTTCTCACTCAGACAAACTGGCTGATCAGTGAGGCCCTGGGATCAGCCTGTCTTCACTCTTAGGTCCTTGTTCCCAGCTTTGAAATTACATTTCTATACCACCATGCTAGCTTTTGAAATTACAGGTGTATACAACCGTGCTAGTTTTTATGTTTAAGTTGGAAATACAAACTCAGGTCTTCATGCATGTGTGGCAAGCAGTTTATCTTCTGAGACATCTTCTTTGCACACTATGCATTTTTTCATCTGACTACTTGTCTATGTGCTTAAAAATGTATGTTTTTGTTTCTTTGTGAATTTCACATCATGCATCCAATCCGACTCATCCTGCCCTCCCATCATACCTGCCCTCCACCTTTCCAACCTAACCTCCAACAGAAAAAAAAATCTCAGTGTGGAAGCTGTAATGTGTCAAAGTGTGTCCCACAGTATACCCTTTTTTCCACACTTTTGCCTACAAATGTTCATTGCCATGATGCATTGGTCTTGTATGTGGCCTCTGGCTTCTGCCACTCTGCCAGTACTGGAATCTCACTGAGACTCCTCTCGGACATCCTGCTGTTGCCTTGTGTCATGGAGATCCTGTAGTTTTGAATCTGTAGGACCAACCCCTTTACAAACCCCATAGATTCATCTATGGTGTAGATATTGGGGTGGGTCAATTCAAAGCTTGGGATCTGGGCCCGAGAGGTATCTAAGTTGGTCAGACACCAGCCTGTTCCATTCTCATGCCCTCTGGATAGTTCACCATCAACCCCCAAAATGAAGGTCAGTTCTAACCTACTGCCCAGGCCGGGTACAATGCTCACTCTCCCGAGTGTTGCAGCCAGTGACAGACATTGTCAGTTTTCCCACTCTCTTGACTCCTAGTTCTTCTATCTGCCATAGATGGTGAAGTACAAGGGAGGAGAGGAGGATGTCTTTCCTTCATCGAGGCCACTGCCCAGCAGACAAGAGGCAGAGCCAACTCTCCTGGCTCACACCCTTGGGGCTGGCTTACCAGCACACCTCATGTCCAGGATCAGCTCTACTCTGCAGCCCAAGTGACGAACAGGGCCTGCTCTCCCGAGAGCTAAGGCAGGTGAGGGGCAGAGACAGCTCTCCTGCTCTCATGTCTACAGGGCCACCTCTTCTACCTGTCATAGGTTGCAAGGCATGAGGGCTGGGTAAGTCATCTTTCCTTTGCCTATTCTGCTCTGCAACAGACGAGTAGGGCTAGTTCTTCCATACTCTCACCCACAGAACCAACTGAACTTAGCCATCAGGGTCAGCTCAACTGTGCTGCCCAAGCGAGGCTGAGAACCTGCTCTTCTGCTTGCTGCAGCAGGTGAGGGGCAGGGATAGCCCTCCTGCTCTCATGACCCCATAGGGGTCTATTCTCTTGCCTGCTGACAGTTGTGTGGGCAAAAGGGAGGGGGATCTCTCCCTCACTGATGCCACTGCACACCAGACAAGAAGCAGGGTCTACTCTCTTCCACACTTACATCCTTGGGACCAAATCACCCACAAACCCCATATCCAGGGCTAGCTCTGCTGTGCTGCCCAGATGAGGTACTGGCCCCCCTCTCCCAAATGCTGCAGTAGGTGAGGGGCAGGATCCACTTTCTTACTCGAATGACCTCAGAGACAACTCTTCTGTCTGCTGTAGATGGCAAGGGTTGGGGGGAGTCATCTCTCCCTCACCCATGTCACCACCACATGGCAGAAACATGATGGGTGCCAGCTCTGTGCGGGTCATACCTTCAGGGCTAGCTCTCCAACATCACTGCCACCAGAGTCAGCTCTACTGAGTTGCCCAGTTGAAATACAGGGCTTGCTTTTCAAAGTTCTGCAGTTTATGATGGGCAGGAACAGTTCTCTTGCTCTCATGATTACAGCGCCAGCTCTCTCACCTACCACAGGTATTGAGGGGGGAGTGGGTAGGAGGGAGGAGGGTATCTCTCCCTTGTCCATGCCATCACAGGGGAGAGGAATGGCGGGGCCATATTTCCCACATTCCTATCCTGAGGGAAGACTTACTTGTAACCCCTGCAACGTGCAGGGCCAGTCTCCTGAGTACTGCAGCTGATGAGGTATGGGTCAACTCTCCTCTCATGCTCACAGAGTCAGCTTTTCTATAATGCCCACACGAGGGTTAGGGCAATTCTGCACAGTCCTCAGACATCAACGTGTCCCTGTATGGCAGCTTAGACCAGCGATGTCTGCCTGGCCTTTGGTGGTAATAGACCCCAGCTGCAACATGGCCACAGACCCAGATGTGGCTCCTGGTTACAGCATAGGCCAAGACCTACCATAGCTTTGAGGTGGCATTACATCAGACTGTTCTTCATTATCCTCAAGTCTCCAGGTCTGCATCTCTGTGTTGTGCCCACATCCTTCTGTTTCTCTTTCTCCATTCCTCCACCACTTACTCCTCTTAGTGGTGCCCAGGGTCTCTGAGTGTCTAGAATCATCTCAGGGATGGTCTCTGGGGTGTATGCCCAGTCCTTGCATTATGGCATTGGCCAGGGATCATCTCAGGCATGGTCTTCCTGCCCCAGGCATGCATGGGGCTGGACTGGTGGTGATCTCTGACTCACTTTTTTTCAGGGAGTGTTACTACTAACCATTCAGATGCTTGCATGTCAGAACATTGAACATAGACATGGTCTCTTTCCTCTCTGCCACCAATGACACACATGTGACACAGCAGCCATACCTGCAACCCCTCTAGGGGCAATGTATAGTGTTTTTTGTTTGTTTTTGTTTTTCTTTTTTAATAAATAGAAAAATAAAGTATCCCTGAATTATGTGAGCTCCTCTAGAAAAACAATGAACTGGGTCCTGGTATCCATGATTCATAACCAGTGAGTCAGAAGTGTAGGCCAGTTCTGAGGCTTGTGACTAGAATTTGATGTAGGGACTATCATACCAATGGAACTCCTAACTTAGGGGTTCTAATGATATTTCCAAGTATGTAGTAGCAGAAATAACATAGCCAACCAATGCCTACAAGAAAATTCCCTGTTTAGGAAGTGCAAAAAGATACACAGATATTTTAATGAGCAGAGATGGACTAATCATGTGAACTTTGTATGGATTGCAATAGTAGTAGGAAAACCAAGGTGTATTGCTTTTTTTTTTTTCAGACAGAGGACTGGTTGTTAAGTTTTACACTCCTCCTAAGGACACATCCAGAAACAGTGTCTAGCTCCGTGTTCCCCATCTCTCAGGAGCAGAGCATCCTCCTTTGCAGAATGGGATATAACCTCATGCTGTCTGATAATCTATTTGAAAAGAATTAAAGAGAACTAAAAAGAAAAGCATGACAAGGATCCTCTTCCAAAAATATAATAAAGGTGCCACATACTTGCTACACACAATGATTGACTACAGTTATCTAAAAAACTTCTGTGATCAAAGTGGACTAGTGAGGTAGAAAGCTGCTTCTGGTCCACAGCTCCTGATGACTTCTAGCAGTAGGTATGCTGAAGACTATCTGGCCTGTAAAAGAAGTTCATTTATTAGATTTTGATTCTAGTTTGTGGAAGAAATTCCTTTGCTCTATAGTCTCCAAAGTCGTTGGCTCCATTGGATAAGAAATTCTTCCTTGTTTATTATCATCATGGTCACAGCAGAAGTGGAAAGTGAGTTCATGCTCTCTTCAGCTGAAGACAAACATCAAGGCTTTTTGTCTAGACCATTACACCTTAGTTTTATGACTGGAAAATTCTGATCAATATTGAGGATAAAGAAACAATGACCATGGTATGTCTAAAACTCATGGTAGGTGTTAGCTACATGAAATGTATTTAGAGATTTTCAAAGCTGTGGTTTGTTGGACACAGAAGAGTAATGACCTTGATTAAAAAGCTTGATGACAAGTGGCTGTATTAATTTTTCACAGCATTACCTTTCAGGAATAAGACTGTCCTTGAGCAAACAGCAAACTAATATTTCTGTGGTCTCAACGCTGTTTAACAAGGAACAGAAAAGCAAGTTTGATCTCAGTAATGCCTGGAAAAGCCCACTTTTTCTATTTTCAAGAACAAGGAAGGAAAGAAAAGCAAACTGTGTTTGAAGGATGTAAGAATCAAATAGATAAGACACCCACTAAGTTCCTAAGATAAATGCATTATCAAAGAAGTTGGGTCAGGATTTCAAAATTCTGTTTTCTTACCTTACTGCATTATTTGAATACAGTGAAAATTGCATCAGTAATTAGTGTGGTGATCCCCAACCATGAAATTATTTAATTGTTACTTAATTACTATAATTTTGCTACTGTTATGAATTGTACTGTAAATATCAGATATGCAGGATATTTGATATATGACCTCCAAAGGGCTCATGATCCACAAGTTGAGAACTATTGCTTTAGTTGTACAGGAAAACTTTTCAGGAGTGTGACTTGGTAATTAACTTGCCCATTAAGTATAATATCTTGCTCATCAAAGCTGGTTCAAGGCTTGTATTTCACTGTGTCCGTCCATCCAGATTTGCTTGATCTAAACTAGGAACTTTCTACATACTACTTGCCTTAGAATCACTCACTCAGGCCTTAAAGCCCTTCAAGAGGCCTTTGGAATGCCACCAACTTAACAAACTCATATTTATTTGGTCAATGTATATTTCTAGTGGTGTTTGTGGAGGAAATTCAGTACATCTTGCCTCTCTTGTCAATTTGATTGGACTATTTTTAGTAAAATTGGAATACCTATAGGCTTACATGGAAAGGAAATGTTTTCAATTTGATTTATTTAGAACTGATTTCCTAGTTTTCTAATTCTTTAAGGACTTCCCTCACTGGATTACACAGCTCCTTTCAGTTTTTTTCAAACCACCTGATTCCTCATTTGGCTAGTCTCCTTATTGTCATACTTTGCAGAAGGAAGAATGTAAAAGTAACTCCCATTCTAACTTTTTGCAGCCCCTCCCCCGAGACTGTCAGGCTCTGTGGACATGTGATCTTTGACTGTTTCCAATTGTGTAACATAGGCCTACATCTTTTCCACCTCCCGAGTCAATTGTTTTGCTTTTGACTGCTGGATCACTAACACCACTTCTGATACCAGTTTTTGTATTAGAGTAATGTCAACGGCTTAACACAAAAATTGCAATATATCTGTGGATAAATTGCACACACTGCAGAACACGTACGTGTGTAAGACTCTGAAGCAGGTATTAGGCAGGAAGCTCTTTCATTCATAAGATGAATACCTCTAGTGGCTCCACTAACTTCAGATTTTCCCTTCAAGATGAATGTGATTGTTTGACCCAAGTTAGAGAATGAAGGAGGGGAGTATGCACATGGAAAGTGTTTAATTTGGTAGGCCAGGATGTCACACATTATTTTCACTCACATTTGACAGGAATCATCTTAATCACATGGCCAAAATACTGCAAGGAAGCCTGGAAAATGCAGAATGTCTGTAATCCTCAGAATAAAATGAAAGAAAATGAGTCTGACGAGAAGCTCATCTGTCTCTGCTACAGTTATGTGTGTTTAAGCACACAGAAAGCACTAGACGGTAGATGAAAATGTCCAAAACAGGGGCAGAATAGCTCAGCCTGTGATGTGCCTGAGGAAATGGTTGTTGAACAGCATCGGTTATAGAATGGACCAGGAGTGTTCTCATATGCATGAGTAAAATATGTCAAGGTAACCACAGGAGTTGTGGAGAGAGAAGAGAATGTTCAGTGATAAAAACTACATGGTATTGGTACAGAGACAGGCAGGAAGGTCAGCAGAATAGAACGGAATACTCAGAAATGAACCCAGACACCTATGATCACTTGATCTTTGACAAAGGAGCCAAAACATCCAGTGGAAAAAAAGACAGCATTTTCTTTATTTTTTTGGAGGGGGATTTCTTTTTTTGGATATTTTATTTATTTACATTTCAGATGCCATCCCCTTTCCCCTTTCCTCTCCCTAAAATACCCCATCCCATCCCCTCTCCTCCTTTTTGCTTTTATACCATTTTAATTACATGCAAGTATTAAGGTCAGTTCTAGGTTGAGGAACTAGCAATACAATAGATGCAAATAGTCAAGGAATAAGCAAGACAATAAACATACACAGTCAAAGAACAAGCAAGGCAATAAACAAAGTTCTGTGAACACTCCCATGATCACTGTTTCTAAGGGCTTTTCAGGATGACCAAAATATCTGAGCCTACTTCCCTGAAAAGACAGCATTTTCAACAAATGGTGCTGGTTCAACTGGAGGTCAGCATGTAGAAGAATGAAAATTGAACCATACTTATCTCCTGTACAAAACTCAAGTCGAAGTGGATCAAGGACCTCCACATAAAACCAGATACACTGAAAGTAATAGAGAAGAAAGTGGGGAAGAATCTCAAACATATGGGCACAGGGGAAAAGTTCCTGAACAGAACACCAATGGCTTATGTTCTGAGATCAAAAATCAATAAATGGGACCTCATAATATTGCAAAGCTTCTGTAAGGCAAAGGACAGTCAATAGGACAAAACAGACTGGGAAAAGATCTTTACCAATCCTACATCCGATAGAGTGCTAATGTCCAATACATACAAAGAACTCAAGAAGTTAGATTCCAGAGAATCAAATAACCCTATTTAAAATGAGGTACAGAGTTAAACAAAGAGTTCTCACTGAGGAATATAAAATGGCAGAGAAGCACCTAAAGAAATGTTCAACATCCTTAGTCATCAGGGAAATGCAAATCAAAATAACCCTGAGATTCCACCTCATACCAGTCAGAATGACTAAGATCAAAAACTCAGGTGATAGTAGATGCTAGTGAGGATTTGGAAAAAGAGGAACACTCCTCCATTGTTGGTGGGATTGCAAGCTGGTACAATCACTCTGGAAATCAGTCTGACAGTTCCTCAGATAATTGGACATAGTATTACCTGAGGACCCAGCTATACCACTCCTGGGCATATACCCAGAAGATGCTCCAACATATAACAAGAACACATGTTCCACATGTGTTCATAGCACATGTTCATAGCAGCCATATTTATAATAGCCAGAAGCTGAAAAGAACCCAGATGTCCTTCAACAGAGGAATGAGTACAGAAAATGTGGCATATTTATACAATGAAGTACTACTCAGCTATTAAAAATGATGAATTCATGAAATTCTTAGGCAAATGGATGGAACTAGAAAATATCATCCTGAGTAAGGTAACCCAATCACAAAAGAACACACATGGTATGCACTCACTGATAAGTGGGTATTAGCCCAAAAGCTCATAGTACCCAAGATACAAGTCACAGACCAAATGAAACTCAAGAAGAGGGAAGACCAAAGTGTGGGTATTTCGCTCCTTCTTAGAAAGGAGAGCAAAATACTCCTGGAAGCAAATATGGAGATAAAGTGTGGAGCAGAGACTGAAAAAAAGGCCATCCAAAGTGTGACCCACCTAGAGATCCATACAGTCACCAAACCCAGGCACTATTGTGAATGCCAAGAAGTGCATGCTGCCATGAGCCTGATATAGTTGTCTCTTCAGAGGCTATGCCAGAGACTGACAAATACAGAGGCAGATGCTTGCAGCTAACAGTTGGACTGAGAACGGTGTTTCCAATGGGGTCCCAATGGAGGAGTTAGAGAAAGGACTGAAGGAGCTGAAGGGTTTGCAACCCCATAGGAAGGACAATAATATCAACCAACCAGACCCCTAGAGCTCCCAGGGACTAAACTACCAACCAAGGAGTACACATGGAGGGACCCATGGCTCCAGCTGTATATGTAGCAGAGGATGGCCTTGTCAAGCATCAGTGGGAGGAGTGGCCCTTGGTCCTGTGAAGGCTCGATGCCCCAGTGTAGGGGAATTCTAGGGCAGGGAGGTGGAGTGGGTGGGTGGGTGGGGGTGGCAGAACACCCTCAGAGAAGCAGGGGAGGGTGTATGGGATAGGGAATTTCGGGGGACCTGGAGTGGGGAAAGGAGATAACATTTGAAATGTAAATAAAGGGTATATGCAATAAAAAAGTAAAAAGCCTGTTACTATAAGAGAAGATTAGACATAGCTATGAGAAATTCAGGCATAGGGAACATGGCTAAAACATTGGAATGAAAACTATAAGGCATTTCTGTATATATGGTTATGTATGCATCTATGTTTGACATATGTATGTGGTATTTTACTATCTCTGTATGATTTTACAAAATTAAAGTATAAAAGAGCTCAAAAATGACTATACTCTGTTTGTGGGGTAGTGAAAGGATTTTCCAGCTATTAATAGATTCTAGAGATAAAAAATGCTGAAGATGACTAGAGAAGCTGGGTTGGAATAGAAAGACACCCATTGAGGCTAGTAACTCATTCAGTGACGTTTGAATAATATTGGCCAATTAAATTATCTACTTACATTTTTTTCTCCTTAAGCCTGCTGCCTCTATTTTAGCAGGTGACATTCCATTTAGATAGAAAGAAATTCTGGGTGAGAAAGAATACGCAGACTCTGAAAAGGAGTTAAATTATGAGTGGACTTTTTTCCATTCACTGTGTTCACTCAATGCTCATGTCTGATTTTAGAGTTTCTACTAGTGTGTGCATAGTCGTGACTCGTTACTAAGATTAGCACTGCAGAGGTGCAAGCTAGTTAAAACATAATATCCATCTTGAGATAATTAGAAATTCAAGGTAGGCCATCCAAAACTATGCACATAGTGAAAATGGGCAGCCAGAGGAAGATGTCAGCAGTCTTTGTCCATTGATTCTCCCACCACTTTAGAGAAAGAATGTCTCAGGGAACCAGAAGCTTGTCTTTTCAGCTGATAGGCCCTCAAGATATGCCCACCTGTCTCCTTCCCAGAAGGCTAGAGATATTAGCATACCTATGAGTTTCATGAGGTTGTTAGGGGTTTGAATTTAGGTTCCCATGCTTGCAGAGCAAGCAGGCTTACCTACTGGGTGGTCTCCACATCCATGTTCCCCCCCCTCTCACTGTAACCCAGTCTGACCTTGAATTCATGGCAATCTTCCCTTCCTAGCTTTCCAAATTCTAGGATTATAGGGAAGAGCTATCAAGTTTGACTAGAAGATATAGATGCTTTGGCTCTATCCTAGATGAAGACAAAATTGCCTAACCACAATCAAACAACCTTTTCAAACTTGCATATCTGTTATGTAGGTATCAGAAAATGTTTAAGTTTTATGTATTTATATTTTGGAAAACAGCACAATTCACAGTTTGATAATGAACATACAAATAACCTTCCATATTGTTAATATCACAACTGTAGTTCTTAACAGTTTATTCGTGATCTGTTTTACAGGATGGCTATTTTCTCAAATAAATAATATATTCACCACTACAATTATAAAAGACATGACTGAAGGAAGACCAACAGTACAGAAAAAAAGGAAAGAAAGAAGGAAAGAAAGAAAGAAATGCTACCTAAGCTTCACATTTCAGATTCCAATCTCCAATGCCAGTGTGAAGTCACTTTTGAATGACTGTTTTTTTGCTCTTTCTCAAGTTAACCTCAACCCTCTCCTCTTCCAAATAACTCTACCCATTCTGTTGCTCTTTCTACATTGGAGTATACCACACTCAACATAGAGAATGCTCTATCCATTTATTGAGACAACATTTATTTTCACAACTTTGAGTTACATTTCTAGTTTTCTTTATTTATAAATTATGATTTACATGGATATATTTTCTCCTTTTAATCATCAATTTACTGTAGATTGACACTATATTTAGACCTGTGTTTGGAGTCCTATGGAGTTTTTGGTGTTTCTTAATTGTGTGGTCTGTGGTGTACCTCTTTACTTTCTGGTCCCCTACAATTGCATTCTTTCACTCTATTTTTAATTTCAAGATTGGAGATATCCTTCTTCTACCATCTGGAATCAGAATTACGAAAATATAGGATCAACTCCAGGTTTTTTCCAGATTGAACATCATTCTACACCTATACACTATGCTTCTTTTGCCAAATTATGAATAGGATTCTTACAGTAGCAACAGTACAGATATGGGAATAAAGATTAAAATGCTGGTGTGATTGATATAGAAATATCCTGAAAGAATATTAGCCAAAATAAAAAAGAAGTAACAGAACACATTCTGAGTTAGCCATCTTCATTCCACCAGCCTTCAGGTGAAAGCGGTCCAGAAGTGGAGATTTGCATTATTTGTTGGAAGGCATGGGTGATTTGTAGGGCATCTCCCATATTTCTTAAGAATAGCAATGCACTTTATGTCCTATTAACAAACACTAGTTATATGGGAACAGAATTGTCATGGTTTGAATATGCTTGGACCAGGGAGTGGCAATATCTGGAAGCGTATCCTTGTTGGAATAGGTGTGTCACTGTGGGCATGTGCTTTAAGACCCTTGTTCTAGTTTCCTAGAAGCCAGTATTATACCAGCAGCTTTCAGATGAAGATGTAGAACCCTCAGCTCCTCCTGTATCATGCCTGCCTGGATGCTACCATGCTCCCACCTTGATGATAATGGACTGAACCTCTGAACCTGTAAGCCAGTCCTAATTAAATGTTGTCCTTTATAAGACTTGCCTTGGTCATGGTGTCTGATCACAGCAGTAAATCCCTAACAAAGAGAAGAATGGATGTATCAATACTACTATTTGATTATATATCTATGTATGAATGCCAAAGTAGGTAATAAAGTTTTTGTAAAATTCTCAGGATTGGTGAAATAGAAAACTAATAGATATTTTTCCCACCCAAATACTGTATTTCAGGGCAAATACATATACATACATACATACATACATACACACACACACACATATATATTTTAATTTTTATTTTATTTTTTCTTCTTTTCTCTCTGTTTTGGAGACAAGGTCTCTAAGACTCAGGCTGTCCTTGAATTTGCTGTGTGGCTGAGGATGTCCTTGTCCTTTAATGCTTGATCTTTCTGACTTGTCTTTTTGTCTATGTTAGGGTTACTACTGCTGTGATGAAACATCATGAACAAAAGCAACTTGAGGAGGAAAGGGTTTATTTCACTCACAGTTCCATGTAAGGGTTCATCATCCAAAACTGTGAGAGTAGGAACTTGAGCAGGGCAGGAACCTGGAGGCAGGAGCTGATGCAGAGACCATGGAGGGATGCTGCTTACTGGCTTGCTTCCCTAGATTGTTCACCTAGCTTTCATTGAGAACCCAGGACTACTCAAAATGGGCTGGGCCCTTCACCATTAATCACTAATTAAAAGTTTTCCCTGTAGGCTTGCCTACAGCCCCATGTTATGGAAACATTTTCTTAACTGAGGTTCGCTTCTCTCAGATAACTTTAGCTTGGGAGAAGTTGTCATAGAACTATTCAGCACATGCCTTCATAATCTCCTGAGAGTTGAGATTATAAACAGGCAACATGCCCAGGTTCTGGGACATTGAGGGCTGAATCCATGGATGTTCATGTAAAACAAGTAGTCTTCTACCATTTGCTTTAGCTGCCAAACATTTCTTTTATTGCTAGCTTTTGCAAAAGTGCAAAGAGTAAAGGTAAGTCATTAGAACTATTATCATGGCTTGTGATAGTAAATTCTGACTTGTCATAGATGCTCCTTGTAACATGAACTGTGATGTCTATTAGAAAGAATGGATGGGAATTAAATAATAAAACTTAACCAAAGCAACTGTGGACATAATTTAAGTATGAGCAAGAGTTCAGGTATATAATACATTTGAGGTTCAAACAAATAAATTTAATATCTAGAATATATATATACATATATATATATATATATATATATGTGTGTGTGTGTGTGTGTGTGTGTGTGTGTGTGTGTGTGTATGTGTGTGTGTGTGTGTGTGTGTGGTGTATCTATTATATACTTTATACTAATTTGAAAAATTTTCCCCAATCTTTTAATATAACTAATGTTTAGTTAGTGCACATTAACATTAAAACTTTGTTTTATATGAGATTTCTATATTGAATTATTACTCTTTAGATACTCCATATGTGTATATGTGTATGTGTATGCATATGTGTATTCATACATGTATATGTGTATATATGTGTATACATATATACATATATACATATACATATATGCCTAACCTTCCTCCCCGCCCCGCCAACTTTTGTTTAGGGTAGTGTCTCATAAAGCTCCAGATCACGTATGCTTTCAACTTTAATAGATTTTTTTTATCTTTACTTGGCTACTTCCACATAGATTAATCATGTAAGTCTTTTCATTTCAGACATACATGTAGTTAGCTGCTCTACATAAAGTTGAGGGCCTTATTTCTTTGTTACATTTAATCTAACCTTTGATAAAGCCATTATCTCAAACATCCTTAGGTTTAACATAATGTTCTTTAAGGCTGTGGATGTTTAACCTTCATCTCGTTGGCTAGGACTGACATAACAAAGAACTACAAACTGAATAGGTTAACATCATTAGACATTCATTTTTCATCATTCTGGAACCCAGAAGACCAAGATCAAGACATTATCAGGATTGGTTATTTCAGAGGCTTCTCTTTTTGGCTTGTAAATAGCCATATTCTCCCTGTGTCTCTCTAGCCATCTGTGAATGTCTCTATTTTAATACTTTTTCTTCGAATGTCATGGTGGATTGGGGCCAACGCCGAGGAAGTTGCTTTAACTTAATTTCCTGGTTAAAGGTCATGTCCCCACATGCATTTATATTCTGCGGTGCTAGGTGTTAAAACTTCAACATGTGGATTTTAAGGTCACAATTCAGCTCATGAAAACCTTTCCAGTATCAGCTGCAATTTGTTAGTTACATGTTATAAAACAAACAAACAAACAAACACACAAACACACAAACAACAAAGACCCAACCCAACCCAAAACTCTTGATATTTTGTTATAATTAGTTTTACTAAAACTGTTAGTAAAACATTTTCTGGTTAGATGGAAGTTTTTACCATATCAATTGTAAGAGACTTAGATACTTCTAGCTCCTTTTACTTCTGAAGTTTTGTAATTTTTCTATCTCTCTGTGAAACTCTTTCCACCTAAACCACTTTCAGCATTGACAAACTGTTTTTCTGCTGTTAATTTATGATAATGTAAATTTGGAAAATTACATTTGAAAAAAGATGATTACAGCAATTAACCTTTTGTGATTTTTTAATAAAGTATATTAATCATTATTCATGCATTATCACAGGAAGATATTTAATAACCTATTTATTTTCTCATATAGTTGGATAAATGTTTATTTATAGCAATTTGTCACATATTTTAATTTACTAAAATTTACCTGACATGATTTATCAGGATTGCAAATTTAAAGGGAAAAATAATGAGAAAGCATTTATAAAACATTTAATACTAACTTGAAAGTATTTGTCTCAGTCTTTCATGACTCAAAAAGCATTTAGATCTTGGCCTCGGTGGTACAGTTATAAATAACAGTTACTTTTTGATTTTTGATAAAAAGTATCAACTATTGTTTGCTGAATTCTTAAGCATGTTGGACATATCTACATCATTTCATATGTAAAAGAAATACACAATTTGCATATTTTTCCACGGTACCCAGGAGAAATCAAGGGCTTATTAAAATCCTTAAGGAGGCAAAGTTATGTCAACATGAAGGCAGAAGCAGGGTGCCCAGGAGGCCATTGTCTTCTGAGTTGGTTACCTTAATTGTTCCACTGAAACAGAACTATCCTCATTACGACTTGCTAAATAGGAAAAGTGACATTCTGGTAAGCCATGGGATGGCACAGAGGGTTGTGGGGTTGGTGTGTGCTGTGTGTGTCCAGTCCTCACAGTTACCAGCTATGGCAGAGATATGTGACCAAGAAAATTTCAGGTGCCCCTATACATTCACTTCAAATTTTGAGGACACAAGTCACATTTGTGGTCCCAAATGATTTCAAATGGGGTACTTGAAATACATAGAAATAGAAAAGACTGAAAATACACACATAAAGTCTTAATTACTTTCCCTGTTGTTGGGAGAAAAGGTCATCAGGGAACCCAAGGGCGGCCGGATCTTGAGGAGGCAGCTGGTTACACTGCAACTTCTTTAAGATGCAGGGAACAACAGATGCTTGTGCTCTGCTCTCTTTCTGTTTTTATGAAGTCTGGGACCAAAGCCGCGGAGTGGTGCTGCCCACATGTAAGGCCCACTTCGATGGACCTAATTTAAAGCCCCTTACTGATACAAAGAGGTTAACCTCATCTAGATTTCTCACAGGTGTCCCAGAGCCCTGTCTCATGGGCGATACTAGGTGCTGTCAAGCTGGCCATCAATAATACCATCACATTAATAAGCAAACATTTCTCAGTCTGTCTTTCTTCTTGTTACTTTTGTGAAATGGAGTTTTATCTAGCCTAGACTTTGCTGTTACTGAGTCTGACCCTGGTCTCCTGATTGTCTCTGGTTGAATGTTGTATGTACTTATGTGTATGTACTACACCTGACTTACTATCTTAACGTTGTGTCATGGAATTTGAGGTGAAAGCCTCATAGACACATGATACAATCACCTTCATCTGAAACATACTGAGAAAAGAGAATAATGATATTTCATTTGCATCCTGCCAGAATTTAGCATAGAATTGACTGCTGTGGGTAATTCTGTCTATAGCTTGAGTGAAGAGAACTGTTAATATTTATGTATTCTCCAATATTACTATGATACTTTATCTAACATTAATGTTGAGGCACAATATAGACACATCATCTACAGGTCAGCCTCTTGTCCTGGTATTTCTTCTCTTTTACTCTGTGGCAAGGAAAGCAGAATCTAGCCTAGAAAACGAAATTATCAAAAATTAGCATGATCACTTAAGGGAACTCAGGTGCGAATAACAGCTGAGGTTGCTGTTAGGAGACGGGAAGGAAGGGTGAGTGTCAGCAGATGGGTTACACTTGGGAACAGCTCTGGCTACACCATCACATGAATGTCTTGCTCTGGCTGAGAAAAGTTCCTGTTGGGGACAATACTCATCAGTTTTCATATAACCTAAAACATCTTATATTTATATGTTATTGCTTTATATAATACAAAATATTGTTTATATTCAAATAGTGATAACTTTAGAGTCTGTGATCAAAGGAAAATGTCTGCATCATGTTGGTCTTTCTTTTTTCTTATTTTGTCTCTCTGATCATGGTTTCTCCTTTCCTCCTGGATACTTCCCACCTCCCCAGCCAATTAACCCCATGTCTTCATCCTCTTTCTCTTTAGAAGACAAATAGTTAATTGGCTATAACCACGTCCTTGCACTGACAGCTTTGTTGGTGACAAAAGATGGGCAGTTGGGACTCCATCTCCCTCGTTATTGGAGACTTCATTAGGATCACTGTCATAGATTTTAGAGGTGTTTCCTTGTACTAGGCTTTAATACCACCCCTCAAATTCTCCTCGATTCTAGATGTCTCTCCCCATATTCCCTCAACTCCATCTCTCCTCCACCTCACCACCTGAAACTCTTGTTCCTGTCTCCCCCACATCCAGTCCACCCATAAAATCTATTCTGTTTACCCCTCTCAAGGAGATTCCTGTGTCCACCTCCACTCTCAGTCTCCTCATGTATACATATCCTCTCTGGGTCTATGGATTGCACCTGGTTATTATTTACTTAATGTCCAATATTCATATATAAGTAAATTCATACCATATTTATCATTCTAGGTCTGAGTTACTTTATTCAGGATGATATTTTTTCTAGTTTCCTCCATTTTCCAGCAAATTCCATGATGTTATTCCTTTTAACAGTTGAGTTATTTCCCACTGTGTCAATGTACCACATTTTCTTTACCAGTTCTTCCATGGAGAGACTTCTAAGTTGTTTCCAGTTCTAGCTATTATGGGTAGAGCAGCAATGATCATGGTTGAGCAAGTGTCTATTTTGGAAGGCAACAAATACACAACTCATTGAACATGGAGAGGTTGAGCTGGTGCATTTATGGAACTTTAACCCTTATGTCCTAGTGTCTTTGGTATATGTAGGTGCTCTGCAGGCTACAAAAAAGAGAAATGTAAACATCAACTCAGACACTAAACCTTTATCTACAACTTGTCAACTTACACTCAAGATAGGGTAGGGCAATGGTGCCACAAGGCTTGTAGTAACTAGCCAATGTTTGATTTGACTTAAGGCCTATTCTATGACATAGAATCCATGCCAGACACTGCTTGGGTGATCAAGAACCAGAGACTAGATAGCCCAGACATATGGTATAAAACCAAATAATACTGACATAAAAAAGTGATGGTAAAATAAATCCTATAATTTCTGCTATACTCATAGATCGGTGCCTTATTCAGCCATCAGAGTAGCTTCCTCCTACAGCAGATGGGAACAAATACAAAGACTGGCAGACAGAGATTATACAGACACACAGACAGACAGACAGAAAGACACACACACACAGAAAGAGAGAGAGAGAGAGAGAGAGAGAGAGAGAGAGAGAGGAAAAGAGATTGGATATGTCCATTAAAATCAAATCTCTCCCCTCAGGAAATCCCACTGAAGAGGAGATAGAGGTAGAGAGAGTGTAAAAGCCAGATGGAATGGAAGATACTAGGAAAACAAGATGGTCTAAATCAACTCATTAAAGCTCATATGAACTCAGACCCTGACACAGCACAAACAGGGCCTGCATGAGTCTGCACCAGGTTCTCTGTTATATATTATAGGTCTCAGTTTAGCATATTTTTGAGACTCCTGAGCATGTGAGGGAGTGGGTTTTTTGTTCTTGTGCTTTCCCTTGGACCCCTTTGCTTCTGTTGATTTGCTTTATCCAACTTTAATGATTTTTGTTTATGTTACTATATTTTATTTAGTTAAGTTTTGTTGTTATTTCATAGAAGCCTGTTCCTTTCTAATGACAGAAAGGGAGTGGATCTGGACAGCATACGTGGGCAAGAACTGGGAGCAGTAGTGGGAGGGGAAGCTGTAGTAAAGATATATCATATGAGAAAAAAATCTATTTTCAACAAAGGGGGAGAAAACAACTAGTCATATAAAATAATAAAAGACAAAAGAAACAGACACACAGATATACACACACAGTCTCCCCCCAAACCCAAAAAAATACAAAATGAGAAATTATTATATATAAGCAAAAGATCAGTAAGAACTGTCATCAAAATATAGTACATAAACATTTATTTTCAATAATAGCAAAGGCTTGTTATTCTGGTTTTCTTTATATTGTTCAAATTTAGAACTTTGCCCTTAATAATTCCTCTTATTTAAAAATAATTTTGAAGTGTTAAAAAGTCATCTCTGTTTTTTAATATTACTGTACCTTGGTATTTTCTATAAATGATTTTCTTAGTTCAGTATTTTGTTTGACCAATATAAAGGTTAGTATTTTCCATCATAAGAAAAGATGAGCTTTCTTTCCATTTATTACATTCCTACAAAATATCTCTCTCAAAGAGTTTTATGCCAAAATTCTCTCTTTTTTTTGTGGATTATATGAGGATCTTCAGTTTTTGGCATATCAGTGCAGGTGGGCTGTCTTTTCCTTGGCAATGTCTTATTTATTAAGTATTATAGCAAGCAAGAAGTGTCAAAAGTTAACTAAGACTTGTTTATTCACATGCATGTATGTGTATATATATATATATATAATATATATATATATTGTGAATATATATACTCATATATGTGAGTATATGCATATATATGAAATACAACAGAAAATAGTAAAGAAATTATTCTTACGTATCAACATGCATATATATGTAAATTAAGCCATTACCAAGTAATTGCACAGTTTTTCATTAAAGGATTACCTAAAGCATTATAAATTATATTTGGGATTATATAAATAAAATTGCCAAATAACTAACATTGTTATGAAAATCACATGCCTTCTTTTTTTAATATTGGAATTAATACCTGAAGTGTAAGGTGTTGACTATTAAAACATGTATACCCTCATCCATCACATAGAGTTTATTTTTGACCTCTTTTGGTTCATTTTCTACAACATATTAGTTTCTTATTAGTAAAAAATGCATGAGTAGGAACAGCAAGTGGTTTATTGGATAAAAGCACTTTCCATACAAGTCTGATGATATGAATCCAATTCCAGATATAGGGTACAAAGAAAGAATTGACTCTCTAAAGTAATTCTCTAACCTCCACATATTCAATATGGTAAGCATGCAACCACATTCATATACATACACATTACACAGATACACAAAACAATAAAAACAATTAAAATAAAAACTATATAAAGAGCCAGGTGGTGATGGCGCACGCCTTTAATCCCAGCACTTGGGAGGCAGAGGCAGGCGGATTTCTGAGTTCGAGGCCAGCCTGGTCTACAGAGTGAGTTCCAGGACAGCCCAAGATACACAGAGAAACCCTAACTATAAAAACAAACAGCAACAAATAACAAAATTTACTACCTTTTCTCAACAGTTCGAGTTACAAACACTGCAGATTTTGTTGGCTTATAAATGACAGAAATTTGTTCCTCTGATTTGTATACTACTAACATGGAGCAATACAGCCAGAGAACTTGTCTTGGATACAGACTGTTTACTTCTCATTGTATCCTGTTGATGGAGAACAAGAGGAACAAGAAAATTTTCTCATGTAACTTTTAAAGGTGCTAATCCAGTTCATAAGGCTGAAATTTTACGGCCAAAACATCTTCTAGATGCCTCAGTATTGCCGAGTACCATGGCGCACTGTGGGGGGATGCTAAGGTTCCAACATAGGAGGTGGGGAGGGGAGACATATTTGTCCTGTAGCACCATCTTACTCATTTTAAAAATTATTTTTAATTTTTTGAGATTATAATATGATTACATCATTCCCCCTTTTTCTTCAAACTCTCTTATTACCCTTTCTGCTTTCTTTTTCAAATTTGTGACTTTCTTTCTTTCATTTAATAAAATTTAATTTCCTTACACATAAACATGCCTTAGTTGTCTGTTGTTCTTTGTATAAAGTTAAGTTTATACTTCACTAGTGCTAAGTGTATCCACATTGTCAGGCAAAAGATCTCCAGAGCACTTTCTTTTAGCAAAACCAAAAGTCTAAATGAGAGAATGATCCTATATTTCTCATAGTTGGACCCTAGGGAATATAGTCTCCATTTTGTAGGAATTAACCTACTCAGAATACCATGTAAAAGTAGAATCATGTGTCTGTCTTTTTGTGACTGATGAGTACATTATGTCAAGTGGAATCCATGTCATAGAATGTGACATGATATTCTCACTTTTAAAAGCTGAATTATTTTCCATAATGTGCATATGTCACATTTTGCTTACCTATGCTTTTATCTAGGGATCCTTGGTTAGCTTTCCTCTCTTGAGTATTGCAGCTAATGCTGCTGTGAGTATGAGTATGTAATTATCTCCTCAGCACCCTTTTCTTACTTTATTCAGATATGCCTAGGAGTGCGATTGCTGTGTTGCATGGCAGTTTATTTTACACCTTTTGAGAAAATACTATACTGTTTCCTGTAGTGTTTACACTATTTAGAATTCCTACCAGTTATATATGTGGATCTCAATTTCTGTGTATTCTAGCCACCACCTGCTATGTTTTGTTGTTATATATACTCATAAATTGGTATTTAAAGCATGATCCCTCTTTCTGCAGAGTTTTCAAAAAGGTAACACACATGGTATTCTATACGAAACATCTCAGTATCAGAGAGTTAATCCCTCAGTGAAAAGACAGTGTTTTTAATGTTGAGATAATGCTTAATGCTCTGCTTCTGTCTGACAGACTAGGATATCATAGCTATTTGTTCTAGTTTGTTTTCTATTGCTGTTATAAATACCATGTCCATAAGCAACTTATGGAAGAAAAGACTTATTTCATCTAATACTCACAGGCCACGGTGAAGTCAGCATCTAGGGAAGTTAGGGCAAGGACTCAAGCAGCAATCATAAAAAAAAAACAAAAAAACAAAAACAAAAACAAAAACAAAAACAACAAAACCAAACCACTGACTGACTCACTCAAGACAGCTTTCTTATATAGTTCAGGAATATCTGCCTAGGGGATGATACTGCCCACACTGGACTGCGCCTTCTTACATCAATTAGTAATAAAGATAGTGGCCCACGGAAACCTAATGTCTTAGTTTATATCACCAGTAGGATACCAAGACCAGAACAACTTATGAAAGAAAGCATTTATTTGGGGAATACTCTTTCTGAGGGTTAGAATCCATGATCATCATCATGGGGAGCATGGCAGGAGGGCAGACATGGTGCTGGAGCAGTAGCTGAGAGATTGCATCTTGATCCCCAGGCATGAGACAGAAAAACACTGGGAATGGCATGAGTATTTTGAAACCTCTTTGCCAATTCTCAGTTACATTCCTCATGCAACAAGACTGCATTTCTTAACTTTCTTCAAACTATTCTACTACGAGGCTATGTGGGCCAGTCTCTTTTTAAAAATATTTTTCCACACAATATATTCTGGTTATGGCTCCTTCTTTCCAACTCCTCTCAGATCCGTCCCACCTCCCTACCCACTAAAATCCACATCCTTTCTTGTTTTATCTCATTAGAAAACAAATAGGCATCTAAAAATAAAACAAACAAACAAAAAAACCCAACCAAATAGAAGAACAAAGAGCCAAAAAGAAAAAAGAAAACACAAGAAACACATATAGACACAGAGAAGCACACACATTGGCAAACATAGAAATCCCATAAAAACACAAACTCAGAAACCATAATACATAAGGAAATGATAAGAAAATAAAGAGTTGGAAATAGCTTCTGGACTCATATGTACATTGATCCCACGGTGTTAAGAAAGCCTTGTTTGCTTGGTGTTATTCACCACTATGTCTCTTACAATCTTTCTATCTCTTCAATAGGGTTCCCTGAGCTATGAGGTGAGGGAATTAATGGAGACAGCTCATTTAGGACTGACTGTTCCAAGGTTTTCCACTCTCTGCATATTGTCCTGCTATAGATCTCTGTGTTTGTTTCTATCTACTGTGATAACCAAGGAAGACACTGATCTATGAGTATAGGCAGTCATATTTATAATATAGTCATATAGTATATAATATGTATTATATAGTAAGGCATATAATATAGTAAGAATGTCACCAGGAGTAACTTTGATACTATGTATTTCACTACAACAGTACTATTTAGTTTTCCCTTATGTCTCTGACCACTCTGGTCTCAGGTTCTTGGTCAACTGCAAAGTACCAGGGATAAGTTCCATCTCATGATATGAACCTTTAATTCAGATGTTGGTTGATTACTTCCACAAGTCTTGTGCCACTATTACACTAGCACATCTTGCAAGTATGTCACCATGATAGCTCATAGTGTTTGTAGCTACTTTGGTATTTACCTCTCTCTTTTTTACATTTCAATACACAGAACATTAGTCCTTGGAGATGAAGACTTTGGGTAGGCACCAGCTCATCTTTTCCACATTCAGTGGTCTGTGTAGATATTGTCTGCAAAAATAAGGTTTTACTCTCAATTTGTGGAGAACAACCTTTCATTCCAATGCATTTAGTCCAACTCCAAAAGCCCTCGTAGTTTTTCAAGTCTCAACATTGTTTAAAATCTCTTCTGAGACTTAAGGTAATCTATTAATCATAAGCACCTATAAAATAAAAAGAGGAAACTACATACCTTCAATGTACAATGGTACAGAATATGCAATACCATTTCAAAAGAAGGAATGACATCATAGTGAGGAAATATTGGACCAGAGAAAGATGGGAACCCAGCAGGGAGAATCCCAAATCCTGTAGCCCCGTGTCTGAATTTAAAGGACTTGGATAGCTCAATACTTTCAACTTTGCTGACAGCAACACACCTTCTCTCCTGGGCTGGTTCCATTCCTTGCGTGCAGCTCTCCTTGGCGGATGTGTCTAGGCTCTGGCATCTTCAGCATCGTGAGGTCTCCAATCCAACTCAGGCTTCACTTTCACAGCTTCACATAAAGGCCTCTCGGGGCTTTCACGCTAGGACTCCCCTGGCACACTCCTGACTTTACTGGCTTTCCTTTTCTGAGGAGGAAGATTCTACTACCCCTTTTTTACTCATTTATCCTTCCTGATGCTAAAGCCTCAGAATCACTTAGACCACACTGCCAAGGTCTGGATACCGGCTTTTAGATTGAACCTGGTCCTGCTGAGTATTGTTTTTATATTTCCTTTGTTGTTGCTTTTTAGAAGTAGAAAGATCCTTAGGCCTTCCTTTTTTACAAGTTTGAATCTTAGTCAGGTGGGGGTTATGCCCATTTTGGCTCAGACATGGTAAAAGAATCAGGCAGAGAGAAAGAAAGAGATGGGGAGGGGAAGGGGGAAAGGAGAGACAGAGAGAGAAAGAGAGAGAGAGAGAGAGAGAGAGAGAGAGAGAGAGAGAGAGAGAGAGAGAGAGAGAGAGGAAGAGGCTGACAAGGAGAGAGACTGCTTTAGAAATTCTTTCCCAAACCAAAGACAGTTGGTGAGTTGGGAAGGGTAAACCTGACACATTCTCCTCTCAGAGGCAACTCTTTAAAGTGAAATAGTCAAGGCTGCTCATTCTGACCTGTTTCCTTTATGTTTCTAGGACTTCTTTGTTCAACGTGAAAGAAAAGAAGAAAAGAAAACTTTAACACTTTTGATTAATGACTCTACTGTGTGAAGTTACACAGCATAATTTATGGGGAGGCTTATCATGCAAGCACCTCAAGGCTTTTTTAATGAAGCGAAAACCATGTAAACACTGAACTTACTCTAAGCGGAAGCTGCAGTGTTCAGTTCTGTGTTAGTCAGAGAGGTATTACAAGTGTCCCCATCACCCAAATAGAAATTTTTATTCAATTCATAATTTCTATTCCAAGTATGTTCCTTGTCTATTACTTTCAGTTTTCATTTCTTTCTTGGACTTTCCTCATTCTTATACCATTAAACTTATATGCTCTTACCTTTCTAAGTTTTCAACATTTTTTTATTAGATATTTTATTTACATCTCAGATGTTATCCCCTTACCCCAATCCCCTCCCCCACCTAGGAACCCCCATCCCATCTCCCTTCCTCCTGCTTCTATGAGGATGTGCCCCCACATACCCTCCAACTCCCACCTCCCCACTCTTGAATTCCTCCATACTTGGCGTCCAGCCTTAATGGAACCAAGGATCTCCTCTCCCACCTATGCTCAACAAGGCCATCCTCCCCTACATATACAACTGGAGCCATGGGTCCCTCCCTATGTGCTCCCAGGCTGGTGGTTTAGACTCTGGGAGCTCTGGTTGGTTGGTATTGTTGCTCTCATGGAACAAATACCCTGGAGCCATAGGCACATAATTTTGATGATATGTGACTTTTACTTATTTTTCATTGTTGTTAGTTAAAGTATTTGCAAACATACAAGGAAAAATTACATGTGTGGCTAGAAAACTCAGTAAAGATGTTATTGATTTCAGGTTAAAAGTCTCTATTAACATTTATAGAAAAATGCTATTCATTTATATATATGATGCACATGTATATGTATATATGTTTGATAACTATCTATCATTTCTTTGTTTTGTAATACAAGCTACAAACCTCAGAAAAATCTGAACTCCTGGTAACTGATGTTTATCAGAAAGGAATACAGAGTGAAAATGATTAATGTATGATTAATTAGTTAAGGAATATAGACACCAAGCAAACAGCCACAGATAGCCACCAAGGTCATGAACAAATACAAGCTTCTAAACGTGTGGACAGAATATTGAAGAAAAGTAGAAACATCCAAAGAAACCAAGCTGTTTTCAAAGATGACCTCCAGCAGGTATATAAACAGAGACAAACAGGTTTCTTGTATATCTGTGCAATTATTAAACCTGAAACAATACTGTGGCAAATATGAACAGATTAATGTAAAGCCAGGTGATGAGGGACACACTAAAGAGATGCTCATTAAAGTTAAGTTCCTGTAGCCAAAGGGCAGAATAACTCAGGTTTCCCAAGCGTTTAACCCATGGGTACACACAGGCAAATGTAGGTGGAAGTTATCACCTGTTCTTGAGTTTGATAGCCCTGGTGATTGGTTTCATAAACACTGCCTGTCTTTATCAAGTCGTGTTTGAAAGTACAGCTAGTGAGGCATGTATATTGCTAATTACAGAGTATGGGTTCAATCAATCTTAACCTAACATTTATTTGTCTGCGTAACATTTAAAAGTTTCTCTGGGTGCTGTATGTCTAGTGTTTTGAAACAAGGTCTCACCTTGTGTGCCACTCAGGCTTGCGACTCACCGTTTAGCTCAGGCTGAACTTAGACTCACAACAATCCTCCTGCCTCTAACCCTCAAATGCTGGGATTACAGATATTAGACACTATCTGGTTCCAAGCAATCTTTTTTAAAGACATATGACTCTGGTAAAAATCTTACCTGATGGTTGCAGTACAATTTGAGTGTCACCAGTGGGATTAGAAACACTTTCGGCAGGCTCCCTTAACGAGGTTTCAAGTGTAATTCTGGGGACCCCTTTGAGTGCAGCTCAGGACAAAGCCTCCCAGTCATAAGCAGCTGTGGAGACTCAGGATCTCCACACTCTTTTCCAGTTAAACGCTGCCCCAGATTCCTTGTTTCAGTCTCACAGGAAACAGATACCCCTGTACACTACCCTAAAGCCTCTCATAACTAGTCTGCTTAAATTTATTAATTTCTCGCATCTTTTCTTCACAGGTTCCTGCCTTCCAAGCCATTAATCATTTTCATGATTTTCTGGAATCTCTCTGTACTCAGTCAGTCATGGAGCCCAAAATAGACTCATTAGTGAGTGCTTGACCACTGCCAAGTCTAATGAGATGACATTTTCATCTGCGCATGTGAGACTGATGATTAATAAAAAAAAAAAGTGACACAAAAAAGTGCCATGGTGTTAGGACTTCAGGGAATGCCTGCTGTGCAGTCTGACTCCAGGCTAAAAATAAGCTTGTAAGCTGAAACTATGTGACAGGTGTGTGCAGACACCCTATCTTTAAGGTTCCAGATGACACTAGTTTACCTACTGGTTCCTGCTAACACACACACACACACACACACACACACACACACACACACCACCACACACAACTACCACCATCACCACCATCATCACCATCACCATCATCATCACCACCACCACATCCATCACTACCAAAACCACCAGCAAAATCATCATTGCCTCCAATTCTTGCTTCTCTTTTTTTGGGAGGGGGTGGGTGAGTAATATGCTGTCTTTGTTCTTGAGAATTTCATACATGTATCTAATGAAATATGCCTATTTGTGTATTATTTATGTAGAGATCATATCTGATACCTTTCTGGCTCTTTCTCCATATCTTCTTCTAGCTTCATGTCTTTTTTGTTTTTATAACCCACTAAGTCTGTTAATGTTGCCCATATATGCAAGGGGGGCTACTCAGTCGCTAGCATATCAGTGGGCACATCATCAAATAAAAATGATTCTCCCTTACCCCTAAACTACCAATTGTCAATAGTTTCTCAGTGTGAGTAGGGGTCTCAAGATCGTTTACCCTGTGTGTGCTTGAATGTTGGCTAGCTCCATCTTGTAAAGGTCTTTTGCAGATGATCACAGCTACTGTGATTTCATGAACACGATAGCCATGTGCAGAAGACCACAGTTCACATCACCCCTTGCCATCCTCCAGCTCTTACTTTTTTTCTACTTTCTCTTCCGCAATCTTTCCTGGGTCTTGGTGCAGGGAAGCTTGATTCTATTCATGTCTGAGCACCCTGTCTCTGACGCTCAACCCTTCTGCATTTCTCCACTGGCTGTTGTATACTGCATAAAGAAGCTTCTGTGACTGTACATGGCTACCCAGGTGGGACAGTCTCCAGACGGCCCCTCCTTTAGTTTCTGTCCCACACTTTGTCTCCATATTTTCTCCCATGAGTATCTTGTTACTCCTTCTAAGAAGGACTGAAGCACCCACACTTCGGTTTTCCTTCTTTGTGAACTTCTTGTGGTCTTTGAGTTGTATCTTGGGTATTGCAAGCTTTTGGGCTTATATCCACTTATGAGTGAGTGCATGCTGTGTGTGTTCTTTTGAGATTGGGTTACCACACTCAGGATGATATTTTCCAGTTCCATCCATTTGCCTAAGAATTTCACAAATTATTGTTTTCAATAGCTGAGTAGTACTCCATTGTGTAAATGTACCACATTTTCTGTATCCATTCTTCTGTTGAAGGACATCTGGGTTCTTTCCCGCTTCTGGCTACTATAAATAAGTCACCAAAGGCAGACACTGATGTGGATGCCGGGAAGTGCATGCTGACAGGAGCCTGATATAGCTGTCTCCTTAGAGGTCTGCCAGAGCCTGACATATACAGAGGCAGATGCTCACAGCTAACCATTGAACTGATCAAGGGGTTCCCAATGGAGGAGTTAGAGAGAAGACCGAAGGAGCTGAAAGGGTTTGTAGCCCCATGAGAGGAGCAACAGTACCAACCAACCAGAGCTCCCAGGGTCTAAACCAGCAGCCTGGGAGCACATAGGGAGGGACCCATGGCTCCAGCTTATTGTAGGGAGGATGGCCTTGTTAGGCATAGTGGGAGAGGAGATCCCGGTCCCATGAAGACTGGATGCCCAGTGTGGGGGAATTCGAGGGCAGGAAGGTGGGAGTGGGTCAGAGGGTGGGGGCACATCCTCATAGTAGCAGGAGGAGTGAGGATGGGATAGGGGATTTCTGGGTGGGTGAGGGAAATGGAGAAAGGGATAACATCGAAAATGTAAATAAAATATCCAATAAAAAATTAAAAAAATAAATAAATACATAAATAAATATTAACAACTATAAAAATAAATAAAGAAGCTTCTATGAACAAGGCTGAGAGAAGTCTAGATGAATGAGTGTAAATGTAAACATTTAGAATTTTCTTTGAGAGTGTTTATCAAAAAATATAACAGTAGGCTCTATCTTAGGGCCTATGACCTTCCCAACTATGGGCTTATAACACTACCAGGCTTAAAAGTGCTTCCTGTAGAGCAGGCTTACCATGCAATCAGAAAGTAGTTAGTTACCACATAAGAGCCTTGGCATTATTGCACCACTGGGCATATCTCTCCTGGCAGGTCGGTCTTATAGTGTGCAGGGTCCAGTTCCGGGTAAGGTTGTTGGTGTCTGTTTTCCCCTAGCAGCTTGCAGAGAATCATTCAACACCTTGAAAGTCAGCATGCAGGGACTTTCCTGGTTAGTTTGATACTGACTGACATTTACACGTCTTGTACTCTAAGTACGTGGTGTCTTCAGCAATAGGCTCTTATCGTGTAATTGTTGTGGGTAACGAAGTGCAAGAGCAATAGCTTGTGTTGTCTTGTAGACTTCTGGAGCCTTCCTGAACTGGACTGTGATTTTTATTTATTATCTCATGCCTTCTGGGAGTAGTATTGTTTACCTATGCAGGGTAATTTTTTTCAAACTTTTAAAATGTTTTGAAATTATCTTACTGACTAGTGGAATTTTATAAGGCTTTGTAGTTTTAGCTAATCTACATACTTCCTTTTCCTCTTCCCCATCTCCATTTAATCTGTTAAGCCACACTATACTCCCCTTTCTATTGTTTCACATGTATTAAATTATTCCCTGCAATTGTTATTTTTTGAATTGGGTTGTCAGAGAGTAGGTTCCATGTGAGTTTTCATATACCTTTCTTTGAGCGAGCTCTCCCTAAGTCACTTGATTTTTTTCCATATTCCAACACCCCTCCCTACTTAAGTCTTTGCACTTCTCAGTATCTCCCTACCTTCATTTTACCTAAAATATACCATCTTTCCTACCTTAGTGTATCCTTTCCCCCAAGAGCCTCTTTCTCATTTTCTGGATTCTAATTGTGTTCCAAGTTAGGCATACAAAACAAAAGACCCAAAATGACAGGGTGTAAGGCATTTTTCTTTCTGGGCCTGAGTTACCTGTCTTGGTGTAAACACCCCCTCCCCTAGTTCCATCCACTTACCTGTAAATTCCATGATTTATGTTAATTCTCCTTTAAAGCTCAGTGATGCTTCATTGTATAGATGAAGCATCACATTTTCTCTTCTTTCCATCTCCTGATGGACAGCTATGTGCGATTCCCTTCCCTATCTATTGTGAGCAGTGCAGCAATGAACATGATGTGCATATGCCTCTGTAGTAGGATATAAAGTCTGGTGGCTATATGCCCAGACGTGGTACAGCTGCGTCACATGGAAGTTGTTTCTAGTTTACTGAAAAACTTTCAGATTAATTTCCAAAGTGGCTATACCAGTTTATACTCTTACCCAGTGTATAAGAGGCCTTTTCACCTTATCATGTCAGCGTTTGTGCATTCCTGACAATGGACATGCTGATTGGGGTGAGATGGAATCTTCAAGTAGCTTTAATTTGCATTTCCCTGATGCCTAAGGATGTTGAATGCTTTTAAAAAGTGTTTCCTGCTCATTTGCATTTCTTCTGTAAAGAATTTCTCTTCAGTTCCATGGCCCACTTTAAATTTTGATTTTTTTTTATAATTTTAATTTCCATTGAGAAATATTCCTATATGTAGTATGCTCTGATTACACATTCCCCTTTCCCAACCCTTCCCAGATCTGCCCCACCTTTCCAAGCCCCACCCCCAGTCACATCCTTTGTTTCTCTTATTAGAAAAATGGAGACAAAAAATAACAACAAGCAGAATATAATAAAAGAGAAAAAGGAGCCAAATGTAAAAGCACATGAAATGCATACAGCACACACACACACACACACACACACACACACACACACACAATTGTATGTATAGAAGTTTCATAAAAATATACTATATATTCAAAAGACTTGTAAAGTTAAAAATAAAAAGAAGGCCTAGATAAAGTTTGATTTGTGTTGATCATCTATTGCCATCTACTGCTGGTTTGGGGCTAACTACTCTTAAATGTGGTTTCTATCATCAATGAGACTCCACTGCAGAAAACTAGGTTTTCCTTTCTGAGTGGCTATCAATTGGAGATAGCTCTTGGAAAAGGGATGGGATCTTATGTCCACTTCCCCCCTCTGGGACCCCATCTAGTTTAGACCCATGTAAGTCCTGTGCATGCTGAATAACTTCTTAGACCTCAAAGCAGTAGCAAGGAATGGAATCCAAATTCAGTCCCCAAACTCTAGTGCCACATCCATTCTCTTCACAGGTGTGTCAGCTTTGTTGTGTCTGAAAGGTCTTGATTCCTTGATATCTTCCTTCCCCACTGGCTCTTACTTTCTGCCTTCTCTTCCAAAGTCACCTGAGCCCTGAGCGGAGAGAGTTGAAGGAGTTATCACATTTAGGACCGAGTTTAGTTTCTTGAGTTCTTTAAAGAATCTCGAATGGCTGAGAAGCACCTAAAGAAATGTTCAGAGTCCTTAGTAATAAGAGAAATGCAAATCAAAATGACCCTGAGATTCACATTACATCAATCAGAATGGCTAAGATCAAAACCTCAGGTGACGAAGCATGTTGACAAGGACCTGGAGAAAGAGGAACACTCCTCCATTGCTGGTAGGAGTGCAAACTGGTACAACCACTCTGGAAATCAATCTGGAGGTTCCTCAAAAAATTGGAAATAGATCTACCTGAAGACCCAGCAATATCACTATTGGGAATATACCCAAAAGATGCCCCACTATACCACAGGGCACGTGTTCCACTATGTTCATAGCAGCTTTGTTTGTGATAGCCAGAAGCTGGAATCAACCCAGATGTCCCACGACGTATGAATGGATACAGAAAATGTTGTTCATTTATACAATGGAATACTACTCAGCTAATAAGAATGAGGACATCCTGAGTTTTGCGGACAAATAGATGGAACTAGAAAACATCATTTTGAGTGAGGTAACTCAGACCCAAAAGGACATGCATGGTATGTACACACTAATAAGTGAATATTAGCCAAAAAGAAAAAAGTACAGAATATCCAAGATACAGCCCACAGAACTCAAAAAGGTTAACAAGCTGAAAGAGTCAAGTGAGGACATCTCAATCCCACTTGGGAGGGGGAAATAGCAATCACAAGTGGGGGGGTTGGAAGGGACCTAGGAGGGAAAGGGGATGGAGAGGTGGGGAGAGGGGAACATGATCTTGTTGGTGATTTTAAATCTAACAACTTACTCAGGTGCCTAACAGAGATTCTTCATCTGCAAAATGAATCTTATGATGTATATAGGTCTCAGACTTTACAACAAATAAATGAATTTTAATTCATTTTATATTTAAAAACCATTTTCAAAATAGTTGTGAAGGGGTAGTTTATATCATTTTTTTCTGGTATCATTGGGAGAGATTGGAGATGATTGGTAATTCTCCAAGAAGAGCATGCAGTTTTGACCAGCATCATAGTCTGCTGGTCCACATCTGAAGCTCCCATAAACCAATCTAGTATGCATGTTTGTCAGATAGAGGAAGTGACAGAGGTGTATAAAAGTGAGCAATTAGTTCACTCCCCATGGTCTGGTGAGCTGGGTGTTCTCTCAGCAAGAACTAGTATTACTTTAACCACATCTTCATTGAAGCCATTTAATTTCTACCAGGAGCCAACTGCAAAGTATAATATCCATGGCTATTTGAAATCCCAAAGTTGCAATAGTTACCTTTTTACTGGAAGAACACAGGCTGAATTATTTTAAATGTGGATATTTGTGAACAAGACACTTGCCCCTTCAGCTCTAAAATGATTATTGTTCAAATTAGTATGATATGGCTAGATCAGATATTCATGAATTGGCCAAAGGTGTTCTCAGCTAATATCGTCTATGTTTATTTTTAGGTCTTAACATTTAAAATGGTATTTTCTGTTTCATTTAAATGTCATAGGGAGAATGAAACAGGCAGCCACAAATGAGTGTAGGCTGTATGACTTCTTGTATATAATTTCTAGAAAATGCAAGCTAATCTATAATGCTAAAAGCAAGTCAGAGGTTACCTGGGGGTAGACACAGACAGGAGAGTGCAAATGGCTGCAGGAGACCTCTGAGCATGATGGGAATTAACCATGGCTCCATAGCTTTTGTAGTTTCCTAGTATATAGCTCTCAAGCAGGGCTTACCAAGTTATGCAACCTAAATAGATACCACCCATATATAGAAATTAAATCTCAATGAAGCTGACTTAAATCATAAGTAAATCACAGAAAATCTTTAGAATGTCATAAAAATATAACTGGGACTGAGAGAGGAGCCAGAAATCAGGTTTCCAACTGAAGATCAAGTCTGGATCAACTACAGAACTCACAAAAATACAGTTTTTATTGGCACAAATTAAACTAAAACTTACACCTTCAAAAGGGCTGTAGAATGAGGATGCCATCTAAGACAATACATAAATCTGTATTGTCATAAACCCAACACTCAGGGAAATAAAACAGGAAGATGCAGATAGGCTCGAGGTGCCTGTCTCGCTACAAAAATGAAAGAGCCACTGCACACTGACTTGTCAGCAACATTGCAGTTACTGATGGTTCGACCTAAAAATTTTACGGAATCAGATGTTTAAAACTTTCCTCAAAACTCTAATGGCTTCAGCATAAAGGGTACTTGCTGAGTATTTTTCTTGTACTTCATAAAAAGCCCCCATACGATATCAGAATTTTAGAGGTCATGTTATAATCAATTATGCCATAGCATACTGGCATACACTAAAAGGTCACAGAGGAGATTTTATGCCCCTTATAAAAGCCCAGCACAGGTTTATAGCATACGATTGCACTTGCTATGGTTTACCAGAAGCCAGGCAAAGTAATCAAATTCACTGGATTACAATCAAATTATTTTCCTCACTGAAGGAGCATGATTTGCTTCATGAACTCAAGCTTCAATTACATTCATATTTCTTCAACCTTCAACTTAGCGGTACAATTTCCCATGTACCTAATAATTATAAATCTAGTGTTTTATATGAAATCTCTCCCCCCTCCTCGAATGTTTAAGACAACAATCATGATCAGGTGGTGGATATCCAGGAAAGATGGTGGTCCCTGTGAGAGTACTGCTGCTGAGTTTCCTGCTGCCACTCTGACCCAACTGTGAAGCTTGCCACTGTGTTTTTCCAGTCCAGCTGAAGCATGATTCTAGTTAACCCTTTGGGTCTCTCTTTGGAACTGACACTGCGGTGTCTGGGCATTGCTTTCCAAATATCAAGCTTGTGCCCCATAGTAGATGAGTCTGCAATAGACTTTAGCAGTCAGACATACTTCCTGCCAAATTTTGTCACTGTTTTTCACTGTAATTCTTTTTTTGAACTTAGAAGCATGAGCCTAGAATTTCTCTTGAGTTAATGGTATGAGAACTTATTTCCCACTGTAATTCTTTTTTTGAACTTAGAAGCATGAGCCTAGAATTTCTCTTGAGTTAATGGTATGAGAACTTATTTCCGTTCTCTGGATCACCCTCTCTCCCTCTCTCTGCCTATGAAAGGTGCTCAGGAAAGCACTAGTTCAGGCTCTAAGCTTTTGTAGGTCCACATCTTAGGTAAGAAGAGGTTAAGGCCCACATTCCTTTCTTTGTTTAAAACTGGTGTGTGTGTGTGTGTGTGTGTGTGTGTGTGTTTTGTGTACTGTATGTGCATAGGCATTTGTACCATAGTTTGTATGCAGAGGCCCTAGAACAACTCTGGAATCAGTTCTCCGTCTGCCTTTGTATGGGTTCTGGAGGTTGGACTTAGGTTGCCAGCTTTGTGCAGAAATTACTTTTGCCCACTGAACCATTTCAAAGGTCCCTGATGTTTTCTTTCCAAAGGGCTGACTAATCCAGAGAAGTGATTCAGTGGGATTCCAAGAGCATTGACTGTTACAGCTAGGATACTGTAATGCAGTGGCTCAAGCTACAGAGCTCAGTTCTCATAGCTCTGGAGGCTGGGAGTCAGAGATCAAGGGAGCCTGCAGGTTTGAATCCTAGTGAATGCTGCGTGTCCAGTTTGTGGGAGGCTGCCCATTTGCTGTGTCCTCAGAAGGTGCAAAGCAATTTCTGTTGGCCTTTCCTTTTTCTCTAAGGACAGTAGTCTCAACTTTATGCAAACTCAATCACTACGCAAAGGCCTTTCATGATACCATCACATGGGAGATTGGAGCTTTGACGTGTGATCTTTGAGGAGAGTGGACCACAGTCCACTTCGCAGCATCATCCCTCTCCAGAGTGTTTGCATGGTAGAAATCACAGGGCAGTAAAATGGTAAAACACATTCAACCAAACTCCAATCACAGGAAAATATTTACTGTATGAAATACCGGTGGTGCTTTATTCATCTATCTATCCCTCCCTCCCTCCCTCCCTCCCTCCCTCCCTCCCTCCCTCCCTCCCTCCCTCCCTCTCCCTCCCTCTCTCTTTCTCTCTCTCTCTGTGTTATGTGCTATGTATGCCTAGGTGTATGTGTGCACATACTTTTCTATGTGAATTCAGGTATCTACAAACCACAGGTCTCGTGAGGAGGTCAGAGGACAGCTTCGTGCCTGTCCCTGCTTCCCACCCACATTGTTTGGGACAGGTTTTTTGTTTATTCGTTTGTTTGTTTTTGTGGTTTGCTGCTGTGCACAACAAGCTGGATGGCCCATTAGTTACCATTCTGGTTTTGTTTCTCATCTTGCTGTAGGAGTATTGGCATTGCAGATGTGCATATTGTACCAGGCTTTGTGTGGTTCGGGAGATTGGAATTCAGGTCTTAACACTTGCGTATCCACTTATTCACAAATGCTTTATCTTACCAAGCCATCTCCCCAGTCTTGTGCTTAATACTTATTCTCTTGGCAGTCACAATTTCTGGCACATCTACCTTCCTCTCTTCTTTGCTTGAGAGATTTCTGTGAACATTTGTTTTTTTGTCTGTTCACTATACAGGCTGTATATTTGTAGAGAGTTGCCATGCCTAGGTAATAAGCCATAAAAAGTCCCAATGAGAGATGATGGGTACATAACTCATCTCTATCACTCATAGAAGGGGTGCTTTACATTACTCCTAGAGTTTCCACAGGATTGGACTCTATTTATTCACATTGGCAATTTGCTTTGATTAGTATCCTTATTTTACTTCCTTATTTAACTGTTGGGTTAAGGTGTGAACCAGACTAGCTGTTGGGTTAATGTGTGTCCCAAGTCTGCCCTGCCATGGGGCTAGGGCCACTTGGGGAGACAGAGGTACGGGAAGTTTGACTGCACTTTCCCCAGCCAGCGTTGGGCTATGTAAAGCCTCAGGACTGTGCTCCTGGGGTTGGGGAGCGCAGTTTTGTACACAACACTGCCGAAGTTGGCTCAGGGATCCTCGGGCCAAAAAGGGGCCAGGGACCAGCTGGTTCTCAGGCTCTTGGGCCTCCAGGTGCTGCTGGGAGCCTGGAAAGAGCCAAGAGCCGAGAACAAAGTGGGGGTGTTCAGGCTGGATTGGCCCGCTGCCGAAAGGGAGAAAGGGAGAGAGGCTACGGCTGTGTCCAGCCGGGATGAGAGTTCTTGGCTTGGTCTCAGCGGATCGCTTGGCTTGGGTTGGTGGTCACCGTGGTTGGGAACGTAGAGAGGTCTTTTGGGGGAGATAAGACGGTGGCCCTGTAGGTGAAAACCTTCTCCATTGTTCCCCAAGGTGGATCCTGATGAAAAGGTCCATGGTTTTAAGATGTTTATTGTCATGATGGGAAGTAGATAATAAACTGTACCCCAGTTTCTCAGGGCAGGCCTGAGGTTAAATACCTTTTGCAGGGAGGAGTGTCTGGGAAGGAAGCTTAATTGGCTATGTTCCTCTGGCCTTTAGGTACCTCATTAATATGGAGGTCTGACTTGAGGCTACATGACCTGTGGTCACACCTTCTACCTGTGGAGGGGTTAGGGGCATTACCCTACATGACTGAAGGACACAATCCTATGGAGGGTTGCAGCCTCCTGTCAGGAGCCTGGAGTCTGGGAGCATGGCAAAGGCCTACTGTCCCTTGCAGGGGACCCTGTGGGGTCACCTGTTGGGTCACCAGGGTTTCAAACCTAGTTCAATCAGAAATCAGGCTGCCTTTCATGGTCCTATATCTAACAATGTTTCCTGAGATAATTTTCCAGTAAACTACTTGCAGTCAAATCCTTCCCATGTCATTCTCTCTGGAAATGAAAATGAAGACAGCACTTACTAATTCAACATAACTGAGAGGAGAGAATTTGGACACTAGTCAGAAAAGATGTCAGAGACTCTCCGATTTTTCAGGTGACTTAAGAGAAGTAACAGCAATGAAGCCAAAGCAGAAAAATTTTAGGAAGGAGAGTTGGGCAGGTGGCCTATAAGCTCTGGTCATATCTGCCAGAGTTAAGGAAATGGTAAAGTACAGAGAAGGCACTGGGGGAAAGAATTCATGTATAAATGATATGGACTGTTAGTACTATCCCCAGTTACCAGGCAAAGAGGAACCCCCTGGAGAGAGCACATGTTCCTTAATCTGGAGTTTGTGCTTTTCAGAGCACCAGTAATGAGACACCTTCACAGCAGGAAGAACTGCCACGACCATGTGTATCTGAATCACTTCCATACACTACCAAAGTTTACTCTCTCATACTCTCCCAGGAGACCTTGGAGAATACATCGTGTCTCTCTCCAGTAAGGTTACACACTTAAATGCATTCTTTATATTAAGTGTTGTTCAGAGTATTTGGCAAAATTAAACCGGATCACTGTAAGACATTCTTGTCTACAGTTCCCTACGTAAACAAATAAACAAGCAGGCCTAAATTAACATTATTGATTTATTATTTACAGGTGATTACATGTTACTTAACGCTTATGGACAATTTATAAGGTAGAAAAAAGAAGGAAAAGAGTCTCTTACATACCTGTCAATATAACAATCTATCTAGGTATCCATGTATCAATGTATCTATCTATCTATCTATCTATCTATCTATCTATCTATCTATCTATCTAACTGTATGTATCATCTATATATATATTTTCTCTTGAAAACAGCTTTTTAAATAAATATAGGGCAAAAAATATAAATTACTTTAAAATATTATTCTGCTGAGTTTATTTTTTCTAGTTAGGACATTTCAAGCACTAAAAATATTTGATATGAATTTGTCATTTAAAAATGAATAAAAAAGGCAGGCTTAGTTGCCAGAATGATATTTGAACAACTGCCTCATCATCTAATAAGTAATTTATCTCCTAATAGGTAATAGGACAGGAAGATCTGATTCTCATCTCTACTTTCAGCATCTAAGCCTGATTCTATTTATTTCCACTTCACTATTTGCTGATTTCTCTATATGAGGAGAGCACTGAGATATTTTCTTTACTTTGGAGAAGAGCAGAAATGATGATTACATGGCATCTGGTGTAGAGAACCAATTTGGAGCTAAGCAGAATCTGAATAATTTGCCCAAGTTAGTTAACCATTTTTTTTGATACAGTTATCCAAATACAATTGAGGTGCTAACATCTAATAATGCTTGCAGGATTTTAATGAGAAATATAACAACATTTAAATGCTTATCATTAGGACAGAGACACATGATTTTAAAGAGAGTGTTTTTGGTCTGTTGTGCTGGGACTGTAACTCAGAGTCTTCAGAACGCTAAGTGGATAACTTCTCACTCCAAGAGTTTTTGTGAGGGTAAAGGTTTCACTTGATATGTAGCTCAGGGCAGTCTCATATCTATGATCCTCCTGGCTCAGCAACACTACACCTGGTTCCAAGAGCATTTTTAACATAAAAATTTAGTATATAAAATATATCATGTATCCATGAATTTCATGGGACTAAAAAGCAAAAGGAAATACATCCTTTTATTGCTTTCTCTTACTCTACTTTAAAATCAGTTGGATTCATATTTCCAGGTCTTTGAAAAGATCTGACAATACTCCCAGCTATTAATCTAATAGTTCATAAATTTTAATTTCTTTTTTTACACATAGCCATGGAATTCTGTCTTAACACTATTATAAGATATATTCAAACGTATTTAAGAATCAAAATTCTTATTTTTGTTTACAGTTAAACTTCCCCAGTACCATTTGTGTCAGTTCTGGCTGGATGTTTGTGGGAATAAACATTGTCTACCTTTACCAGCAGCTCTCAAGCCACATGCCCTAGCCCATCTCTTGTGTGGATATAAGGTTTTTACAGAGAGAATTAAGGTAACCACCATTAAGGTAGTTCCAATACAACACTACAAGTACTTTTGTTAAAAGAGAACATCTGGATCTAGAGATGAGCATGAACATGGGGAGAACCTGGCATAAAGATAAAAGCTGATGTGATGATGCACTTATAAGAGATGTAGGACACAACATTGGACAGCATTTTCTGTCTCAGCAGGAATCAGTCTTGCTGAACTATATATGAACACACACACTCACACACACAGATACAGAGACAGAGAGAGACACAGAGAAAGACAGAGAGAGAGAGAGACAGAGAGACAGACAAACAGACACAGACACAAGCACAGACACACATACCTACACACAGAGACATGGAAACAGACTCACACATGTACACAGACACCAACATAAATACAAACACACATATGTACACTCAGACACAGACAGAGACACAGATACAGAGACAAATACACACAGACATAGACACACACACAGAGAAACAGCCACAGCCACACAGCCACACACAGACACGGACACAGATATATATACAGACACAGATACAGACACAGACACACATACACAGACTCACATACACAGACAAACATACACAGACACACATAACAACAGACACACAGACCACAGACATCACAGACACACAGACACACAGACACACAGAAGCACAGACAACAACACACAGACATATACAGGCACAGACATGCACACAGACACAGACATACACATATGCACACAAACACAGACACACACACACACAGACACAGGTACACACACAGACAGACATACACACACACAGACACAGACACACAGACATGAACACACAGAGACACAGACACAGACAAAGACATGGGCACACACATAAACACAGACACATAGACATGGACACACACATAGACACAAATACAGACATACAGATACGGGGATTATTTTGTGTTTTTAATTCTTCCATTCCAGACTTTGTGATATATGTAAATATATAAAATTTTGTTTTATATAAATTTGCACATGCATTGATAAATACACACATATGTATATATTTTGCATATGAAATGAACCAGAAAAAGCTTCTAAGACTTTCCTGAGTCTTTATTTAAAAAGAGACTAACAATGAGGCTGCATCTTTACCACAAGTTTCATTCATTTAAAGCAAAGATTCCTTCAACATTTTCAAACCTTCGGAAAAGAAAACCATCATATGTTAGGGAAGAAACCTGTAATTTCACACCTTAACCATTTTGTGCCAATTAAAGTTTTTATTCACTTCCAAGGTAACTATAATAATGCAGAAACAAGGCGATGGATTAGATTTGGAGGCTTACTAGGATTTCCTCCATCTTGAAGCTTTGCCAGCAACATGATTTTAGGAAAATTCTGACTTGGAGGATAACTGAAGGTTTCTTTGGGAATCCAGAGTGAACTGATCTAGAAAATAAAAGTCAGAGCTTTCATTTAGGGAAGAAGTGGAGGCATGGCTAATTTCGAACAGCTTTTCGGTGGAATCATTACTTGTACCTTTCTGAGCTTTTGGCGGATGCAGAATCATCATTGAGTAAGGCTCCAGCATCCAGAGGTATCTCTCTGGTTACCAAACCCTAATTTCCAAGGAAGCACTCTGGAAGAATCCTAATCGCACCTGCCTTTTTGGAAATAACTTAAGCCATCTATTTTCTTTCAGTTCAGCACATTATTTTTCCTAAGAAAGACAAAGAATTAACTTCTTACTCATTTAGACATTCAGTCTAATTGTTTTGAACTTTCTTGGCCAAATGGAGGGATCATTTTTCTAGTCTTAAAATAAAACAGTAGACCTTTTTTTCTCCACAAGAGAAAATTAATTCAGACCAAGAGAGGGTGACACTGTAGTTCAGGGGACTGTGTGAATTAATTAGTGTTAGAAGAAAAATCCTTTTTCTTATTCACATACCTTTTCTTGGTTCTTCTACACAAAGACTGCTTTTGTTTAGGAGCTGAAAGGAACAGGGTGCATTTTCTAGGCAAGCTGGAGACAGAGCAGGGTTTCATTACATCTCAGTGGAAGTCTGATATGTTTGATTTAATAACTTTCTCAAGGAGTCACTCATAATTAGAATTCTCATCCAATCAAAACCTAAGTTACAATTAAAAATAACTGTTTCAATAAATCAATGATAGAACCTAATAGTAGCTCTCCATGCTCTTTTGGCAAGCCACACTGGGGCTCATCAAAGCAATCACAGCTGCAGAGAGGTTTTTCCCTCCTTGTTTTTATTTATAGCCTCTAGAAATAAACAAAAAATTTACGACTATAAAGAAAAGAAGGTAATAAGTCGAGGCAAGGAAAGTGCTGTGAAGGTTATCTGAAAGCTTCAGGAGATCTTCAGCATGGTACCTTGTTTCCAAATAATGCATCAATATGCTGGACTCCCAAGAGGCTTTGATCTGTTGGAAGCTGCCGGCAGCTTTTCAAGTTAGTTCATTTTCAGACTAGATGACTTCTTGCTAACCCCACCCCTTTGTCGTAGTAGTGTCTGAATGACTGAAAGTGTGGATTTTCCTTTATGGAGAAGTTGCAAGCCCTTGAAGAGCATTCGGTATTGTGGATCTACTACCGCTACTTAGCATCCAGCACAGCGCAGGTCAAGTCCAAGTGAGTGAGCAGATAGGATTCGACAATCATTACTTCAATCAGCCACCTAGATTTCAGCAGCTCCTTCATGCAGTCTAACACTATGGAAAAATGAAGCTCCCCTAATTAGGACTACGAAACACCTGGCTTCTTGTAGGCAGTGATTTGTACCTGGCTCTGTATAAGGCAACAGGGGAAAATGATGCCTCCAGCTTTTGCCGAACATTAGAATCACTTGGGGGAGATTTTCAACCATCTCAAGTCTTAGTTTCCATCTCACACCAAGCAAACCAGTCTGTTCTGGAGTGATATCTAAGATGAAAGAATCCTAAGTCACCTTCTGGTGACTCCTGCATGCACTGACAAAGCAAGAACCAAAGAAGGGTTTTTAAGACATTCCATGACAAAAGTACAATCAAGAGCTAAGGATGAGCAACGCCAGAATTATCCTAATTACATATAACATATTGATTCACTTATTTGAAAAACTATCTTTCAAAACAAAATGGATACATTTCAACTTTCTTATTGGTGTACACCAATAGTAGTTAAGTGCTGAATGCTCACTTACCGTTTTGCAGGGATTGACCATGAATACACATAACTTAGGCTCATATTTGAAAATGTGTGAAAATGTTGACAGAGGACATAAAAGGGATATATTAGTAAATATTAAAAATTGCCCTGTGTCTGGAGAAATGGCTCAGGATATCTGCCATTCTTACAGAGGACCTGAGTTCAGTTCCCAGCACCCACATGGCAGCAATAACACTATATAACTCTAGTCCCAGGGCTTTGACACTCTTGTCTGACTTCTGCCAGCTTCATACACACATACAGTACATTTACATGCATGCATATGAAACAGTAAAACACATAAAATGAGAGAAAATAAATCTCTGAAAAAATGACTTGCATGCCTTAGTCCACGAAATAGTAGCATCCATTAAAAATAACTAGTACTGTCTATATTCTTTTGCTACCTCTATGAAAACATCATCTATCGGACAGAAACCAGCAACAAAATTGGACTCAGTAGATTTATTTCTAAATAGATCCAGAATGATGTTTTCAAACATATTATGAACATGTGTGAGGGGTTGTTTCATTCTGAGAAACTTCCTTGCTCTCTTTGGGAAGCAAAGACAGGCAAGAAGTATTGTGAATCCTGAGACCAAGTAAACCACTGAACCAAGACCAATTCACTATCTCATTTGTGAATATAGCCAAAAAAAATTGAATCTGACAAATAATAAAGTCACAGAGACAGGATAGCGTGGGAACAGAGAACAGACGCATGAGTCTCACATAGATTTTGATATTTCAAACCGATTTACAAACTCTTCAGAATTAGTGACTGACCAGGTGAATGCCGGCTTGAGCTGAGATGAACAACATCTGCCTGTGCACATGAAATATCTGTTTTCAGTCATATAATAAATACAAATATCTTTTGTTTCCCTGTGTTGTGTCTTCTCCACTTTGCTCCTTTCATGGGCCACATGAGCAACACTACCTAGGGAAATACTGAGAACTCTTTAAGATTTTTGGAATCTTATTTATAAAGTTTCTTCAGAACCCTTAACCTATCTTTGATCTCCTCTGTGGAGGACCTTTCTATCTCCCAGAGTTTTTGAGAAGCTCAGAAAGTTCCTTTCTGTCTTTGAATCTATTCTTCCTGCTGACAACTGCCCACCCATGTTTCTTCTCCAAGTAGTCTCCAGTGCTACACATGTCTGCACTGCCAAATAGGTCTACCTGACAGCCAGCCTGTGAGGTGATGTTGAGGGGAGGGAACCATTTAAATGACACACTGAGGACTGGGATGTGGCAGTTCCCATTGTCCTCAAACAACTAGTATTGCCATATTTTAAAGATTGATTTAAATCCTGGATTTTCACTGTATCTAACTTAGTTTGTGCCTCCAAGTTTTGTTTGCCATTGCTCTGTTGGGGAGATTGGATTCCAGAACACCATGGCCTTCTGTGCCGTCTTTTGTCGATAGCAATGCGATATCAATTTTATTCCCTGTTGGGAAACTATATTTAACTTCTAGAACCCAAGTTTGTCAAGGTGACCATGTGTTTATATTTTTTAACCAGCTGGAGTTATAATATTCTGTTGTTGTTAATGTTCTTGTTCTCTGCGATGTGTTTTTTTGCAGTCTGTTCTCTTCCTTCAGAACTCCACTGTGTCTATAGTTTGATATGATGTTTTATCACACCAGTATATTTTTTTGAGCAAAATTTGCCTTAAGTTTATCTCACAACTCATCTGACATATATCTAACATGTTTGGTTTGCCATGGGGGATACTTACTTTGAGACAGAAGGTTGTAAGTCAGAAGCATATCAGGGGAAGTTTTTATAATACCCACAAAGCGATCCCTTCCAGGATGTGACAAGAGGTCATGTAAGGGAAGTGTTGAAAGGGTAGAATTAAGATTCAAAGTGTGATACCCAAGGCATCAGGATGATTAATGGTTAGAAAAGTGAACAAATTTTACCACTGGAGACCAAGATCAGAGGATAACAGATAATGGTGTCTTTTAGACCAAAGAAATGTTTTCAAGGAAAATGGAACAATCATCTGTGTAAATGCTTCAATTAAACTGAGTAAAGGAAGAACTGAAAATTTCCCATTGCATTTGGCAGTAAGATAGTCACTAAAAACTGTGCTAGATACCATTTATTTAATAGAGGACAGAATGTAATTTTTAAAGAAAATTGTGGGGACACACAGAAACAATGTAGTCTCCTTTTCATTCCTAACTTTTCACTTTCAATTCGTGCTATGTTAGGTGTTATTAAAAAAAGGGGGTGGGGGGCAGGGGGCAATGCCCAGATCTAAGAATATCTTGTGTTTATTGACTAAGAATGAATCACCTTCTACCCTGTTACTGTCATCTCCTCCAAATGAGTTTAAACTATGTCTTGTGTTTTGCTGCCTTCCATTTCTAACTTTAGGCCATATAGTTGATGCATAAAATAAAATTAATGCTCAATATAAGAGGAAAGTTCATGTGAGTGGACAAACCCATTCATCTTGGGGCTGGCCTCCATCTTAAAAGAAAAAAAAAAAAGGCCTGAGAACTTGGTCCACAGCTAAACTCAAGCTGCACCCAAGTACTAGGAAGGGCCCCACAGCTTGTCCTTGGCCAGAGTTACTGCCTGGCTATTTCCTAGCAACAGTTAATTAAAGACTAGTTTGATTGTTTCAGATGTACTTTCAAGCCGCTTGTGATTGTGTATAGTCTTGCTTCAGAGCACCCACCTGTTGGCTTACGATAGTCATTCAGTTAGATGCTTGCCAGGATGGACACCCCGTCACTTGCTTCCATTTTCTATAAAACCTTGTCCTGATGAGAGTTGAGGGCTGCTTCACCAAACCCTCCTGTGGGTTGGTGGTAAGCCCAAACTTGAGTTTGCAATAAAGAGACCCTAATGTGGTTACATCAGAAATGGCTCCTTGATGGTCTTTTGGGGTTCACGAAGGCTTCCTTGCAAAATGCATATTCAAATGAAATACAGTATGGATGACTCTGTGTCCTACAGTCTTTCTGCCTACTTTGGAAAATCCAAGGCACCAGTATGCAAAGATGATAGCACTAAAGATGGCTGGTGTTCTGATTTGATTATCATCTGGAGCACCAAATTAGACAGCAAAGAATATTATTGAAAATGAAGGAAGTCTAGCTACCTTGCTAACAAGAGATAATTGTTATAAATAAATTTAAAGATGTGTGAAACAGTGTATTGGGGTGCATGTTTATACAAACATAAAAAAATAAGATAAATTTTTAAAAATTCTTCTTCTCCCCAAAAAGTCTAGTGATTTCCTGGTACCAGTCCCTCTGGTTTTCCTTCTGTAGTCTACATTGAATATTTCCTTACATGTGCTTTTTCTTGTTTTCCAACAACCTTGTTGTGCTTTCACATGAGTAAGTGGCATCAACTTTTACTTTTTCTTCCTGCCATAGAGCAGATCGATAGTCTGTCCTCTTCCCTCTTACATTCTATATGTACCTGTCACCACACATACAGACACTTTCTCTGGTAAGTCACTGAATGTTGTTTCCTTCTTTCCTTGTCTGATTTATGTAACCTGTCTCCTCACCAAAACGTAAAAATTTCCTACTACCATCTACACATGTATGTTATTATATTTGCTGGTGTATGCTAAAGAAATCTAGGTTCTTTATTTAAAACCCCAGCAGTTCTACTTCTCCAAATCTCTTGAAGACAAGACCATGACAGTTTAAGTTTAAAATTCTTCACATAACCAGTATGATTTTGCCAATATTTTATGCCCTGTTATACTTCTTTCTTCTCTTTTGTCTTCTTAGTTAACACTATCTTCATGAGTCTTCTACCATTTCGCCAGGTACAGCGACGGCCCTTTCACTTCAAGGGCTTTGTCTCAATCTTTAATTTCCCTTCATCATTAGCTACTTCTTACTTACTACATCACAGCTTAAGTTCTACTACTTGTCTAGCGTAAATCACATCCTCTCTTAAAGACTTTAACCACACGCTTCATGACATGTGTGTGTTTGTTTAGTGTACACTTCCCTTCCTGTATGTTAAGGCCTTCTGTATTTTTTCTTCCCTTGTAGTCTTGATATTAGTTTCTAGAATGTTCTTGGTTTAACTGGTAATTTCTCTTCATTCTGTAGTCCTACCACTTTACTCAAATGATGGAGTCTTTTGCTGTAGAAGGGCCTTTTTGCTTCATGAGGTTGTTAATTGTGGGTCTTAATGCTTGTACTGTTGGTGTTCTGTCCAGAAAGACTTTTCCTGTGCCGATAAGTTCAAGTTTATTCCCTACTTTCTCATTTATCAGATTCAAGGGATCTGGATATCTGGCCTAATGTTGAGGAATTTGATCCATTTTGAGTAGAATTTTATGCAAGGAAATAGGTACAGATCTATTAGTGCTTTTCTACCTGCAGCTATCCAGATTGACTAACACTCCTTGTGGGAGCTGCTGTCTTTTCTCTAGTGTATTTATATATCTTCTTTGTAAATAAAAATAGGTGTCTATAACTGTGTGAACTTATGTCTGGGTCTTCCATTCCATTTCCTCGACCGACATGTTTGTTTTTATACCAATACCATGCAGTTTTCATTACTATAGCTTTGCAGTACAATTTAAGATTGGGTTCAATGATACTTTTAGAAGTTATTTTATTATTTGGGAATGTGAAATGGGATGCCATTTTCACAATATGAATCTTGATTCATGAGCATGGAAATGTTTCCATCTTCTGAAATTTTCTTCAGTATCTTTTTTCAGCATCTTAATATTTTTGTTATACAAGTCTCTAACTTTCATGCTTAAAATAATCTCAAGTGTCTTACTTCTTTTTTGAGGCTACTGTGAAAGGTATTGTTCACCTGATTTCTTTCTCAGTCTGTTTATCATTTATATATAGGAAGGCTGCTTATTTCTGTGTCTTAATTGTGGTGCTCCCTTCTTGCTGAGGTTTTGACCTCTGGTCCATGAGGACAAAGGGAGCAGAGTTTGGGTTTAGGGAGGCCCATGAGTATAAACAGAAATGATGACATTCTGGGATCATCTTAGGGGAGACAGATCAACTTTATTCTAGGTGATCAAGGGTTATATAGTTTTGTGCAAGAGGATAGGAATACTTAAAGTGGGCAAAGATCATTGGCTGATGACTAAGGTATTGAGATACCTCCTTAGCATGAGGAGGAATTCCAGGAATCTTAGGTGCTTGCTTAATGGGTTTCTTATCCAGAAAAAGGGAAGCTTAACCTGCATTCTCACCAAGGGTAGGTAGAGTGTATGAGAGTTTTGAGCTCTCCAAACAATGTCAGAGAAGGAGAAGCCCTCCTGACAAAGGGAATCTACCATTTTGCACTGAGTTCAGAGCTTTCCAGCAGTTAATTCTTTATCCTGCTATTTTGATGAAGTGTTTATCAGCTGTACAAGTTTCCTGGTGAAGTTTTAGGGTACACTACATATAAAACCATTTTGTATGCAAATAAAGATACTTTGACCTCTTCCTTTCCTATTTATATTCCCTTGATGTACTTGTCTGATTGCTCAACTAAGACTTAAAATACTATCGTGGATATGTATGGAGGGAGTAAACGTCATTGTTTTATTTCTCATGCTAGTAGATATTCTCTGAGTTTCTCTGTTTAGGATGATGTCGCGTGTCAGCTAGCTGTAAATTCGTTTTATTATGTTGAGGCAGGTCCTTCTGTTTCTTATTCTTATTTTTATTTTCTTGATCTTTGTGACTTGTACCTAAGGTTATTTGGGATAACAAGTCTTTCCTTTCTTCCAAGGGTATTTCACCCATATTTTTTTAAAAGCCTATTGTGTTTTCATGTTTAAGGTTGTATTATATTCAGTACAGCTGAGACAGCAGTCATGAAAACTTGTAATTCAAACAGAGATATATTTTTTGTCTTATATTGGGGCATCTCCTTCCAATTAAATAAGTTGGAGTGTACTTTCTTCTGGCTGTTTCTAAGTCCAGTATTAATAAAGAGTCACAAAGTATTACTAAAAAGCCATACTGAAGAGCCCTAAGCTGTATCCACTTCTGGGTGAAACTTTTGTATTTGATGCTTGAGACACATCTATGACTTTCTTGAGCTTTTACTTCCAAAATAATTGACAGCTGTAACTTGAGAAATATCATCTCATTTCACTGGTTTAAAAGACAGGCGAGAGAGAGAGAGAGAGAGAGAGAGAGAGAGAGAGAGAGAGAGAGAGAGAGATTGCCTCATATGGTGCTAAAAGTGGCTTTTATGCCCTTATGACAGCCTTTCTTCTAATCAGAGGGCTTTCTTAGGCAAAAGGAGAACCCTTCAGCTCACATGGACCTTTTGCTCTTTTGCCATCACTAATGTATTTCTGACTGCTTCTCACAGTCTCTCTCCCTTCCTAGTTGAAGAAGCACTTCCTGTACAATGATCCTTAATTAAGATATTGTTCCTAGAAGCTGTCAGCTGCTGTCAGTTTGAGCTCCAGAAATCTGTCATGGGAAAAACAACTATATAAACCACAACAATTAAATAACATTGTTTATATTGTTATAATAATCCTCCAAGAAGTATTGTTATATTTATTTCTAGAATCGCTTGAAAGAGGATTCAGAATGAATGAGTGCAATTTCTACCCTGGAACAAAGATGGAAAAGTGATATATAAATGCCTGTAAGTTTCTTTCAGGCTTCTGAGTTTATGATAAAACATGTGTTTAGGGGTTTTGTATAATGACTATGACAACAGAGATGACAGTCACCATCATTTGCTGAATGCTCACTGTACAGTCATAGTCTGAACTGAACATTTTATGATCATATTTCAATTAACTTTTAAAACAAGCCTGGAATATAGACATCGTTCTCTATATCTAATAGGTAAGAGAGCTGAAGCTTACGATAGCTGAGAAAACTGGCACCTTCATTGCTCCTAAATCTAGTTTGAGAATGGTATGGATTTATTATGAAAGGGGCAGAAGTATTTTAAACAAATTTCCTAAACATTACTTTTTAAAATGATAGGAATTTGTAGATGCAGGACAATCAGTGGACTCTTGTTTACTTTATTCTAAAACTATGAGACAGAATAGTGGTGCACAGCTTGTGACAAGTGACTTTTAGAACTCACATTTGGCTTGCGACAGTGGGATTTCCACATCACACTATGAGCTTCCCTTTCCTTATTTAACAGGTTACAATTGGACAACATCTAAGGCTCTGATGCTCTATAAATCTTTGATTGCCAAGTATATTTAAATTTCCAACCAGAGGTAAATTTTGTAATGTGTACCAAGTCTCATAGCCACATCTCTGTGTGATGCCTTTGATCATTTCATGAGTGGCAAATGATGCTTACCCTTAAATTTCAGGTGGCTATTTCCAGTCACAACCTACTTCTTGAGTAATATCTCATGCTGCTTCAAAGCAGCATTGGGATGTCATTTAGGGCAACAGTATTGCGCTGCGAGATGGCCGTCGGTGTCAGGATATGAGGCAGAGTCCTGTTGCTTGATAAAGATGTTTAAAATCCCATTCTGCACAAACTGAAATGTTTGGAAGGATATAATGAGAGGTAATAGTGATTTTTAGATTGCTTGTCTAGCCTGAGCTTATTTCTATCCATCACAGAAATGATATAACTTCCACATCTCATCCTTCTCTGATTTGCATAAAACCAACAACATCAATGCCACCCCAGTTTCAGACTAAAACAGAACTTTGAATTGTAATGCCTTAAAATGGGCCTAGATTTATTTATTTCCTTTGTAAATACTATAACTCATCTAACAATTGAGCACAGAAATGAGCAATGAAATGCACTAAAAAATGTTAATTCTTTTAACAGCAAAAATATTATGTAATTTTATAAATAGTAGCAAAAATATTATGCAATTTTATCAATGCACAGAGCTATCTTGTTATATCACTATCTTAGATTTTAATTTTCCAGTTCTTATATGTGCAGGATCCCCAGTCACTAAATTTGAATGGAGAAAAATCCCCACATGAATTGGGGCTGGTGTCATCGAGTTCTGAGTTGAGGAGCTATTAGCAATTTAAGGATACTGGAGTGGATGTGTCAGCTTTCTTCAGTGATGTTACCCCTGAGAGGCTACACAAACTCCAGAAGATGGGCACACACCCATGTAAATACTGATAACAATAAGCAGACTTAGTGGGTTTAAAAAAATGCACATATGAGATTAGAAGAGAAAATTATATCCTCAACATTTCATGTTATTTAATTGTTGAAGGTAATATTTGACCATTTCTTTCTTTTTGGAAGTTTTGTTTCCCTGGTGCTTCCTGATTACCAAATCATCCCACTGGCTGCTTTGCTCCAGGCTCTGTTCACTCTCTCCTGCCATCTCCTCCCTCTACATCGCAGTGTACTTCTGGGGTCACTTTCAATCTTTGTTTATGTTGTCGCACAAATTGATGATTTCTTGTCTCTCTCAGCCTTCACTATTAACTGAACCTTCATGTATTCCAAATTTATATCCTTAGTTCAACTTCATTTCTGAATTTTATGGTACCTTCAGACTCCAAATGTTTAGAAGCAAGAAAAAATTATAAATTATTTGTATAATGAAACCAGATATCATTGTATGTGTGTATAGGGGTTGAAACTTGAGATACAATGTTATAGTGCAGCTTAGTCTGATCTTGAAATCACGATTTCAATGTGAACATGCCTGGCTACAGTGCCACTGTTTTTGGATGGTATCTGTAGTGTGAGATAAGAAAACACTTGGAAAGTACCTAGGTCATGTATTGTCTAGACGAAATCAGATATTGATTGGAGTTTGAGGTGCCTCAAACAGTGTAAAAGAGTAAAGATTTAGGTTTATTTTTGGACAAAGTGATCCTTGACAGCAGTGTTTCATGTCTTGTATTAGAGTGGAAAGTTTTGCTGTGTTTTATTTTAGACCAGCAATCTCAATAAATACTCTGCTCGAGGGACATTTTTCTCAACAAAAGCTTGTTTAATTTATTACTCATTGTTAAGTGTTGGGAGTTACTTGAGATATAGGATCTTTCTGGTGTTCTGTATACCATGTTGATGGCCTAATACCAATATGGTTAAGTGGATGTTTTAGATAGTCACTTAGGGATCTAGTAAGCATCTCAGGTCTAACCAATACCATTCAGTAACAAGCCCCTGGGTCTTCTTAATGTTTTCTATGCCAGTAAATAGCACCATTGATTAACTATATAAGCCTAAAAATCTATGTTATCTCGCTAGGTATTCTGCTCCCAGACTTCATATTTACAACTGATATCACGTAATTCTTGTCTGCTTCTACATTATGACTTTTCATAATCCCCATAACTCTGCTCTAGGCCAAGTCATTGCCTTTCCTCTCTAAGGCAACTGTAATGTTTCCTAAAGTCACATTTTATAAACTCATACCTATGAACATATCTGGCAATTGCACACATAGATTCTGATTTAGTCAGTTTGGTATATGGCCCTTGAGCCTCCATTTCCAGTAAGTGAGGTTATTGTTGCTGGTCTACAGATCTCACTAATCAATGACTACTCAAGTAGAAAAAAAAATCAGATATTTACTGGGCTGTGAGGTACCCCAAACAGTGTAAAAAGTAAAGATTTAGGTTTACTTTTGGGCAAAGTGATCTTTTACAGCAGTGTATCATGTACATCCCTACCTTATCCATATCACAATGTTACATCTCTTCTGATTTCCCTATAGACCTTGTATGCAGCCTTGCTGCTTCGCATATGGCTATCTAACAATTGGCATCAGGATATCTCTTTGGGTCTATTTCTACCACATATACCCTTGATGTGCTTTGCATGCAACGACTTGCTTTGCTTCGGAAGGTCTTAGCTCTTTCTTCAGTATATATGAGAAAACAGCTCTCCTGATTGTTATGATCAAATGGGACTAGGAGTTTATCCATACTATATACAAAGGTTCTTATTTAGTTTCTTTTAAAAAACTGGTTATTTTATTTTTTTACATTTCAAATGATATCTCCCTCTTTGGTTTTCCCTCCACAAACCCCCATCCCATACCCTCTCCCCTTTGCCTCTATGAGGGTGCTATCCCACCCACTCACTCACTCCCACCTCACCACACTAGCATCCCCATAAGCTGGGGCATTGAGCCTCCACAGTAGCAAGGGCCTCCCCTCCCATTGTTGTCTGCTACATATGCAGCTGGAGCCATGAGTCCCTCCATGTATACTCTTTGGTTGTGGTTTAGTTCCTGGGGAGCTCTGGGGGAATTCAGTTAGTTGATATTGTTGTTCTTCCTATGGAGTTATGCTCCCCTTCAGCTTCTTCAGTCCTTCCCCTAACTCTTCCATTGGGGTACCTGTGCCCAGTTCAATGGTTGGCTGTAAGCATCTGCATCTGTATTGGTCAGGTGCTGGCAGAGCCTTTCAGGGACAGCTATACCAGGCTCCTGTCAGCAAGCACTTCTTGGCATCAGTAATAATGTCTGGGTTTGGTGTCTGCAGAAGGGATGGATCACTAGGTGGTGTGTTCTCTGGATGGCCTTTTCTTCAGTCTCTGCTCCACTCTTTGTCTCTGCATTTCCTTTAGACAGGAATAATTCTGGGTTAAAATTTTTGAGATGGGTGGGTGGCCCCATACTTCAACCTCACAGGGACTGTGCCTATCTACTGGATATGGTATCTACAGATTCAAAACACAATTATCATCTATGATAGTCTGAATGATGCACCCATTCTTGCAACATCCATTCTTAATTCCAGAGAATCATTACTTTACATACTTACAGGGATTTTTTTCAGGTGAGATTACGAGTTCTTAACTTGCTACTTGTAACATTTGCTCCTTGTGTTAGTAGATTGGGATAGGTCATGTATTAGTCAAGATTTCATAAGAAAAGCAGAACCACCAGGGAATGGCACTTAAGCCAGATATGGGTTATATTAACTATGATTGAAGATTCTGATTTAGTGGCTCTGATCTAATAATGGAGCTTTAAGTTCACAAGACAAATATGTAGAAAGGAAGATAGATGTGAACAGTGGGAGACTAAGAACCATTGGGATCATGGCATGGGATGCAAATTTTAGGTCTTGTATCTGACATGATAGTATGAATGGTATAGTTGTCTTTATGGAATCCATGGCTCATTGTTATAATGATAGGCACACAGACCTGATACATGTCTGAAGACGTTTAAGAAGAATCACAGTGAGATGGAGCAGTTGCAGACCTGGTTACTCTTGCATGCTGTCATGAGTCAGAAGAATACAAATGCGCATGAACAGCAAAATGACTGCAGCTTCAATTTTACCCTCTAAATCATCTATTAGACTTTCTTGTGGTTAACTCACTTTAACAGAAAACAAAGAAGGAAGCTGGGAAGTATAGTTGCGCTTAGCCAAGTGGGCACACAGGAAAAGTCACTACTGCATTCGGTCTCTTAAGTTGTCAGATTTTTTTTTTTAAACAGTATGCTCAGTGATTATAATTTAAAATCAAGGATACTATATAATCATGATTATAATGGTTTCAGAATTCAGCTTCTATTATTGATGTACCTCCATAATGGATGCATTCCCACCTGATCTGCCACACAGAATGAACTCTTCCCTAGGTGTTTAGTTCTCAGAACAATGCTCCCATGTTCTTCCTCTCTCTGCCCCACCTTCTAAGCTTTCTTGAAATTATTTAATAGTGTATGTTAAAACCCTGTGCAGATTTATTCATTTGAAAACATAATACAAGTTAAAATTGGGTTGAAGTAAGGAAAATTTTTGTAATGCCTATCCAATCAACAAGCTTCAGCTACAAGGCCTGCTTTTAATGCCCTTAGAATTTAAATTTATTTTAATTAATTTTGTGTATATGTCTGTATGAATATATAAAGTGCATGTATGGTAATGTGTGTGTGCATGTAGAGATCAAAGGACAACTTTAAGAACACATTCTCTCCTTCTACCTTAGAATCTGAGGCTTGTCTAGCTTACAAGTTGAATATTTTCACCTAATGAGTCATTTAGCTAGTCCTACATTTATTCCTAGTTGATATGTAAAATCATGAAATTGTCCATATTGATGGAAGTATCAGGCAATGTTCCCATACTTGTACATAGTTCAATGTTTTTAGATTTACTTATTTTACTTTATGTGCATGAATGTATTGCTTGCACAGGTACATGTGCAGAACATGCATCCCTGTTGGATTTCCTGGAACTGAGGTTATGAATGGTTGTGAGCCATCATGTGGTTGTTGGGTAGAATTGAAATCAGGACCTCTGCAAGATCAGCAAGAACTCTTAACTAATGAGCCATTCTTCAGCCTTCACTGATGCCAAGTGTATCTATTTCCCAAGATATTATTCATCAATTGTTTTCATTGTGTCCACAACTGTTTGGTCTAGCGTCTTACTATCTAACACTTTCCACTTCCCTTTGGATTATATATAGCTAACTTATGTTTACTGTGTAAATTCATTATGACAGTTCTATATTTGCTTTTACCATGCTTTGATTATGCTGGCTGACATTCAATTTTTTTTTCAAAATATAGCGCTTCTTTTGGCAAATAAGACTCCCTCTTTGGATACTGATTACATTGTTTTCAGTAATGCCATTTTTCTTCTGCTTGGGGCACTAACTGAATTGGAAGCTTTGAGAAGATTAATAAAAATCTGATACTGTTTTCTTTTCTTGTACAGAATAGAGTTGGAGGTGAAAGGCCAATCTTCTCATTAATTTCTTTTTGTAAGCTACTTTTATTTCTTCATATACTTTGGGACAGAGCTGTACTTTTTCTGTTGCTATTTCTATGTGCTTTGCTTGTAAGTGCTGTGGGATTATAAAAAGGCCTTGCTTCTGTTGCACATTCACAGCAAAGCAGCACAAATCTATTGTATTTTATTGAAGTGTTCGTGCCATATGCAGTTAGGAGTTTTCAAAGCTAGAAGGAGATCATCTATCAAATGCCATTCCTTGCACTTCCAAACTATCCTTTTCTTCATGTAGGCTCAAAGCTGGAATTAGCTTAGATTTTTTTTATGGTTACTCAGTTCTTACAGCCAGTTGACCAAAACTCATTTTAAATTCCATTCCTTTATAGTGGGTGTGCATTTACATTTTTTATTTAAAAATTGTTCATGTAAAGTATTTTGATCATGTTTTATATGCGCCCTAACTTCTCCCAGATCCTCCCTGCTTCCCTCCCAACCCATCGTCACTTTCTCCCCGCTTATCCAAAGAACAAAGCAAAACAAAAATGAAAATCAGGAAACCAATCAAACAAAAACAAATCAGAAAAAAAGGATACAAAACCAAAGCAAAACAACCCCCAACACAAAACAAAAAATAACATGAGTCTAGATAGGCCAAAGGCCTCTTAAAAAACCTCCTACTACTCTTTTGATAAAGGGACATAGCAACAAAATGACCCACCAAGCAGAACTTGCTCAACACACATCAGAGAAGTCTCATCTTGAAGTAGATGATAATTAACACAGGAACCCATGTATAGACAGTGCAGATAATGAGGGACTTTGGAGCGCTCAGTCTTAAATAAAGTACCTTCATCAAATTCTACCACCACCTGGAGGCTTAGGGAATCTATGTTGAAGAAGTAGTTGAGATATTGCGAGATTCAGAGGAGTTTTGTATTTGATTCTCTTCCTTCTTAAACTAAAAAGCATCATTTTACTTTCTGATTTGTATAGCAGGCTTCTAATAGTCTTGCATCTCCTTCTCATTCTTCACTTCCTTCAGTGAAATGGGTCCACTGAGCCATCCTGCACTATTCCTCCATTATGGTGTGTGCTTCTGAGTCTTTAATAGCAGATGTCTTTTGAGAAAGTGCACTCATACCTAAGACACAGTTAGACCATGTATTTACTCGGCTCTTCAACTTTGTTTAGAAGAATTAGAATGATCATAGAGACAAAAACTATACAAAGCAGGGTAGATTTGGATCTTGTAGTGCTTGAAGGTAAGACATAGTGGTGGGTAGGGAATGATGTGGCCAAAGTCTGGGGAAAGATACGGGAGGGGAAAGGGGGAAGAGAGAAGGGACAGGTATGAAATGATGAGAAAAATGAACATTTTAATGTGTTCTTGTAGATTTAGTAGAAACCTATACACTGAGTTACTAGGAATCATGAATATTGATTTTAATCCTTTTCTTCTTCCCAGAGATTTCTTAAATGTGTCCAACACCTCTTGGGACAAAGGAACAAGAAAGCCAGTTTGGTGTCTCTCATGAAGTGTTTTACATCAGAAATATAAACTTAAAGTTAAGAGAAACAGTGCTATGAAAGGAGATGTATGAGCTTATGACACAAGGGTCTGGTGCAGATTATACAACTACAGGACACAATGGTTCATACAGAAGCTTGTCAGAAGGAATTTGGGTGAGTTAAGGGAGTAATATATGTGAGATATTTATCACAGGATGACACAAGCAGACAATAGCCATTTGATCATTAGCTTTTCTTCTTGATTAAGTTCCTTTTAAAAATCTTTCATATATTACATCTTAACTACACATATATTACATACTTTCCCTCCTTTCAGCCTTGTCCCTCTCCCCCAGATCCACCCCTCCAACTGGGCCTCAGCTATATCCATGAAACATGGCACAGCAAAATACAATAAGACTAGGCACAGACTTTCATATCAAGGCTGGATGAGACAAACTAATAAGAGGAAAGAGTTGCCAAGAATAGGCAAAAGAGTCAGAGATACACCTCATTCCCACTGTTTGGTATCCCATAAGAACACCAAGCTATACAACCATAACATATATGCAAAGAACCTAGGTCAGACCTATACTGGCTCCCTCTGGTCAGTTTCTGCAAGCACTTATAGACCCTGGTTAGTTGATTCTGTGGGTTTCATTCTACTGGTGTCCTTGACTCCCCTGACTCCTACAATCATTTTTCCCCTTGTCCATGACATTCCCAAGCTCTGACTAAGGTGTGGTCTTTCCATCTGTTTCCATTAGTTGCTGGATAAAGCTTCTCTGATGATGATTGTTCAGGCTCCAATTTATGAGTATAGCAGAATATCATTAGGAATCATTTCATTACATTTTTTTTAACAGCCATGTTTTCTTGTATTTCATGTCTCTGGCCTATCCAACCTCTGGTTCCTGGCCCTCTAGGCAATATCAGCCATGAGGTCCCTCTCATGGCATGGGTATCAAGTTGGACTAGTCATTGATTGGTCACTCCCACTATTTCTGCAACACCTTTGCACGAGTACATCTTGAAGGCAGGGCAAATTGTAGGTGGAAAGTTTTGTGGCTTGGTTGGTGACCCAATACCTCCACTGGAAGTCTTTCTTGCCTGATTAAAAATGATGGCTAGTTCAGGTTCCAAATCTCCCATTATTATGAGCCTTGGCTATGATAACCAATCTTCACCCTCTTAGACTTCAAAAAGTTTCTACTGCACAAGGTTTCCCCAAATGGACCCCAATTCTAGTTATCTCTCCCAGTACTCTCTCCCTACATCTCCCACCTGACCTTTCTGTTCCCATCCCTAGGCACCTTCAGTCTACCCACAAAGTCTATTCTATTTCTGTTTCTTAGGGAGATCCATGAGTCAGTTGCCCCTTGAGTTCTTGTTACTTAGCCTCTCTGGGTCTCTGGATTTTAGCATGATTATCATTTACTTAACAATTAATATATACTCATAAGTGAGTATATACCATGTTTGTATTTGTGGGTCTTGGTTACCTCACTCAGGATGAGTTTTTTTTCTAACTTTATCCATTTGGCTGCACATTTCATGATTTCACTTTTTTTTTTTTTTTAACAGATGAGTAATAATCTATTGTGTAAATGTACCACATTTTCTTTATCCATGTTTTTCAGTTAAGGGACATCTAGGTTGTTTCTAGTTTCTGCTATGAACATAGTTGAGCAAGTATCCTTGTGGTAGGGTAGAGGATGGTTTTTGATATATGCCCAGGAGTGGTATAGCTGGATTTTGAGGTAGAGTTACTCCCAGTTTCCTGAGAAACTGTCATGTTGATTTCACAGTGGCTGTACAAGTCTGCAACCCCATCAACAATGTGAGGAGTGTTCTCCTTGCTCCACATCCTCACCAGCATGAGCTGCCACTTGTGTTGTTGATTTTAGCCATTCTGACTGGTGTAAGATCAAATTTCATAATCATTTTGATTTGTGTTTTCCCGATTGTTAAGGATGTTGTGCTTCTTGGCAATTTCAGATCTTTCTGTTGAGAATTCTGTTTAGGTATGTACTCCATTTTTAAATGAACTATTTATAGGTTGATGTCTAGTTGTTTTGAGTTCTTTATATGCTGTGGATATTAGCCCCCTATCGGATATGGAATTGGTGAAAGTCTTATCTCTTTTCATTTTGTCCTATTGATGGTCTCTTTTGTCTTACAAAAGTTTTTCATTTTCATGAGGCCCCAGTTATTCTTTCTTTCTCTCTCTCTCTTTCTCTCTCTCTTTCTCTCTCTCTTTCTTTCTCTCTCTCTCTTTCTCTCTCTCTTTCTCTTTCTTTCTCTTTCTTTCTTTTTTCTTTCTTTCTTTCTTTCTTTCTTTCTTTCTTTCTTTCTTTCTTTCTTTCTTTCTTTCTTTCTTCTTTTTGAGACAGGATTTATCTGTGTAGGCTGGGCTATCCTGGAGCTTGCTCTGCAAATCAGGCTGTCCTCAAACTCAGAGATCTGCTCGCCTCTGTCTTCCAAGTGCTGGAATTAAAGGAATGCACCATCACTGCCTCAAAGATATTTAAAAATAATCACTATATTGTTTGTCATAAATCAGATATAGGGTAAACATTAGCATATTGATATTAGTTTCATATTTCTAAGCAACAATTTTATAAAAGAGAAAATTGTACAATGAAAATAACAACAACTCACAATTTATGCTAATTTGTTTGGAAGTGAGAATATGTGTGTATCATTTATAAAGAAAACCACTTAAATTAGCAGGGAAATAATGTAAGAAATATTAATACATACTCATGTCTATATTAGCTCTGTTTCTTTTTGGTGTGATCACAACCTGACAGAAGCATTGTGAAGCACTCACAATGTCTTCAAGAGGGTCAGTCTACAGTATTGTAGACAGAATGGCCAAGTTTTCAGCAGAGGGGCTTGTCACAACACTGTGTACCAGGATGCAGAGAATGTACTGAGACCAACAACCAGCCAGTGATTTTGAAAGGCCCACACTCAGTGATCTTCTGCCAGCTTAACTCCACCTCTTAAATGTTCTACAGTCTCCAAAAATCTTGCTATCTTCTCTGGTATAAATGTTTAAAATGTGAGCCTGTGGGACACATCTCAAACACAAGCCACAGCAACATCTTAAAAGGATGTAGTCTTTAGCAAAAACCTTTCATTCAGTGTTTCAAAAGTATGAAAGAAAAAAATACCCATGATCCTGTTAGTCTCTGTGTATAAATATATTTGAAGATGCATAATACAATAATTTTTCATCCATAATAATTTATCACCTATTAGTTAAAGAAGTACTTCAGAAATCTAGATTTAAAAATACTTTAATGTGTTTCTTAGTCTAAAATTATTGAATCTATTATTTTAAAAATAATTAATATATTTTCTAAAAATTTGGACTTGTTTACATTTTACTTAGTAATACTATTAGGTGACACCATTAATATAATGTGCAAAGACTTACACCTAGATGCAGAGTACTGTTTATTTTAATATGTCATACCTATATCATGTGCTATGGAAACCAGTTCTTAGCTAGCTCACCAGGAAAGGTATTACTTTGGAGATGATTTTTATCTATAATTACATTTCTTTTCTGCTGTCATAGGGAACCTGATCCTCATTATAATATGTATTGCTTCATATTCACCAAAGTGTGTACTGAAGAAAAAAAAGAACTTTGTTTACAGTTTGAGGAGACTTTTGAAATTACTGCACAAAGATACTTGAAGCTTTTGCCTCATTGAAAGGCACTAGATGTTTTGAGAGAAATCAATAAACCATATTCCTTCTGTAACCCAAAGGGAACAAAGTTATTGAGGTTTGAAATAGCTTACCCCCAAATCATAATTCCTCCAGCTTGGGGATTTGTGAGTGCCCTGTGCAGCTAACAGCTAATCATACTGTACTTGGTGAATTACTTTCATTATATAAAATAAACTCCATCATTGCACATTATAAGAAATGTTCAAAGCTTTTCATTAAAAGTCCAGTGCTGTGCATACTATTAATTTTTAAGATGCATTATGAACGAGGGCATGAATATTAAGTGAGCACATTTGTTCTTCCCTTTACAAAAAAATCCAATAATAATTTGTAGTTAGGGCAGAAGCTTCAATTTCACAGTGTTAAACAGAAGACAGAATATCAGTGGTTTTTTTTCTTCAACCTTGAGATGTATCAGAAATTCCTGATCATTCAAAGCTTAACAAGGCTGTGACACCTCCTCTGACATTTCTTACTTACTCAGCTCTGAACAAGTAAATCTCAATTATCTCTTAACTTCATAACCTCTATTGTTACTTGTTTCCAGTGACTGGCAGGTGATTTCTTATTTGCATATGATTACATCATAATCATTCTAGCCATGTCTGTGTCTAAAATTTGCAATCAACTGGATTCCAGAATCATTAACTTTGGAAGTCTCAAGAGACTATGTTTTTTGAAAACCCATTTTAAGACATGGTTGTCTTTATGAAATATCATCTGTAATGAACATTTGCACATTAATAATAAATAGTTATTACTAATATTTCTGGCTTTAGAGGTAACACGAGGTGCACTTCTGGGTTTTATCATTGGAACATAAGAGCAATCATTGTGTGCATAACGTTATTTCCAAACTTGACAAGTCCAGGTTGAAAAAAGACACATCTTGAATCACACTAATGTGACCAGGTCAGTGCTACAGGACTATGTAAGCAAAATGCCTGGTGTCAAAGATTTGGAATGCTATCTTTATTTTAGATGGTGAGGAGAGAAGAGAAAATAGCATTTGAGTCTACTTTGTGTGAACTTTCCCAGTTCTATCCACATTTTACTTCTTTCTTATTTACTTTTAATAAATAGAATGAGTAGTCTCAACCACCATATCTATAGCTAAGTATTGTACTATGCATTTCACATTTTTAATTGCTTGCATCCTACATTAGAATATGGATATGAGAACTGGGGTTGTTGTTGGAATGATTGCTCTCTTTCCAAGTCCCTTTCATAGTGACTGGCAGAGTGTAAGCAGTTAATAAATAGGTGATGAGTGAATGGTTAAACAAGCCATAGATAAATGCTGGAGAATTGGAGAAGTCAACAATGACCAAGAAGAAAAACAAAAGAAACAGAAATTTATAATATTGTCAAAGCACTGAGGCCATTTCAGTGTGTACTTTGAAGGATTATTTGCTGCGTATTTACAATTATGGCCTTTGTATTATGTAAGTCAACCACACATCCTTATTGATAGTGTTTGCTACAGGCATGGAATATAAAAAGATTATGAGAATATGAAAAGAATAAGGATCAGAATAAAATCCATAGAGCAACTGTATAAAAAACTGTTTTTCTGTCTTTGTGTTCCCTATGCAAAGTCATTACAATTTTGCCCATCAAAGAGCTTCAGATCTTTGATGTCTGCCCTCTATTTCCAAGTTTGTTTGTTTGTTTTTGTTTTTTAATAACACAACAGTTTTCTTCTCACAAGAAAGAGATCACTTCCTTTCCCAGAATATTTACATGCTCTTGTCCATACAAGATATTCATAGCAATATTCAGAAGTTTTCAATTGGCATTGGAATGGAGTCTCTACAGCTCCTACATGGCAGAGTTAGTGCCTGATCCTGCTCTCATTGTCTTTGATTTGTGCACATTGTTTTCCAGTGTGCCAGTTTCCTTTCTTTAGGTTTCTACGGAAATGGTAATTTGAATGGATTGTTCGTATTACTTGTTCCTTCTTGGTTAAATGCTCCTTTTGTTCAAAGTTCACTTTACACGTTTTATAGGTACATTCTCTAATTATCATGATGCCACTAATATGTGAGCTTGTGTTTTCATTATGTTCTTCTCAATAGACAAACTTTTTAGGATATCCATCAAGAAGAAAGATAAGTGACATGTATGTTTTTAGTCAGATCACCCAGTTATCATTTGCAGCTTAAAAATCACATGAGTCAGTTTGTCTAATACTAGTTTTACAGAAGCAGCAAAAAACATCACTCATCTTCCTTGGCAATGAAATGGCCATTATGTTGTTTTATGAAGGTTTGTGTGGAAGGAAAAACACTTCTTCTGTCATAAATCACCTAGCAACTTCCCATCAGTTTAGGCCAGATGTAGTTCTAACAACTTAACTGTAATAGCAATTATTGTAACGCAAGCTAGCAATTTTCAAGACATTGTTGGGGTGGAGAATAAGAGAAATGGTTGAGATTTCATGTTAATCAAAAGGAACCCAGAGTAAAAAGATTTGAAAGATTGTGTTGTAGCCTATAATGAAGAACTTTAAAAGGTCTGGCATCAATAGGAGGAGAGGTCCTTGGTCCTGTGAAGACTCGATTTCTCAGTGTAGGGGAATGCCAGGGTAGTGAGATGGGAGTGGGTGTGTGGAAGTGGGAACATCCCCATAGAAGCAGGGGAGGCAGGATGGGATGGGGGGTTCCAGAGGGGAAACCAAGAAAGGGGATAACATTTGAAATGTAAATACATAAAATATCCAATAAAAAATAAATTATCAAAAAAGGTCTGCATATGGCCACTGGAGAATCTCATACATATATGTGACATATTTGGGGATGGGAAGATACTGAGAAATTTTACTCAGAGTTTCAACATCATTGCAGAATTCATACACATATGTGACTATGTTCTGTTGTTTGGTTTAGATTAGAATCTATGAGGATATCTCTCCTTCATACTTCTCAGCTCTCCTCTGGATCACATGGACAAGAGCATCCCTTAGTAAAGGCAAAGAAACAGCAATGAAAGGAATGGTCTCCAATACCTTTAAGAGGAGAACAGTCATTAAGTCAGACTGTAGGTGGACAAAACATAAATGATCTCATCAGGAACATTATTTTCAGCCCCCTTTGCTCAGCTGAATGAATAGGCTACTTAGACAAGTGACCACAGAAAATCCCAGTGTGTCTTCAGTGATTTTGATGTGATGTTTGTAGGAGGCAGAGATGATGATAAGCTGCTGTAATTGCATGCAGTGCCTCTGTAGGGTACCTGTGCAGTCTCTTTATGTCAAACCACAAAGAAAAGAGAAATATGATTCTTTGCTTTTATATGACATTTTTCTTATCCTTGTCTCTAAGAATCATTTACTATTTTTATCTCCTTCCTTCCATCCTTCTTTTTTCCTTCCTTCTTATATTCCCCCACACCCATTTTTTCCAATGTATTTTTTCTTTGAATTTCTTTTCAATATGGACTATAGATTTCTTTTTTAAAAAGACAAATGGCAAAGAACTAAAAGTAAACAAATACATTTGGAAAGAACCACTTTTAGGAATCTTGAATTTCTTTTTTATGATGCTACAAAGACAGAGAGAATGAAAAAATTTTTTAACAAAAACGATGGACAATGTTGCTCAGTTCTGTCCATCAGCACACTATGGGAGTCTCCAGAGTTCTGTGATTTAGAGATACTCCCTGTCACTATTAGCTTGGACAAGAGTATTTTCATTATATATGTTGCACCACCAAAAATCCCAATAAAACTAAGCCGTTCAGAATAACCACAAAATTCCTTTGGGTTTGAGTCCAGTACTCTATAGGGACCATCTGTTTGTTCTCATTTAAATCAGTCCTACAGTTACATATCTGCTGGGTTGCAATTGTCTGAATGTTTGGCCTTGGCTGGAAGACCCACTTTCAAAGCATGTCCTTTTTGTTACTGGCATATGGTATAAATCTGCTGCTTCTTATTATGCAGCTGGCAAGTTTAATGTTCATATTGTTTGGGTTCTCAGTTTCTTTAGCTGAGAGTATATGATGTTTAAGTGTTCTCAGGGAATTTCACTGCCTTCCCCAATACAAGCAACCCTAGAGATCATGATGGTAGCTGTGACGGCTTCATTGACTTAACCCTAGAAATCACACACTATTGGACTTAGCTCTATGGGTCATACTTGTCATTACTGACTTATGGTGGGGGTAGAAAATATAGTGAAATGATTTTAATAATGGGTTCTATAAAACATAGCACAAGGATATTTAAAAATGTACATCTGGAAAATGTAGAAGTATCGATGAAGAATCCCAGATCTGAGTCCGCGCCCTTGGACACAATTGTTTTCATCTAGTTCATTATTTTTCATCCTGACTTATTGTGTGTGTTGCATGATGAGAGAAATGGGCCCTTTCAGATAGCAAGGTATCTTGTCAATCCTTTAAATATCACTAGTAGAATGCTTCTTGCACTCTGAAGAATTCGTAAGGAGTAGTATTTTCTCTCCCAGACAGAAGCTTGAATGGAGGTGATCTGGATGCTGGAATGCCTCACTGGTGGGCTGCTGCTGTCAGAAAACAGGGTCCAGACTGCACCACACCATCCTCTGTATTCTTAGTGAGACCGTGCTCCACTAATAAAAAGACTGTATTTTTCTTAATAATTTTTAAAAGATTAACTAGAATATAACTATATGACTTGTCCTCTTCCCTTTCCTCTCTGTAATCACTTTCTATGTCATCTCTTTCCAACTCTTTTCAGGTTTCCATTGTAGGAGTTTCCAATTTTGTAGCTCCGTTTTCTTTGAAAAAACATAAAAAATATGTTTTCATTTTAATCTCAGGTGTGGAATAAGAGGCTGCTTCACAGCACTTGACTATGATTTGCCTTGTGCTCTAGCAGTGGAATGATGTTTTCAGCTGCAGATAGTTTCTGTGATTGTGTGATGTTTGAAATTCTGGGGATTTTTTAGAGGGTATTATAAAAATTCTAAGGCCCTGAAAGCATTTTCAGTTGGATGCTGTTGTTTGCTTTTTTAAAAAATTGGATATTTTCTTTATTTATATTTCAAATGTTATCCCCTTTCCCAGTTCCCCTCCCGGAAAATCATATCCTATTTCCCCCCACTTGCTTCTATGAGGGTGCTCCCTCACCCACCCACTACTCCCTGCCATAGCATTCCCCTTCACTGGGGCTTTGAGCCTTTACAGAACCAAGGGTCTCTCCTCCAATTGATGCCTGACAAGGCCATCCTCTGCTACATATGTAGCTGGAGCCATGGGTCCCTCCATGTGTACTCTTTGGTTGGAAGTTTAGTCCCTGGGAGCTCTGGGATGTCGGTTGGTTGATATTATTGTTCTTCCTCTGGGGTTGCAAACCCCTTCAGCTCCTTCATTCCTTTCTATAACTCCTTCATTGGAGACCCAGTGCCCAGTCCAATTGATATTAGTTGCTGTTGGTTGTTGTTGGTCACAGTTTATTAAGTAGTTGTGTCCAAAGAAGAAACAACAATAAAATATTAGATATCCTAAGGTTGAAGATCAAACTTGTCCCAAGGAACTCAAAGCTCCTGATAAGCAGGAAATAGTCTAATGAAAACATTGACTTCTGTCCAATCCCTTACTTTATTCAGGGATCTCTTTTCTCTCCTCTCTATTCTTTTTTCCCTCTCTAATCTAGTATTTGGGGGTTGAAAGGGTGGGTGGAATAAGGGTAGAGAAGGATAGTACAAGTAGCAAAAGATAGCTAGCTGTGCCCCCTCCCCTTACTCTTTATATCATGGTCTCTTTTTCTTTATTATCACTGTGTGTGTGTGTGTGTACGTACATCAGGCTGAGACAGTTTAATATTGCTTGTATGTTTTGGACTTCAGGGACAACCACATGGTAATGGATAACTAATTAGGTTATTCTCCCTTCTCTCTGTGGACTTTAGTTGCCTATATTTCTTTACCTGTATTTCTTTGCATAGGGGGGCCTCACAGCAGACTTGTGGTTCCTCTGACTCTTATAATCTTCTATCCTCTATTCTAGTATGTTGCCGGAGCTGTAGGTGAAGGCGTTTTGTTATGGATGTTAGAGCTGGGCACATGATTTTAAATTCATTGTCCTTTATTTGCTGACTTTTTGAAATAATTCTAAGTATCTTGTAGCTTGCTCTTGTCTCCCAGATTCTATTGTGAAACCTTGCCCATGTTAATGTGCGCATGATTTATTTGATTCTCAAAGGACACAAAGCATTGTAAAAACAGGGTCAGTTTTGTTAGTGCCCTCACTCCATGTCAAACAGGAGTTCTTCTTGTATCCACTTTTTACACTGATGAAATACTTGTACTGCTAAGAGGGTTAGGGAGATGCTGACCTATCACAATATCTTGAACAACTACACTCTCTGTGTGTAACGTAAATTATTAAAACAATTCTCCTGAGAGTATTTGTGTGGTTTCTCGCCTTTCTCTGTGATAAACATTGCTTCACGAAAATATCAAAGTCAACTGTTTGTGTTCTTCTCTAATTACTTATTCATTTTATTCCTACAATTACAATTCCTTTGTTGAATTTTGTGAACTTTTAAATTAGCTTGTTCTTTGGCAATTCATGTGTGTAATATATTCTGGTCGCACACATCCCTCTGCCCTCTTTTATCCTCCCTCTTCCCATTGCACTTTCTCCTTCTACCAAGTCCCCATCACACTTTCATGTATCCCCCCCCCTTTGGGATCCATTTGGCTTAACTAGAGCCAATTGTAGAGACATATGTATAAAACTTACACCATGACAGAGGAAGCAATAAAGATCTTAAGAGCCAAATAATGGAGAAAAGGTGAACCAGACAGTAAGATGCTCTTATGGGCATGACACGGTTGTGGCACACTTAATACATAACAGCTTCAGTTGTCTGCATAAGTATTGTAGAAACTGATCAGTAAACTTTTAGGCACAGGTGGAGGGGTTCATAGAACCTCTGCCCTGCTAGGAACACACACAGACACACAGACACACAGACACACACACAGACAGACAGACAGAAAACACCACACACACACACACACACACACACGATAGCTGAATCATTGAACTATATATTATGCAAGATTTTCATATTAAAAATACGATGGAGAGCAATGGAGAAAGCCAATGTCAACCTCTGGCCTCTGTGTACACTTGCATGCACATTTGTAGAAGGTCACATATACACATGAACATACACACACAAACACACACACTAATCATCCTATAGAAACAATGAATGAATTTGTACTTCCACCAGCTTTATTAAGTGCTGAGTTTGTCCATATTCTTCCCAAATCAAGTGATATGATTAGCAAAATATTTTCTAATTTGAATTATGTATAGAATTTTAAATTTATTTTCTGAATAATGTTTCATGTGTTTGTTATTACTTTAAACATGTCCTAATATAAACTTTTCATTTCTTTTTAACTTCTAGAAAAGCAATTATGATGAAAATGTTTCATTTTTAATAATTATAGTGTCCTGAGGATAACACATCATAAAGCATCTATCTCTATATAAATATACATATATGTATGTATCAACAATTAGTGGGAAAGTTTGGGCATGAATTTGGAAGAAAACAAGGACAGATATGTAGTGGGATATGTAGTTTGGAGAGAGGAAGGGAAGGGGGGGACATTATGTAATTATTTTATAATCTCAAAAAATATTTTAAAAGAAGCCACCTTAGGTGGGAGAGGAGATCCTTGGTCCCATGAAGGCTGGAACACCGTGTGTGTGGGAAATCGAGGGTGGGGAGGTGGGAGTCGGGGGTAGGTAAGCGGCACATCTGCAGAGAAGCAGGAGAAGGGGTGATGGGATAGGGGATTCCTGGGCAGAGGGTGGAATGGGGTAAGGGGATAACATCTGAAATGTATAAAAAAAAAAAAAAAAAGAAGAAAAAAATTAAAAAAAAAACCAAAAAAGAAGAAAAGAAAAGTGAGTGTGAGTGCATGGATGTATATCATATATTATATTATGTAATACACATTAACATCACACATATTATAATACATAGTATATAATAATGTTGCACATCATATATCACATATTATTATATATTACATATTTATGTATATTTTATTGGTTATTGTACATTGTACATTGAATATGGAAAAATTAATAGATTTATCAACTTTACGGAGAGAAACAATAAATAAGTGAGGCAGGTGTTGGAGTAAGAGGCAGGTAGGTGGAAGAGGAAAACGTCCTAACATGGGGTGACAGCGTGACAGGATTCGCGATTCCCAGACAACTTGGAAAGCCTTATCTCTGGGTGTGTCTGGCACAGCACTTCTGAAAAATGTTGAGCAGTTAGTCAGAGACCTGATCCAAGGAGGTCCACTCTCAGGGTGGGTGGGTAGCATCCAGCCAACTGAGGACCTTGACAACTATGAAAACTGCTCTTTCTTATGAAGCAAATTTGTCCTGCTACCTTCAGGTGCCAGATTCTAAGTTCCCCAGCCTGGAAGCTTGTGCCAGTGATTTTCTAGCATCTCAACTCCACAGCATACAGACTGCCTTACTGTGGACTTTTTCAGCCTCTGTGATTATGGGAAGCAGTCTTGTAGGTAATACTTTATAAGTATATTGCACCTATGGATTCTCACTTATCGGCTGACTAATACAGGTGATATGAAAGGAAGAGTTAATGGAGAGGATGATCTGGAGAAGAACTGGAAGGCTGCAGATAGGTGATTGGTTCATAGGGAGAACATTTGAGGAGAGCTATGCTTAAGGTGTAGGGTAAACGTACTTCCTTATTTCCTTTGGTAGTTCTGGTATATGAATATGGACCCATAGAAATTGTTAAAGAACACTTGTATTATAAATTATGGAATTACTTCTTAGAAGGATTTTAGAAGAATATTTACAGTTTACATAATGATTAAGCATTTCTATAATCTACATAATTGTCAGTAGGTTATCTGTTACTTCTTATTCACTGAAATACAGATAAACAAATCTGACATATGATGCATTAGATGACATTATCTGCTTCAAAGAGGTGGAGGATGCTGCCTGTGTAATTCTGTGATTGTGATTTTTCATTGTCTTTAGCTTACATTTCCAACCTTATTACCAACCATGTTCCCAATATGACTCAACACCTTCATCTATTTAACCTTTTATGTTTCTCAGAATTTGCATAATTTTATGATTTTCTTATAAATATATCCTTTTCCAGAACACCTTTAAATTTCTATTTTATTTTGCTTTTGTGGGACAAACTTTCTCTGTGTAGCGTTGGCTGCCTCGGAACTCCATCTGTGGACTAGGCTGGCCTTGAACTTATAGTGATCTACCTGCTTCTGCCTCCAAAGTGCTGGAAATAATGGTGTGCATCACCGCTGCCTGGCCCCATTCTCTATCTCTTAATTAAGTACTATACTTAAATTTCTTATTATACACATTTAGTGTATGTGTATGCATTTGTTTGTGCTCACAAGCATGCATAGATACGTGAAAGTCAAAGGACAATTTGTGTAAGCTTGTTTTCTATGTCCTGTATGTGGGACCCAGGGATTGGATAAACCATATAGTTTGGCAGCAAGTGCCTTTACCCACTGCTCTATTTTGCTCCTTTCTATTGAAGTTTTAAAATAAAAAAAAAAGTAAAAATAAAGATCCCAACTCCTCTTATTTGCCAGTCTTCCAATTGTTTTCCTTTATTGAGACACTTTCTAACTTTCAGTTTGGCTTCTGCTTTCTAGACTTCTGTATTGAAATAAGTGTGTAATCGTGTGTGTGATTGCTTGTCTTTGCTACATGTTATTGTTTTGTCAAAAGACTTCATACTTATTATAATGTTGAACTTCTTATGGTTCTACAATATGCACGTAATTACTATTGCTAGCAAAGGGTCTCAACAAATTATGTCTTTATTTGTGGTATCTGCAATGTGGTAACCACTGCACAGACATGGAAGATAGTAGATTAACTGAATGCAAGGTGAATCAGTGCAGTCCAGAATCCAATCAAGGTAAAACCATAAATTCACTAAAGTGCTGAATTTATGGAAACCTCTATGGTGTAGATGCACAGAGAAGGAGCTGACAATGATAAGAAAACCATGGAAGAATTGTAGAAGAATTTACTACTGGATTTGGTTTTGAATTCTGTATAGAAACTTAGCAAGTGGATGAGATGTAGGATGGATTACACATGCAGATACCAAGACTTACAGGAAGCCCACACTGTTTAATGAACTGGACTATGCACTTAATAACTAAATTACATGCAATTAGGAGGGTTTTTTAAAAAAAATAATAGCAAAATAATAAAATAAAGGAAAATTATAAGTAAAACTATGAGAAAAATGATCAAATATGAAGGCAATAGTGTGCTCTCCCCACCTGAAAATTTCTGTTTGTCTCAATGCTGCAGGTTTTATTTTTAGTCTTTTTCATATGACTTTCCTCACTTCTCTAACTTGAGTTTGGGCAGGAGGAAGGACCAGAGAAGCAGCAGGTCTGTGAAAGAGAGGCAGAGGACTATGAAAGCAGAAGGGCATGGTAATAAACTTGTCTTACTCATCCTTGAGCATCAGTAGTGGAGCTGTCTCACCCACTTTTCGTCATTAGAGAAGTGAGTGTAACTTTCCCCATTTTTTTTTGTCTTTATGAGGACTTAAAAATTGCATTCTTTGACAGAGATTGACGATCATGAACACTTGGCATGTCTTACTGCAAGAAGAAAGAAACAATGGCTGTCTGTATAGTCAACACAGGAAGCCATCTTCTGTAGTCATTAAGAGTCTAGAGTGTGAGCTCACCTTCCTGGGTCAGAAGCTAGCTTGTCCTTGTCCTTGTCAGTTCCTTAATCTCTACAGCCTCAGTATCCATGTAAGAAGGTTTCGTTTTTCAAGAAGAAGAAAATAAAGAGACAGTTATTTAAGGTGTGTGAAATAAAAGCTAAATGATGATAAATTCACATCATAGCATTTTGTCATGACCAGAAGTTTGTGGGTAAATTTGTTGTTTTTGTTCTAGATTTTAACCAATATTAACATAAATATTTTATTTATAGAAATTATTATAGATTACTGAAATTTTATGCAAAAGTGTTATGTAATTGATGTCTGTGAACATGACAGTTGGACTGGTTATTCAGTATATGAACGTGCAAATCACAAAGCAGGTAGGTGGATAGATTCTCTTCATTGTTGCTTAGTTAGCTCTTTCTATCCAATTTCTCATTCATGCTTCTCTTTGCTTTTATAATATCCTTGGAGCTTTAGGAAATTTAATTAAAATCGCTTTTCTATTCAGCAGTTTTGTCATTATTTTAAGTACAATGTTTTTGCTGAGAGTTTCATAGAATGAATTTTGGTGATATTCATTCCCACCCACTACTACAAAATCTTCTACACTTTCCACAATTACTGTCCTCTCTACTCAACATTGAGTTTTCTACTCTCTAGCTCTCACAGAGCTCAGTTTCTGTTGGCCAACTACTCTTGTGAGTGAGGCCTGACTTGTAGCAGGCCATCTACCATTAAGAAAACTGAATTCTGCTCCCTCTCTGCAGTTATCAAATGCCAACAGAGTCTTAGCTCCTGTTGGAATTTCATTTCCACTTTCCTCCTTCCCTTCTGAGACTTGTGTGGCTTCAGTTGTTTAGATCTTGTGCAAACTGTCACAATAGCTGTGTGTTCTTATGTGCAACTTCTCTGTTGTGTCTGGGAAGTATTTTCCTTGTAGTCATCTGATGGCTCTTACATTTTTTTTCTCCCCCATCTTCTATGAAAGTTATTTCCCCTTGAAGGGAAGGAGGTGTTCTGCACTTCCCATTTAGTGCTGAAAACTCCACAGTTTTTTCTTCTTTATATGTGGAGGGTCTCTAGGTCAATTGCCATCTACTGGAAGGAGAAGATTCTCTGGTAGTGTTAAGAGGCTAATCTATCGTATAATGGTAAATCATTAGGAGTCATTTAAATACTATATCCATTTGTAGAATAATAGTAGTAGATTCACCTTTGAGTTCTATGAGTTGCTACCTATTTTGCATATATTAACTTGTGAAGAAGGAGATTCCATATCTGTATCATTAGTAGTATGTTTATTATTAGTTAAAATTTAACATGAATGTGTAAGAGAGAAAACTTGTCATAAAACATAGTCTTCCTTAATAGATTATTTTGTAAACAGAATTATTTTTGTAAGAACAACTTGCCCAGATTATGTACAAGCAGTTTTTTTGTAATTAATTAATTAGTTTAATTATTTAAATCACACCATAATTTACTTATTCACACAGGGGTTATAAACACAAAAAGGCAGGATGTGGGGAAGGGAATGACACTGGAGCATAGATGTTCAGGGGGAGTACTGATACCACTCAGAACAGGGCATCAGCTGGGTGAAAGTTCAGGTGACAGGTCACTATGACTCTGCCTATGATTCACTTGTCCTTATCTAAGTTGGTACTGTCCGCCGAGGCTGCCTATTTATAAGATCTATGACTACTCAGGCTGGTAAGTTTCCACAGAAGCTGCCTGTTTACAATAGCTTATAGCCTGCTGTTTCAGTGTTTTTCCACAGAGACCCAAGACTTTGTGTTAGCATGTATGTATGTCAGGCCTATTGCTGATTTTAGGCCTATGGCTGATTTTAGGCCTTCAGTGTATAAGCCCCTGACATCTCCTCCCTTCTCTAAGTATAGAAGGGCCTTGGCGATTCTAATCTTGCAAAGGCAGGGATAGAGGCCTGACCTCCAATAATTGAAGGGGACCTTGTAATGGCTTCGGTCCTCCTGTCATTGTCCAATGAGGCATGAGGGCCATACCCATCCCAATGTCTTTTTCTTGGAGAGGCAAGCAAGTTTTTGATGTGTAGGCTTGTTGCCTCAGTGAACAACTATAAATTGTTAACCAGTCTTGGCTTGTGTTGATGTTAAAAATTTTATAAATTGAGTAGCTAACTACCATTACTCCCTGGTAGTTTATATATATTATATCCATTCTCATAATACCTCTAAGCAAAACCTTTTTCTTTTGCTCTCCTAACTACAAATGACAAATTTAATAGATAAAATTTTTTCCTTTAGAAGGAAACAACCCTTATCTTTGTTTGTGATTTTAGACTAGGCTATGGTGTGACATAAAATGAAGATCTCTTCTCTATTCATTCTATAGTTTCTGTGTGTTCCTTAGATCACCTATATAGTGTTATATGTATTCAGTTGTTTTTTTGGTTTAGAATATTTCACCACCTAAAGTGTGTTCCTTCCTTTTACCTTTCCTTGTAACTTCTTGAATAGTAGATATTCTCTTCCTTGCCTATTTATGAACCATCTCTTCTCCTTATTGTCTTGATATCTGAAAGATATAATAACATGTGAAATTTACACTGCATTATTTTTAATTTAGTATCCAATTTATGATACTTGTGATTTTGTGAAATGATTTCATATTGATTTATAACATATACTTTGCATAGATAATATCTTATAATCCTTCTTTCATCCTCATATCAGTTTCATATGCATATGAAAATATATTTCATTTGAACACACACACACACAACACACATACACACACACACGTATATATATTCTAATTCCAAGATTTCCAAGAATCAGGAAAAATACGAAAAAGACAATAATGAAGGATGAGGGAAGCAAGACTATTCATTTCAAACTCATCTCTTGGTTGATTGTTCAGCTCCATGTATTTCCCTTATTGTTAGTTTTAATCTGTTCTTGCTTCTGTCCGTTTTCTTAAGGGTGCATCATAAACATGTCATGTTAATTTTCTCTTTGAGAAGTGTTTTCATGTTATTTCTGAGGCTTTTCTTTCTCTTCAAATTTCCTTATGTCTATTTACTTAGTTGCCTGATAAGTACTAGAGATATATTTTAGAAAAATTATCTGGGATTTGGTGTGTTGTCTGACATCATCAGCAGTGAAGTTGTTCTTGACCCGGACCTTGTCAGCAGGTGAAGAGGAAAAGGTCCTATTTGTCTTGGGGAGTTCTAGGGAGGAATGGCTTTCTTGGGGAGCCTATGTTAAGATAATAAGGAGACAAAAATCCAAAGTGAACAGGTAGCATTTAGGTTGTAGACCCAAAAGAAAAGAAATCTTTTCTTCTTGGCTCTTTGAATTTTAGCTTCTATGAAAGATATTATTAAAAATAAAATCATTGGCTATAAACTTTTGGTCATGGGATCTCCGTTTAAGTGTAGTAGAGGATGATCAGGTAGGAGCTGGGGAAGGGAAAAGCATGATCAAAATATATTGTATAAAAATGTCTTTCAATAAAAAACAGAAATGAAGTGGTATCAAAATCACTTGTTTTAAAATATATTAAGATGAAATAACATGAAAGCGAATGGAGGATCTCTGCAGCTTTAGGTCAGACACAAATGACTAGTTTCCAAGAATAGTTTGAACATTTTATTTGTTGTGGTTGAACCTGAAATGTCACTTTTGTCAACCTGTAGTTGAGTAGGTTTTACTCTCTTTATGGCACTCTTCAGACCTTTACATGTGGTGTACACATTCTGGTTTATTTTCTAGAAAGCCTTTAAAGCAAGAACCTAGGGAAAAAGCCATTTCTAAATTATCTTTACAAAACTGTCTAATTGTCTAGAGGTCACACGGCTCAGATATAGGTCTATCTCTGAGTAAGGGATTTGAAATGCTTCCTTGATTTCTAAGGAGAGTCACCTTTAAACCCATCCAGAAGTGGATCACACAGAAATGCAATTTTAGGGGCATAGAGTAGTTCCTGCAGCCATCTATCCTGGGTAGAATGGATGTGTCATTTTGCTTGAGAAAACTTGAAAAAAAATATAAGGTTGGTTCTCACAGCAAGACTTGCATGACAATAAAGGAGGATTGCTGCTAACAAAGAAATAGCTTTCATCCATCACCACAGGAGTGAACATGACCCTTCTCTGATGAGCTACATAGTCTCACCTTCCATCATCCATCTCCCTAATGGGGGTACCAAGATGTTTCAGCTGATGCACTGAGATTGGAAGATGATTAGGGAGGACTTTGTCCCTTCGCATTTCAGAATATCTGAAGGGTCAAATGAGGGGACTTTGACAGCAAAGGGTGATAGAATACACACTTTGTAAAGAACATTTAGCCCTTGAAAGCACAGATTCTTTACCTCCTCTGTTCATTAGTCTCTGCTTGAACCACAGTTTTTTAAGTCATATTTACAAAAATATTTCTTTAAAGACAAAAGATCTATATAATGAAAGTGATCTTCTCTCACACTATTCAAATGCTGGGGTCCTGTGAGGAAAATCATAACACATTATTTTCTTGACCTAATATCCTATTTTTTATTATATGGAAACATTTTCTAATATAGTAATCAGATATTAATATTTTCTATAAAGATTGCCAATAGATTTAGACTGGTGAAATAATTTCCTTACAAGAGTGTCTTGATCCCCTGGAAAATGTTGACAGGTGATGGTAGGCTCTTAAGATGGGGCCTAGTGGCTGGTCTTTTTAGGTAACAGGGCCAGAATGTTTTATGAGATACAAGTATCCTCTTCTGAAGTAGAAGTTTCTGGTTGTGTCATGTGATCCAGGCTCGTGTGTTATTTTGCCAAGGCAAACCCTTGAAAGGACACGTAATATTTGGAGAGAGTAGTAAGTGGGACTCAAGGACAGTGACTGGATGCTTTCATAGCTAGCTGTCAACTCTTTATAAGTCTCAAATCTTCACTGATCTCCCACTTTATTGACAGTCATGGCTGAGGACTCTTAGCATTCTGGTTGATCCTGGTCACTCCAGTTGTCTCATGCTAATTTGGCAGATGCCTGGCTGTTTCTGCTGGATCATAACACCATTGCTGATTGGGGGTTGGTGACATTTTGAACTGGAAGGTTGGTATCCTGACACTACTGAACTGAACTGCTGCTATCCTGATGGAGGTTTGAATCTACCCAAAGAACTAACCATCTTTTCTCCCCTACCTTTAGACGGTAGGCTAGAAGGGGGGTTGAAGCATTTGAAACCTTTATTAAAGTAGGTTTTCTTTAAAAAAATCTAAGTCTACACTCTTCATTTCCTCTTTTGACCCTTCTGACTATGAGGTAAGTAGCTCTATTCTTAAATGCATTCTCATCTTAATGTGCTCATCTAAAAAGGAATAAGAGCGACAAATCACTGGAATCTCTAATATGATGAGCCAAAATAGACTTTTTCTCATAATAAAACAATTGTCTTAAGTATTTTTGGCTTAATAGAAAGCTGACTTAACAAAACTAGAAGCTTTTGTGAATAATATCATCCTAAGGACAAGTTGCTGTATACTGGAATGATACAAAGATTCAGCCAGTTTACATTTCTCTTCTTGATTTCCCTAGTTTTTTGCCTAGCATTATAATAATATAATGGTATCAAAACAGTGTTTCAGTTTCCTCAAACACATGTTTTAAGAACTTAAAAAGACAGAACAAAAAGTGGATATCACATGTAAAGATCTAAGATATGCTGTAAACATAAAATGGTTTTTAACTATAATTTGACACAAATAATATTGTTTTAGTTTAAAAATAAATAAAATGTTCTACTGACCTTGGAAAATGTTAACCATCTCCACTAACATCAGTGATTTATATGTTCCAAATAGTAGTAACCATTGGTCTTGGGTATCTGTTATATATAAAATAATGTATCAGGCATTTGCATCATACAAAATGTAGTAGATTGATTAGAGTTTAGTTTTAAAAACTGCTCTGATGGTATTGGGTAATTCTGACACCCCAGCTGTGCTGTGTGTTGCATACATAGAACCTTACTGGGTCTGTTCCACTCTGTACATTTTTTCTACAGGTCTCATTCCTAGAATCTTTACCATTCTAGAGGTTCTACTGGCCTTTGTTATCTCAATCACGGTTTTATATGGTGGCTTCTCAGGGTTTCCTTTTAGGATATTGGACGTTGCCACACATGGTCAGACTTGACTAGCTTTTTCCTGGAAACTAGTGTGGTCTTTCATGACTTGTAACTCCCGCATTTTCTTTGTCTGCAAACCAAATAATGTGCTAAATATTCCAGATGCAACTTGGCCCCTTTTTCATTATAGATGATATTTCTGGGTTTCTGGGAAGATTCACATGTGAAAAGTCTTTCCCTAAGAAAGGTTTGGAGCAGAGAGTCCCTGGCAGCAACATTCTTTGAAGCTCTAAAATAATAATTTTTTCAGCCTAGAGCCTTTCATGGGAGAAACTTGGTTCTCCAAGCATTCCTGTTGCCTGAAAACAGCGTGTGAGGTTCCACTTTAATTAAAATGGTTTCTTTAATATTTGACATCATTTTCCACAGTGTTAAATTCATTAATGTTTATTTCCCTGAGAAACTATGTATTTTCTACATCTTTATGGTCTTCTCTGTTCTTTCTCACTATAAATCTAGCTAAGAGCAATGAGCAAGAACCATGTTATAATCTGAATGCTATGCTGTCTTGAAATTTTCTTTACTGAACAACCTAGTCTATTACGCTTGAATTTAGTTTCTCTAACAAATTTTAGGAGAAATGTTAGATGTAGCTATATTATTTGCCAGAATATACAACACTAGCAGCTTCTGGACCAATACCCCCAGTGTTCTTATTCCTTCTGAAACCCTATGGGCCTGACCTTCACTACCCATATTTATACTGGCATTTTGGTCTTCTGAAATCCAACTAGAATGACCTAATATGTTCTATTCTGTATAAAGGACTTGAGGACTTTTCTAGTTTCAAACACTTCTTCATTTCTTTCACAAACTAATTCTAATACCTTAATGTATGGTTAGGTTTATAATGGTCAGAATTTTCTCTCTGGCTCCAATTTTGTACAATAGTTACTTTCTCTTTAACTATGACAGCATACCTGACAAGAAGCAATTTGAGGAAGGAAAGTTACTTTTGCCTAAGGGTATAGTCCATCATGAAAAGAAAGACATTGTAGAAGGAGTGACTCCCAGTGTGAGGAAGTAAGAGTCTGCTTGTTATACCAGTTACATTAGCCCAAAGAAACAAAGGGAGAAATTTTTTCTATAAACATGGTTGGGATCTAACTCCTATCACCTGCCTCCTACACCCACAGATGAACGTTTGTGTTGGCTTAAATTTTCGTCAACCCCATTTTTAATAATAGTTTCTTAAACAATTTAACCTCCCTTCTAGCTCATTACTCACCAGAGTTAGTAGGGAAAAATGGTTATTAGGATACAGGGAAGGGGACCATTTTAGAATTGCTCTTTGGAACAGATCCAATCTATGTTGTCAGGGAATCATCAGTTTAGTCCACAGAAGTCAGAAGCAGCAGCTTGATCCTCGCAAATACTTTACAAATATACAAGCTCCCCCTTCCTTCTTTGGTTGAGACAGTATCATTCATACTCAGGTGACTTTGGATTCATAAGTTGTTATCATCTTGATTTGATATTGCTCCACCAAAGTCCTGCATTACAGCTTATGCCAGCATTTTGACTTTCCAAATTTGTTAAGCAGTAATGAGGAATGAATCAGTGTGAACTGGTCTAGTGTAGAGCAAAGACCCTACACACACATTTTAGTCATACCTTCAGATTATTTAATTTTGAAGTTGGAAAATTTGATCACAAGATCTCAACTTGAAATAAGACTATGGAATTTTGTTGAGTGGCTCTTAGTCAGTTGGATTTTTCCCTTTCCATTTTAAATACTTTTCATGGAATTACAATCAAACAGAATTTTAGTTCAGGGTTAGGTATGTGACACTGAAAAAAGCTAGAGGCCATACTTTGATCCTCTCATTAATAAATTTGAGATGGTAATCTTGAATAATATATCATACACGTTACTACAACATATAAAATTATAAAATACTTTCTTCTTGTGTAACAGGACTTTTACAGGAATTTTATTTTTGTTACTTTTATTGCAGACTCCCAGAAATACAGAATCTCTTTGAGCCCTTAAAAAGCCGGCATTAAAACTTCAAGGTAAATGTCTTAACAAGCATATTTCCCTTTGGGTAAGACTGGTTTATTCACAGACTACTTTAGTTGTACAAAATCAGTAAATCTCTGAAGAGTTAAGAGAAATTTACATATGGAATTTTTTCTACTCTTTTCTCTGTTTTTTTTTTTTTTTTTTTTTTCTTCTTTCTGGTGGCCAGGTTGGGGTGGGGGAAGGGAAGAAGACATCTTTTCATGAGATCAATACTCACTGAAACATATTGCCAGATGTGCTAGAGATTCCTGTTGTTCACTAACTCAGGGCTAGGACTACAGTGACAAAAATAAAATCTGTGTGTACTTCACAGAATCAAATCTTTAAAAATAAAACTCAGGAATGAACCTTGTCTGAGTACAAGACTTCCTTGCGTGAAGGACGAAAAATAGATTTAAAGTTCTGTGTATAAAAATGCAATGCACTTCCTTAGAACAACATTTCTTTCTATTTTAGAGAAGTAGTGTCATTTTATTTTACCATGTTGGAAGTAACATATTTTGATTTAGGAAGAAAGATGTGTCACAACGAAGAGTAATAAATATATATCATAATTTATTTCTATAGAATAATCATGGCCAGTTAGATAAGCAATATAATCTTTTGTTAATATTATAATCAATGACTAAAAAAAAATCACATCAGCAAGGGAATATAACAGGTACTGATGAATAAAATATTTTGGCATATATTGTATGTGCTTAGTAAGTTATGTGGATACCATACAGTTATTTGTTCTCTGTATTTTTATGTGTTCCTGTTTAATGACCTGTCTCTTTCAAGTTTTTTTTTTTAAAATCCGTTAGAAATTATGCTTGTTTAGTAAAGTAGCGGTTGTAGACAGTTGTAGATTCTCCTCCAAGATCAATGACTTCACTAGAACCATATAGTTGACCAGGTTTCCGATATGAGGCATGATTTCCTTTTTTTTTTTCCTCATGTAAGCATTTCACTTTTTTTTTTCATTTTTATTATTAAATTATTGTATTTATTTCATGTTCCAAATGATGCCTCCTTACCAGTTCCCCCTCCCAGAGTTTTTTACCCACTTCCCCCTCTTTGCCTCTAAGAAGGTGCTCTCCCACTTACTTACCCTTTAATCCCCCCAAGCATCCCCCTTCCCTGGGGCATCAAGTCTCTACAGGATTAGATGCATCCTCTCTCACTGAGGCCATACAAGGCAGTCCTCTGTTACATATGTGCTGGAGGCCACTAGCCAGCCCATGTATGCTCTTTGGTTGGAAGCTTAGTTTCTGGGAGCTGCGAGAGGTCCAGGTTAGTTGATACTATTGTTCTTCATATGAATTTTTCATCCCTTCAGTTCCTTCAGTTCTTCCCCTAACTCTTCCATAGGTGTCCCCAACCTCAGTCCAATGGTTGGATGTTAGAATCTGCATCTATCTTCAGTAAAGCTGATGGTAGAGTCTCTCAGAGGACTTAAGCAGCCTTGAGTCCAGTCAGAAAGCTGGTCTTACTGCTGATATATATGCCACTACTTCACCCTTAACAATTACCTGCCATCATGACCATTGTTTTAGTTCACAAGAATCATAGCTGTGTAAGACTATTCATTGCTTCTCTCTTTTGTGAGGTTGCAAGCTATCTACTGGTGCCATGAAAGCTACATATGTAAGACCAATTAAGGAAACAGATGCCATGAATTTGAAAGAGATCAAGGGAATGCATAAAAAGGGTTAGAGTGAGAAACAGAAAGAAGGAAAATGATGCAATTATTTTTTAGCAAAAGAATAAACATTAAAAGTAGGTTTTTTAGAAACTGAATATTATAAATGAAAAAATACTGAAAAAGTAGCAGGATGAATTATTTTAAATATATATATTTATTGAGTTTGTTATTTGACTATTTTATACATGTATAACATACATTCTGATGATTACAACTCCTTATTCACCTTCTAAATTTTCCTCCTTTTTATTCTTCCTTTTCCTGTAAATACCCTTAACACATTCATGAAATTCTCAAAAATAAATATTAAATTATGAACATAAATAAGTTAAATGTTGTAATCATACTATGATTTAAAAGATTTATTTTAAAAATGTTAAATTTTTGTGTATGGCTGTATATGGGTATGTATATGTATGTGTCTATGTTAAACAGAGGCCAGAGGTGCAGCTTCCCTGTCCTAGGTAGAAGATTAGCTCTTTCACAATACACATCTCAATTCTCTGGCTCTTAGAATATTTCTTCACCTCTTCTGTGATGTACCCTAAGACTTATATTTAGGGGTAGTGTTTTAGATGTATCAATTGTATCTGGGAACCCGTGGCCAGTTGTCTTCACCACTTTTATCTGTTATGGCCTGCCCTAATGGTCTCCATCTTCCACAAAAACAACCTTTTTTGATGAGAGATGAGAGTTGTATTTATCTGTGTGTACAAAGATGAATATTTAGAATGCAGTTTGAAATTATACTGGTTTAAGAAACAGCAGTAGTAGAGGAGACTATAGGTTATGTGTCCTCCCTAGCCATGGCTAATGGGCTGGATTTACAGCATCAAGCATGTATTCCCTCATATTGAGAGGGCCTTAAGGCCAATCAGAGAACTGTTTGTTACCCTCAGGATATAAGTGTTACGATTATGTCTTTGGGAAACCTTACAGTTCTAGTCCTTGTGATTTGTGGGGTAGATGTGTTTGGTAATTTTTTGTTGTCGTGACAAAAATAAGAGTCATCTGAGAAGATAAGCCTTAATTGTGAGAAAATGTCTCCATCAAATTGGTCTGTAAGGAAGACTGAAGATATTTGTTGATTACTGATTGATGTTGAAAGGACCAACCATTGTGGATGGTGCCATCCCTGGGCAGGTAGGCCTGAGTTGAGCAAAAGTAAGAAAGCAGAGTGAACCATGGGGAGTAAGCAAATAAGTAGCATTATGCTTCCACAGTACCATTTCAGTCTTGAGTTCCTGCTCTGACTTTTCATAGTGTTTGACAGTGATATGGGATTTGTAAGCTGAAGCAGACCCTTTTGTCCACAAGTTAGTTTTGGTCAGTATTTTCCCTATAGAAAGCAAACTAAAACAGAAAAACTACTAGTTACTTTCTTCTCTTGACAGCTTGAATGGCTCTTTTCATTCCTTGAAGACTAGCTGACTTCTAGTTTCAGTTCTTTTAAGTACTCCATCCAAAGTATGTAGTTTCTTTGTCAATAGAGTCTTACCAGTAATTTTCTGGGAAGCAACCAAGGGCAACATTAATAATCTATGTTGTTTTCATTGTCTTTTAGACTCTCCCAACCAACAATTTGAAAAGGAATATCCCATGATTATCACTATGGCTTTTCAGGGGAGTGTTGCTACCTCAAATTGTATAACTTCATTTAAACTATTTTTGTATACACATGAATTTAACACTATGATTTGAGGAAAACGATTGCAGTCAGACATTGGAAGGCTGAATGAAATAATTTTCTATAACATGTTTAAGGCTTTGTGATATAATTTTCAATAAACCAGAATGATAGATCAAAAAATGTGCTCATTTTATTCCCTTAATCACAGAGTGGTTTTTTTTTATTATTATTATTCTGGCTGAGAGTACAACATAAAAATGTAGGCCATATTTTATTAGAAAGTCTCTCAGATTCTCAGAGCATTGTCTTGTAGTTGGCATTGCAACTGAGTATTTAATAATACATTTTAGTACTCTAGATGGCTAAGTATTTTGGCAACAAAATATCAGTGAATTTCATACATGTCACCTTATTACCTTATTTCTTTTTATAAATTAAGCTTTCTTAGTGAGAGGTAATATTGTTTGGGTTAACTTTGTAATGAGTAGACATTCAGGAACTTAACAGATGGTATTGTTGGCAAAGAGTGGCAAGCGGAGCCTGCAAATCCAGATCCAAAATAAGTCTGTATTCTAATAAGGAAAAATCCACTGTGGAAAAGGGTCCAAAATAATCAACTTATTGCCAACAGGCTATCTCCTTTTCTTTGGATATGGGGACCTATTTGGGGTTCATAGATGGTGGCTTTTTCTATAAAATTGGGCATTCAGTCCTGATGATAGCCAAATTTGTATTAGTGAGGAGTCCATTTGTTGAGTCTATTCAAAATCCCCTTACACTGCCATGGCTACAATCTAAATGAACATGTTGAGTAAACACGGCTGGGATTTGGGAAAGGAAAATCAAGATTGACTGGCATCTACGTTTAGAACAACTTGTCCCCTTGATTACTGAAAGCCTCATCTTTAGTGGGAACTTTTTACTGAACATTTGCATAGGACAAAAATAATCTCGAATTCTTAGTTAATTCTGGGAGGTTTATCCAAACCCCTTTGTCTCCAACCATCTGGTCAAACCATTAGTCATTGCTCCTCAATTGTTTTTCATGCAATGTCTCCTTCCAGGAAAAGTGGACCACAATATGTACCCTGCTAGTTCTGCCTGCTAGGAGAATTATCTTTTCCACTTTCCCCCAGCATCATTCCAATCAGGATAGGAGTTGTAGGGCTACAGCAATTCACTTTGTACTAGTGCCAGCATGTTGGACAGTGCTCTTTGCGAATCAGCCTGGAAAAGTTTTCTCCGTGATCAACTGCTGGAGAAAATGTTGCCATGTGGCCACAGGGATAGTTTGAGGCATGAGCTGCAGTTGGAAGAGCACTCGGAGTTACCAACTTGCCTGCTCCAGGTAAGCTCATCACTATGTCCCTAGGGACTGCACCTGCTGATGGAATACTGACAGATGTCCACAGCTTACTGATGTAACTGTTTAGTGCACAACCAGCAGCTTAGGTCTGTTCTGTAAAGGCAGAGCTTTTCTCTCTAACAGATAACAATGTAAAGACATTAAAGGCATGTTTGCAGCCAAAGACTCCATAATTCCTCTTAATACTTGAGCTATAGTTTCCTATTACACATCCCAATATTTATGATGATATCCAGTCAATAGCCAAGTGTTTCCATGGCAGTGAACATGGTGTCACCTTCCTGTTCACCCGCAAATAAGTATATAGTGTTACCAGACCGAGGTTCCCTGAGTCAGAAGTAAAGTCCCCTTGTGAGAGATTCAGAGTCTCTGTCTCTCAGACACCAGATAGTTGGTTTGTATCAGAGATATGAGAATAAAGATATATTGTTGACCTATCTTAGAATAATTGAATTCTTGTATTCTGTATACAGTGAGTGAATAAAAGTTAAATATTTGTCTAATCAATATTTATGGAGCAGCAGGCAAATAGGGGTAGTGTTTAGTTCCTCCCCAGATGATAATAAATCTTGGATAAGTGCTGCAGTGGGAGAAGTTTCCGATTAGGCATGTAATAATCTTTGTCATTTAAATAGATCCATCCCCCTGGGAGACAACGTGAACATGCTTTCCGGTTTCGTAGTATGTTTGTTCCAAATGTACGTTTTGGAACTAGATTAAAAGCCAGAAAAATGGTGAGAAAGATTTTTTTCCCATAAGAGAACAATGGCATTTCTAGAACCTTTGGATCTTCTGGACCTTGTCACTGATCATTAAGCATGTATATCCTGCCTCCTTGAACCTAGTTGGGACTTGGTGACTGATTTGAGAGCAGAATGGGGCAAAATGGCACTGCTTTAGAAAATATGGCTTTCTTCTGGCACGGTCTGTCTTCTTTGGAGTGTTTGTGGTGATTGGCATGCAACCACCATGCTGTAAGGAAACCCAGGCTGTACTCAGCAGTGACATGGATAGGTTCTGGCTAAGAGCTCCAGTTAAGGTGCCTGCCAACACTGTGTGTTTGTTGCCAGCTGGATGAGTGAATGAGCCTAGAGACTACTCCAGGCCACAGTCTTCAGGGCTAAGTGAAGAAGGGCTAGCTTTCCTTTTACATCCAGCCCAAGTAACAAATTTACCAGTACAACTATGTCCTTGTAGTGATCTACAAGGGATGCCGTGTCACTGGAACTGATGTAATGAGGTAGATACTTGAGGCAGTCTCTGAGCAGACTCTATTAAAACATTGCCATGAAAACAAGACAATATCTCTGCTTTGGAGGACTGAGATTGAAGTTATTATCTAATGATCTCTGAGATATTTATCTGTGTCTCTTTCCCCGCGAACATTTTCCCCCACTGGTTATTTGCTCAAGGTTCCTTTGGGAAGCTACAAAAGATTTACAGTAGAAATTTTGATGTTCTTATAATATACGCCTCAATCATCCATGATCTCATCTCAGAAAAGTCACACTGATCTGTAAACTGTCTGAAGTGAACTTCCCAGTGGTCTCAGTGCTTAGCTACTCCCCAGGGAAGAGTCTGTCGATCTGGTCATTTTGATATTCATGATTCTGCTCTTTATCAGCAGGACTATGCTCTCATGTTTTGCTTTTGTGGGGTTTTATTTTATGCTAGTGTGTATGTGTGTGTGTGTGTGTGTGTGTGGTGGTGTGTGTGTATGTGTGTGTGTCTTTTTTCCATTCAAGATCTCTAAAACTCCTCTTCTGTGATAACCCATTTAAAAGCATCAGATACATCACATTTCCATCCAACAAAGAATAGTCATCTAAGCACCTTAAAAAAAATATATTCATGTTCTCTAAGGAAATGCCACTTTCAGTGTTTCCATGAAGGGTGTGTTTTCTATGAAGCAATACTGTTTGGGTTCTTTTGAGATACTAGGGTAATAAGCACCAGAGTAACTATAGTGCATACAATTCAGTTTTCCTAGTTCCCTAAGACTTTGGATTTCTTTTGATATATCATATTAAGATTTCTTTACCCAGGTATGAGACTACTGATTTTTCTACAATGTAGATTTGAATAAAGATTACAAACAGTTATGATGCTAATATCTAAATATCTAAAATTCTTATATTTTTGTAAAGTTAAAGCAATTCATGTAAGCTTCATGGAGTTGTGACTTGGCAAGGTCAAAAGGACTCCAGATTAGAACTCCTGTCAATCAACATCCTACTAGCCTACTCTACTCTACTACCTATTCCTGAGAGTGGGATCTCTCTCTCTCTCTCTCTCTCTCTCTCTCTCTCTCTCTCTCTCTCTCTCTCTCTCTGTCACTCACTCACTCATTCTTTCTCTCTCTCACTCACTCATTCTTTCTCTCTCTCTTTTGCTCAGTATGTCTGTCTGTCTGTCTATCTCTGCTTTTCCTAGTCTTGAGACAACTTCCACACCTTCAACTGCTAGGACCATTGGCCTGAAAGTTTCAAGTGTACACTCAAGATAAAGATTTTCCCCTAAGCTCCTTAATTTTACCTTCTATCTCTAGTCTATATCTGTTCCAACAGAATTTCAATCAATCGAATACTGTAAACTGTGCCAAAAAGAAATAAGCTGGCCCTGGACTTGCTGGAAACCCATATAAACTAGATGCTTCTGATAGAATTTATAACCATTCAGAGACCCTGGCTTGAACCAGAACTTCTAGACTGTTTTAAAGCTGCAATTTCTAGACTATTTCAAAGCTGTCTGCACTTCACTAGTTCCAGGTGGTCCCACAAAACCTGGGCAGCAAGAAAGATGATCCTAGCTTGATTCCTTGCTGCCTTGCTCCCATCCATTAACTGGCATTCTAGCCTTCCCAAGTCCTGACAATCACACCTTAATTTCAGCAAAGACGCAGTTACAGAATAGATTGTGTCTCCTTATCATCAGAATAAAGACTAGAATGTCAAGTTCAAAAGAATCCTGTGACAAATGGCTAACTGTGGTGCCTATTGGTATACTAAAGAACATGCTGGTCTCCAGATTCACTCAGTACTTGTGGCTCCTCTCAGCTTCTCACACCCTCCCTGCTGTCTGTTCTAAACTTCTCTAGTTCATAGGCTTCCCTTTCCCAGCTCCTGATTCCTATATAACACTGCCATTTTGTTCAAGAGTCCACTTGGTCTTCTCTCTTGGTCCCATTTGCTGCCTTTCTCTTCCTTTCTCAACCTACCTTCTCACAAGGCCCAGTTCAGTATTCTGGTCATGTTTAGTCTACTACTTACTCTCTGTGCTGAACAATTCCAGATGCCTCTGGCTGCAATCTTCCTTATATCTACAGTAAAAACCATCCACTCAACCATTTTAAAAAACCAAACTTTACCATTATTTAACTGTAAATCCAGGTTTCATTCAACTAACCTGCTAAATATTGGATATCTTCTTAGTTGTTTATATACCAACAATTTATGCCTAATTATACCAACCATGAATGATTTAGCTTATTTGATAATAACTTCCTTTCCTTCAAAATTTACTGACAGAATCCATGATCATATATAAATTCGTGCACACACACACACACACACACACACACACACACACACTTTTTATGGTTTCCCTTTTACTAGCAGAAAAATTTAGAAGATAAAATGGGTCTCCAGCTGAATTAAAATGTGTTCTTGTTCTTACCTCCCTCAAACTCCAATTGATTGAACAGGATCTGGCTCTGATCCTGATTCTAGACTACTTAGAAGGGATGACAAGATGGGAAAGACCTTTGAAATCTCTGACCTGGTGTTGTACATCAACAATTATATATGTAAAGAAGCACCAGGGAGGCAAAAGTGAAAAGAATTTGTCCCTACTGGTTAGAGAGGATCAGGACAGGATATGGTTATTTGAATATTCTTACATAAACTCATTTCAGTTTTTAGGGGTCTCCTCTTATCTAGTTGATGCTCTGAATTTCACCTAAGGAATCTGGCAAGGAAATACATTTAGATGTTATTTAACACAATTTAGTTACTTTTTAAATCTGAGACAAGGAAATCTTTTTAGCCTACTCATGGAATGCTCCTTATTGTACTTGGAGCTAAGAAATTGGGATAGATGAGTTTATACTATCCTTTCCTGTGTTCTGTTTTTTTTTTCTTTTTTTTTTTTGGATATTTTATTTATTTACATTTCAAATGTTATCCCCTTTCCCACTTTCCTCTCTGGAAACCCCCTATCCCCTTCCCCTGCTCCTGCTTCTATGAGGGTGCCTCCCCATCCACTCACTCCCACCTCACCAGCCCTTTCATGTGTTTCTTGCAAGACTTGCATTCTTTATCCTCATTTACACTGTTACATCATGACTTCTGAGGCCTCAGAAGTCAGTCTTCAATTAGCCCAGTTAACTATAGATGATAATTTAAATGTTGACTCACTGGATCCATGGATTGCCAGAGGCTGGGTTCTTATTCCAAATCCACCCTGACCATAAAAATGGTTTTAGGGTTTGTTTCCATGAGGATATGGTACTTAGAGCCATGTCTGCAACTACTCAATATCTGTCAAAATTCTAGTTAGGAACAAGAGGAGCTGCTTAGTTGTTAAAAGAGAAAGGGAATTGAGAGGTGGCTTTTGCCTATAATTCCAGCACACGAGATGCAAAGGAAGGAAGAACGCTATACCAACATAGGTTATATTGTGAGTTCTAGGACACAGCAAAAGTATTCCTCGAAAACAAGCAAATATAAACAAAACAAACAGAACAAACCACCAACGACCAAGCAAGTCACAAGCAAAAGATAGAAATTAAATTTGTTAAAAGCTGTATTAGGTGGGCCATCTAATCTCTAGGAATATTAGAGATGTAGGTTATAAAGCTATGTCACCATGGACAACATGTTCACAGCACCAATGCTTTAGCAGATATATCACTGATGCTGCCGCTGGGAGACAATGATGCAGCATATGCAGACTCTAGATATTAGAAAGCAGAAACTGTTCGCCCTGCTCCCCAAAGCTGATTTTTCTCTCATATTCTCAGTAAACAATGATCTTTCACACCAGCATCATCTGGGAACTGAACTTTTTTGTGAACATACCTGACTGGTCTAGCATAGCACATACCAGTGTTCTCTCTGAACGGGTATTAAGGAAATGAGCTCTGGCTTCTAACTGGGATAGCAAGAAGTAGCAATTAATTGTCTAAGACTGACTTCCTGCAGGCTAGTCTGTAGGAGAATTTACCTCCTTCCTAGCAGAATGATTTAGGAACTCAACACTGCTCCATGGAAACTGGCTACAGCTCATTGCTTGAGGTAATCGTCCTTGGTGGAGTGCTGAGGTGGTACTGCAAGTCTAGGGGCTTAAATAATGCTGTATCCACAAGGCCTGCACCCTCCATTACACCAGTGGATGGATTGGTTCTTATAATGGTACAGCTTAAATGCCTATGGCCCAAGGACCAAGATGTTTAAATATCTGTCCTTGCTAAATCACAGTAAGCTACACTAGAGTGTGAAGAGCAACTGGAGAAAGGTCTTCTTACAATTGTCTTTGTTAGTCTGACATAATGAATACAGTTTATGATATCTGATCAATTCCTTTTGATTGATCTTTAAGTTAGCAAAGCTCATTAAAGTGGAAACAATGAGATATACTTGATATAATTTTATTGCAGATAAGTAAATTCATCTCATTTTAATTATATTAAACACTATTTTAATTGTAATAAATTTGATAAAATCATTGGTTTTGAAAGATGTATATAAGATATATGGATAACATAGAAATATATGAGCATATGAGAGCTTTTATAAGATGCCAGATTTAATTTGTTTATTTAAGGTCTTTATTAAATAAAATAGTTAAATTTAGAACAAATATATACAAAAGATACAAAACAATGTATTTCTTTGGTTCTTATTTGTCACAGTGTAGTCTCAGTTGTATGGGTGACTGAAATGTCTTATTATCCATCATTTTCAGGAAACATGTTACAAGGTCCATGCACATGGCTGCTAGGCCTGAGAGAATAGCATGGTGACATAGTTCTATCTGTCCTATAGGAAGGCATGGTCCAGGTGCTTCTACTTCTCCCAGTGAGTTTCATATTTGTTCATTTCACTTATCTGCGTCATCAGATTTGATAGTTAAGCTTCTCTTATGATTTCCTGGTACATAAAACAATGGATAACAGAGATGGAGAGGCAGAAATGTTGTTGGAAATGTTGTGAGTAGCCAAGCAATAGGTTTATTTTAATCAAATTTTTAAGTTAGTATACAAAATAATGAGTTACACTCTGATGTTTTCACATATGTAAATGTATTTTGCTCATATTTGGCTCAACTATCTTTGCTGATAGGTCCTTCCACCTTATATTTAGTTGCTTTCTTACCATCAAATTGTCTCTTTTCTATTCACATGTCAAATATATAAAGTGTTTGTGTGTGTGTGTGTGTGTGTGTGTGTGTCTGTGTGTGTGTTTAAGAGGGTTGGAAGGGAGAGGGAGACACACAGAAAGATATATTGAATCAAGGTTTCACATATGAGAAAAAACCTGATCTTTTGTCTTTGTCCACCCATTATCTTCTCTTTTCTGTTCCCTCCCTTAAGATGCCTTCCATGTACAGATTGGGATGATGATTTTAATAGAGGTGGGAAGACCTGCTCCTTGTGGACGGCGCTGTCCTTGGGGTAGGGAATCTAGAAGTCTATGAATGTGGAAAGCAAGCAGAGTGTCAGTGTGACACCTGTGTTGTGTTCTCCCTATTCTCTCAATGACAGATGTTGGCTATCTACTTCAGGCCCCTGCTGCCCTGACTGCCGCCCCCCAATAATGGATAACAACCTGGGACTATGATCCAGAATAACCACTGTCCCCTCCTCCATGCTGTCATAGTTTATCACAACACTGGGAAAGGCAATTAAGATGGTTGGTTGTAGTTGGAATAGCATCTTAGAAAACACAAACTATGACTTCATACTGTTCTCAATGTTCTTGTGACTAGTAGGCAAGTCTTTTGAGAAATACATAATAATATTAATTAATGGATTAAAACGCTACATTAAGAAAAATGGACATAGTCTAACAAATATATTAAACTTCATGAAAATTTGAAGTATCATCAGAAAGTAGGGCATGTTGATAAATTAAGGGGGAAATGCCTTAGATTTTTCTAGAACAAATTATAGTTCCAGAAAACAGTGAAGCAGTTTCCAGAAAACATGCATAGAAAGAATGACCAAACCATATTCTTGCCACCTCTACTCATGAATAAGAAAGATTAATACATACCTTGAACATACCTTTGCTAGGGTAAGAAAGATTCATGTATTTATAATCTCCTTAACAGGATTAAATTCATCATTCAATAATTTTATCACCTAGGGAGTTAATCATGATTTATTTATTTTTGTTTGTTTTTTTGTTTTTTCTTTTTATTGGATAATTTTTTTTTTACATTTCAGATGTTATCCCCTTACCTCATTTTCCCCCTGCCCAGGAACCTCCTATCCTATCCCCCTTCCTCCTACTTCTATGAGGACGTGCCCTCCCCACTCCCACCTCCCCACACTTGAATTCCCCCACACTGGGTGACCAGCCTTCATGGGACCAAGGATCTCCTCTCCCACCTATGACCAACAAGTCCATCCTCCCCTACACATACAGCTGGAGCCATGGGTCCCTCCCTATGTGCTCCCAGGCTGGTAGTTTAGACCCTGGAAGATCTGGTTGGTTGGTATTGTTGCTCTCCCCATGGGGCAGCAAACCCTTTCAGCTCCTTCAGTCTTCTTTCTAACTCCTCCATTAGGAACCCCATGATCAGTTCAATGGTTAGCTGTGAGCATCTGCCTCTGAATATGTCAGACTCTAACAGACCTCTAAGGAGACAGCTATATCAGGCTCCTGTCAGCATGCATTTCCTGACATCCACATCAGCCTCTACCTTTATTGACTGCACATGGGATGGATACCCAGGTGAAATGATCTCCAGATGGCCCCTCCTTCAGTTTCTGTCTCACACTTTGTCTCCATATTTGCTCCCACGAGTATTTTGTTATTCCTTCTAAGAAGGACCGAAGCACTCACACTTTGGTCTTCCTTCTTCATGAGCTTCATGGCACCTGTGAGTTGTATCTTGGGTATTGCAAACTTCTGGGCTAATATCCAATTATCAGTGAGTGCATACCATGTGTGTTCTTTGGTGATTGGGTTATCTCACTCAGGATGATATTTTCTAGTTCCATCCATTTGCCTAAGATTTTCTCGAATTCATTGTTTTTAACAGCTGAGTAATATTTCATTGTGTAAATGTACCACATTTTGTGTATCTATTCCTCTGTTGAAGGACATCTGGGTTCTTTCCAGCTTCTGGCTATTATAAATAAGGCTGCTATGAACATAGTGAAGCATGTGTCTTTGGTATATGTTAGAGCATCTTTTGGTATATTCCCAGGAATGGTATAGCTGGGTCCTCAGGTAATGCTATGTTCAATTTTCTGAGGAACAGCCAGACTGATTTCCAGAGTGGTTGTACCAGTTTGCAATCCCACCAACATTGGAGTAGTGTTCCTCTTTCTCCACATCCTCGCCAGCATCTGCTATCACCTGAGTTTTTGATCTTAGCCATTCTGACTGGTGTGAGGTGGAATCTCAGGGTTGTTTTGATTTGCATTTCCTTGAAGACTAAGGATGTTGAACATTTCTTTAGGTGTTTCTCAGCCATTTGAGTTTCCTCAGTTGAGAATTTTTTGTTTAGCTCTCTACCTCAGTTTTTAATAGGGTCAATTAAACTCAGTTCCCATCAGTTGGTGAGTTTGTTCTGCTCCCATTTGTGAAGTATTGGTCTTTTAGGACTTCCACCTTTCCAAAGACTGTGAGTCTGTTTCTCATTCTCTCTCTGCAGCATAAAATTCAAATGCTTTCACTATCATCAAAGTTGTGTAAGTGCCTATACATAGTTGCCATTGCATAAGAGCATCTATTGAGTGCTGGGACAATCACAGCATTCTTTTCCTTCTTTTGAGCCTAAAGTTTCCAAGGCATGTTAGTTATACATTAGACAGTATTGGATTTCCACATTTTGGTAAAGGCAGGTTTTATACTATCAAGTAATTCTTATGGTAAAATGGTGTCAACCACACATTTCTCAAGTGAGACTATACTGTAATCTAGAACTGTAAGTGTCTGCATGTTTTCTCCTTAAAATATTTTATATTTTCAACCTTTTCAGCCACTGATCCTTTGAAATTATTCATATTTGTATAGATTATTTAAATCTCATATTTATGGAAATCTTGACCTTTTGTTTTTAGCACATACTAGGTCCTTGATATAAATTTATTTTAAATCAATCAGTTGATAAAAATTACATAAATTTTATCCTATACACATTTTTTTGAAATATTATCATCAATAGCCCTTTTGCTTTATGTCAGTTTGAATGAGGACAGTCTTATTTGAATTAGAGTAACATTAATATTACTAGCATTCTGAGATAGGGAGATTTATAAAGGGTCAGTTGGAAGGACTAAGCCTGGCATTTTATGCTGTACAGTTTGCTACTCTTGATGACATTGAAAAATAATCTGAAGTCAACTTTACATAGTTCTAATTTTATAACTGTTTTATATAGCAAAAAATATAATAGAATATGCTTTCAGTATAAATTCAGTACATAATAATAACAGGATATTTACATTGCACTCACTATATGCAGCATTGTTTCATGTACATTGCATATAATATAAACCCCTTTAAAAAGGCTCAGTGGCTGTCCTAGGGAGCAAGGATTGCTAATGTTTTTATTCAACAGCTGTGGCCACACAGGCACAGCAAGATGAAGTAGTTTGTGCAAAGGTCATTTCACCGGTCAGATTAGAACTTAGAGTCTTGTACCAGAGGAACATCATTCACAGGTACATTATATTCTTTGCTTTTTTAAGTTTCAAAACAATTTTCATAATTTCATAGTGTATACCAAGGCTTCAGCTTTTCAACTTAAAACTCAGTTTTGCCATGAGAAATATTTATTCTTTTGTTTAAAATGGATTTTTTTCATACAGTTCATTTTTGTTATGGTTTCCCCTCCCTCAATTCCTCTGAGATTTTTCCCACCTCCCTCTCATCTGAATTCATACTCTTTCTGCTTAGAAAACAAACAGTCATCTAAAGAATAATAAAAACCTACAATAAAATAAAAACAAACAAATGATTTAGGACAAAACAAACAAACTAATAGACAAACCCAATTAATAAAAGCCAAAGAGAAGACATGAGCTATACATGTAGACTCAGAGATACACATGTTTGTTTCCACAGCAAATACCTAAAACCACAAAACTACAAAACATAATATATATTCAAAAGACCTGTAAGGGGAAAAATGTCCTGACATAACCTTGTAAGGCAAAAACCTCCAATAGTGCCATTGAATTTGTGTGGCCATCTCCTGCTGGACTTGAGGCCTGGCCTGAAGAGTGGTTTTTTTTTTTTTTCCAATGAAATTTTTTCCAATGAAATTGTTGCATAAAACTAATTATTCATTTGCCAGTGGCTATCAATTAGAGATAGCTTCTAGGTTAGGGATGGGAGCTTATGCTCATTTCTCTAAGTGCTGAAACTCCATCTGGTACAGACCTGTACAGGCTCTCTGTATGCTGCCATAGACTCTGTGAGTTCTTGTGTTGGTCCTGATGTGTTTAGAGGACCTTCTTTTCTTAGTGTCCTCCATCCCCTCTGGATCTTACTATCTTACATCCTAGTTAGGACTACATGTTATGTTACTAGGTCTCTTAACTCTCTTCTCATTGTCCATTTGTGGGTCTCTGTATTTGTTCTCATTTACTGCACAAGGAAGCTTCTCTGGAGATGATTGAGCAAGGCACTGATCTATGTGCACAGTAAAATGTCCTTAGAAGTTATTTAATATGTGCATTCCTTTAGCAGAACAGTAGTTTTTGGTTTTCTCCTAGGTCTCTGACTTATCTGGTCACAGGTTTTTGGCCACTCAAGAAGTTTCACAGATATTGGTTGGTTACTCCAACAAGCTTTGTGCCACTATTGTACTAGCAAATCTTTCAGGCATGTCACCACTGCTGATTGAAAAATTTATAATTGGATTGTGTTTACCTTTGGTAATGTGCAGAATACCTTCCAGTACCATGAACACTAGATACCAGCTCAACTTCTTCATGTTCAGCGAGTTGTGTAGCTGCTGTCTTCAGCAATAGGGCTTTACTGTCAGTTTGGGGTGAATACCTAATAGCCTTGCAATAGACAGGGCTGTTTGGAGGTATCCATGTGGCTCCTTTTACCAAGAACCTGAGGAAGTTTTAAATGACCCTGAATTTAAAAGTATAAGAAACAAGAATACAGTTCAGACATTTAATGATAATAAATCATACAAGATTAATTTAAAGCATTTTGATATGGGTATAGATTTATCATTTATTTGATAAAGGCAAATTTTACACACCAATAAGGTGGATATGTATATACATTTTTATATAATCAACTAAATCTCTGCTGCATATTTGGCACTGCAGGAAGTAGAATATTTTTAGTGGTTTTAAGAGCTGGTCAATATTTTCATTTTATTAATGAATGAAACTTGTTAATACTGAGAATGCTACTTCATATAAATATGCAGTAAAACACAGAACTATGTTTAGGATCATTTTACAAAGTGTTGGAGTTGAGTCATAATCCCAAGTCAGTATTCATTAGTACATTCTTCTGGTTTTTTTTTTAATTAAACTCTAGTCTACAACCCAGACAACATTGTTTGAAATCAAAAAACCCTACAATAATATAATCTAAATGCATATTAATTTGATAATAATATGCTGAGAAGTAGTAGCAGAAAAAAATAAAGTCTTGGGTTTTCCACATGAAATCATTATATTTCTGTAAGAGCAGAGAAATTTGTTTGTACAGTAAAAATACTACTATTTCTGAAAAATGAATCTTAAATGTGAGCTGAGATATTTTCAGCCATGTTCTTTGGGACTGCAGGGTATGGTGATATGTGTCATGCAAAGCCTGTATGCCAAAGCAAGGCTACAGTGAACTCATGGGATTCCACACAGGAGAGTGCAAACAAGAACACCTCCTACTCATTGCTCATTTGATTTTGAATACATTTTTGGTTGGCGCATACATCAACCTTTTACTGCTGATAAATTTTAATTCAGTTTTTGCTTACTTGGGGAGAAAGATTATATGTTTTCTATAACATCTTCATGTTGAAATTTGTATGCAGAATAACTTTCTAAAATCGTTGAAGGTAGCCACATTTTCACAGAATTAAGGACCTCATAAAATAGTCAATATGAATTATAAGTTGCCTAATTTCCTCAGTTTATATAAATTTCTCATCTTATTCCATTTTTCAAAACCTTATTACTCGCTTAAAATGCATGTTGCCACTATAGAGTACAGATGTAGACTCTTGCTTTACAGAGCTGATGTTAAAGTTGGTGACTATCTCGCCCACCTTCTTTGCTTTACAGATGAGTATACAAGGACCAGGCAACTAGAGACCATATCAGACAAAAGTGAAAACCTTTGTTTCTAGTGGATTTAAAATCTTTACAGGTATTGATTTCTAGATTTATTTATTAAGGGAAATGTCAATTTTATTTAACTGTCTTTCAAGCTACCTTAGTAAGGGATGAATTACTGATTTTTGGTTCCACTCAATAGCAAAGCATTTGGCTTTTTCTTTCAGGGAGTGTTAGAATATTTTAGGTGAATCATATTTAATTATTCTTTTGCAGGGACTAGACTATTGAAAAATAATCTCAAAATTCAGTGGATGAGTTCAACAAAAGGTTATTTTGCTCAAATTAAAATTCAATGTAGAAATGGTGGATCAAGGACCCAGGATGCTTCATAGGGCCCATCATCTCCCAAGTTCATGGTTCCACTCTTACTATGTCTTTATCATTAGGAAAAATTAGAGGCGATTGAAAGGAATATCTTAGGGGGAGGTCTGGAACTAAATTTATTATAATATGCTTATTGCATTATCCAGAACCCAGTCACCTCAATCTTATTTACATGTGAAAGAAGTTAGAAGTTCTATCTTGTCATAGAAAGATAGTTGAATAATTTGGTGGACTGTAGCATTATCTATGCCACAGTTTGCATTTAGTGACTATCTTGAACAAAGCCCACTTAGAAGAAGGCAAGAGAATAACAATCCTCTATACCACAATTCTGGCACACTTGAAGACACATGCAAAATGGAAAAGTTGCATTTTCAATGTTATAATTGTGACAAGACCCTATTTTAAGTGAAATATTTATTTATGAGCTCTCTTTTGACTTTTGTTTCTACTTTTGCTGCATAACATCAATATATACGAAGGAAAATTCTTTTTGAAAAGACACATGTTGACACTATTAATGATACTCTGATATGCTTGCAGACAGGAGCCTAGCATAGCTGTCCTCTGAGAGGCTCTACTTAGCAGCTGACTGAAAAGTTGGAGATAGCCACAGCCAAACATTGGATGGTTGTGGGAACTCTTATAGAAGAGCTAGGGGAAAGATTAAAGACCCTTAAGGGGATAGTACCTCTATAGGAATACCAACGAGTCAACTCACCTGGGTCCATTAGGAGCTCTCAGGGACTGAGCCACCAACCAAAGAGCATACAGTGGGCTGGATTGAGACCCCAGCTAGTCTTCTTGTGAGTCCCCCAACAGTGAGGGCTGTCCCTAAAGCCTGACTGTTGAATGTTTCCTAAAATAGCTGCCTTGTCTGGCCTCAGTGGGAGAGGATGCACCTAATTCTACAGAGACTTGATGTCGCCATGGTGGGGAGATACCCAGGAGGGGCCCACCTCTTCAGAGGAGAAGGGAAAGGGAATGGGGGAAGGGACTCTGAAAGGGGAGGTAGGAAGGGGGCAAGCATTTGGGATATAAACAAACAACAAACAAACAAAAATACATGTTTATTTGTGAAGGACTTAGAAAACGTAGCAGGTGCAGACATAAATAACAAGGCAGGTTATAGGCAAGAAATTTGTATATTCAAAAAAGAGCAATGTGTGAATAATCTGAGTGACCATGCTTGCTTATTTATTCTCTTATAGATGACTCTCTCTCTACTGAAAGAAGGGAACTTATTAATTTAGCTCAGTATTACCTATCACTTTTAAGTGATAGAAGTAAGTAAATTAAATAAAACATAATCTGTTCCTATTTTATTAAAATTTCAAAGCATGAGTTTTATGATGAAATTAAGATAGATTAGACATGAGTGATTTTAAAGGCAGATATCATTAAGAAAGGTAATTAACAACTATTAGAATGTACTCCATTAACTAGAGAAACTTAGCGAGAGAACTGAAGGGTGCTGTGAATACTCTAAGCCATGAAGCTTTGATCATAAATCAATACCTCTCCAAAATTTAATTATGTGTAGAATGTCATGCACAAGCTTGTGTGAGAACCTGATCAGTCTATCAATAACCTTGTATTGCTGTGTACAAAGCAGAGTTACATCAATATTCACTGGTCGGCAGTGACAAGAGAAATGACCATATGCTGGCACATGTTGTCCTGTGGAGTCTGCTTCTTATTATGCTTGTATCCATCACTGCTTTTGTCTTAGATATGAACAGCTGTGATTCAGAGAGCACAAGTGACTTTTGAAAAATTACACATGGAAAAAGCAAAAAATTGGGCACAGATCTTAGCTTTCTTGATTCTTCATCAAATGCTTAACCTTCTACCAATATAGATCTGAGATGTACAGATGCTATTATTTTATGATAAATTATTCTTATGTCCAGTGAAGTTTATGGAACAATGCCTTTCCTTTTACAATCTTTATCCTTGGTAATGAAGAGTTTAACAGTAAACAAACATTTTTGTTTATGCTTAAAAATAGGCACAGTCTATTTTAGTCTCTATTATACTCCAAGAACCTATCAAGAGATATATTTTGATACATGGTAGATAAAAAGTATTTGATGACTGAATGAAATACTATAAAAATAATGTGAAATAATTTCTCCTTAACTTGGTACATATGCAAAATCTATTTATCTTGATATGTAATTCTATCTGGTAAGTTTCATTACTATCAAAGTAATATCAGATTGCAAAACTAAACTTCTTATCCATGTTATAATTTAAATTATATTTCATAAGTATTTCTGGGCAGAAATACGGTCAATAAAACAAATTGTTATAATATACAGCTGGGATGATTAATTTTAGATGTCAACCTAATAGGATTAAGGGGTTTCCAGATAGGTCAAAAATCACTGTTTTGGGGATGTCTTTGCAGATATCTTTAAAAAGATTGCTATTTGGATCACTGGATCAATTAAGGAAGATTATCTTTCACTCAAAGATGGCTGAGACCAGTCTGCAGAAGACTCAGGACAAAAGATCTGCTGAAGGGTTCTCTGTCTCTCTTTGTCTCTCATCTCTGTCTCTGTCTCTCTCTCCTCTCTCTTTCTCTCTCTCTCCCTTTATTCTATTTCTATGTCTTCATCTTTACAAATTTATTTTTATTATGTATAGAATGTGTCACCTTTTAGGTATAATTCATCTTTCCCTCCACATATATGTACAGCCTATCTCTATCTCTCTGTGTTTCTCTACCAACCTGACCTCTCCATATCTTACTTTCTCCTGGAGAGGAGGTATGTTTCTTTTCCTAACTTTATGTTTTGGAACTCTGGTTACTAGGCTTCTGCTATGACTGAGAATTAAAGTTTCACTTCATGGGTTCTCATTTTTTCAAATGTGGAGTCACATTGTTGGTTCAACTATCCTCTAGCTTACTCATTGCTCATCATGAGACTTTTAGGTTTTCATAATTACATAAGCCAATTTCTCAGCAAATTCTGTCGTGTGCGTGTGCGTGTGTGTGTGTGTGTGTGTGTGTGTGTATGTATGTATGTATGTATGTATGTATGTATGTTCCTATTGTCTGTCATCATTGCCTACCATCAATCTTACTGATTCTGCAATTTTGGAAAACCCTAATAATAGTCATTTAACATGCTGTTGATAGAAATATAAACTTTTGCCTGAAATCAGGGCTATGCAAACAATAGTTCTTTTACTTTTTGCATTTTATTTTTAAAAATAAGTAATTCTTTATTCTATAATTGTGACATTTGAATAAGCAGATAGAAAGAGCTTAAAAGAAACATACTCCTGACAAGTACTCAGAGAAAGCTTGAGGTCTTTCTTTACTGTGTACATTACTGGTAGAAGTGACATTTGCTTTTATCAAGGTTCTTGTGAAAGCTGAAAAATCAGTTTTTTCCCACACTGTTCTATGTTTTAATCATGGATTTTGTCATTCATGGAAACAAATTTTAAGTACATAAAAGGTGAACATTCAGACCAAATATATTCTTAAAATTTGTCTTTTTGCATTATTCTTGTGTTTTTTAAAAAAATCTAATTTAACAAAAATGAATAATTTCTATTCTAAGGCACTACTGTGCCAGTCCCTACTTTAATGAAGCATGCATTTTGTAGGTTTTATATATTTTTTTAAATAAATGGATATTATTATTCTTCATTTGCTTTTGGTTTTTAAAAAACTTATCTGGAAATAAACATTAAATAAATGTTGGCTGAAAACAAGAAATGCTATTGTGGTAATGAGTATCCAGAAGTTGGGAATAGTTTCACATTAAGGTGAGCTTTTACTGGTGGGTGGTTTTTAAGAGAATACCTTTTTATAGACCATATTTTTCTCATCCATTTTATCTGAGGGACTCACTTTACAAATTCTTTCCTGAGTTCCAAATGTAGCATGGCAGAAGACACTTGCCTACTCTGTGTGAGGCCCTGGTTTGGTCTTCAGCAGAAAAGTTCCAACCTGTAGGTTTCTTTGCCATCTCTTCGTGAATATTGTTCTTTGATGCCTAACTTTGAAAAATGAAGATTCATATTTTAAACTGTCCCAAGTGAAGTCACTATTTGACAATCTATTATCTAACTGATGTTTTAAAGTTCAGATAACAGTGCTCTCTTAAAGCTTGCCAAGCAATTCATGAGAAGGAAAAGAGAAAAATATATAACATCCGATATTTCCTGAAACCAAACCAAACATTTCTTGGACATATTTGTAGATAAGTTGTGCTTCTCTGCTTTCATTTGAACTGAATGGTCATTCATGTGTGAGGAAATAAATTTGAAAGCTAACTGAAAGCTTTGGCCAGCCATTCCAAGTATCTCATGTATCATCTGGACTTTTAAATTTACTCTCTCACACATGGGTGGCTGGGCTCTCCAAATGAAGTTGGCAAGCGGTGATTCTTCTATGTTTGTGTTAATCTCAACTCACTGGAAGGCAGCTGTCTGTGCAGAACTTTATGGTGCTTACCAACTTTTGATTTCACTTATTCCTTACTCTCGAGTTCTTGATTGAGCCTTTCTTCTTAATAAGCAAAAGTCCCTGCTCATTAAGAAACATAAGGTATGAATGAATTACCCAAATCAGGTCACAGATCAAGGAGAATGCTTAGCATGCAAACAAACAAAAGAATTCTTGAAATATTAAATTTGAAGAACTACACTCTCCTATGGATACTACCAGAAACATAGCACAACCACACACACACACACACACACACACCACACACACACACACCACATCCCGACCATAAATTAACAATAAAACAGTATTTTCTTGTTATCTAAATGAGATTATAATAAAAAGTTGAAACTTATCCCAAACTAATTAACTAACATGTGTTCAAAACTACTCATAGAACAAGCACAATGCTCTTTTTATTTAATTACATATTCATATGTTTATTGTTTTAGACTGCCCCTCATCAATATTGCCTCACTTTAAAAACAAGAGAGTGGGCAGAATACACTCTATTTCATCCCTCACATTGATTTGAATGGATCCATTTTGGTTTACTGAGACATTTTCACTTTCTATGTATAAGTAAATCCAGGTTAATAGTTATGATCTGCTAAGCATAAAGAAATTGTGTGTTTGAATCATAGCATTTCCCTTCAAAAACAAAGCTATAAAAATATAGCAAAGTGCATAAAAATTCTAATTTCATTAAATCAAACATATATTGCAAGAAAGTGGATATTTTCAATACCCAGATAGTTATTTATGATTACTGGATATTACAAAAACACAATGTGACAACATGGACTATCAATAATAATTTTTATCTTGACTTTATACTACCTCTTATTTATCATATTTATTCTTAATCAGGCTTTTTAAACATAGTTATCTTGATATTATAGAAGTTGAAGACTGGTATGAGACATTTCATTCTTAACATACTATGTCTCTCTTTCAAGTAAGTTTATCAAAATATAAAGTATACAAAAGTCAATTATAATAAACTTTTCTACATAACATCAATAATAAAAACACAGTATTTCCAATATCTTCTCACTACATTTGTGTTTTTCATTTTTCTTGAATTTTTTTTTTTTTTAAGGAGCTAGAGGCAACAATGTGAAAATAACATTTTATGGTTTCTAACACCAAAATAAACGCAAAGGGAATTGGAATACTAAATTTCACAGTGCATCAGGATTATTAGGCTTCATGCAATCATAGTGTGATTTTTCTACAATGTGATTGTGGTGATGGGGTTTGAGTGGAGAGAAGATTGATCCTTCTCAGTTAAAAATTTCATTTCAAATACAATTTTTATTTCTGTTTTAAAATGATCTTAAACTTTATGAAAAGTTATATGTACAGTTCAAAAAGCATCTTTGTTTTTCAAAGAGTTGGGACTGCCTTTGAAATGATACCTTGCCTCTCTCTCTACTATGGTATTTCCTAAACATAACAATGTATCTGCCAGATTCAGGATACCAGCACAGTTACATGATGCATGACACATGATTAATAAGAGTTAATTCTTAGACCCTGTTCAAGTGCATTAGTTGTTATCAATAGTATCATTTATTAAAAGACTGAAGAGATTTAGAATCTTGCTGTGAAGTTACCAACCTGTTCTTGGAACCATTCTTTACCTCAGCTTCCCTTTGATTTATAGGACATCACAATGCTGAAGTATACAAGAAGTTTTGTGTAGAATGTCCTGAAGTTCATGTTTGTATATTATCTCATTAAAATATACTACACTTACTAATTCTGGCAGATACCATGTAGCAGTGATTATATTTTCATTGTATCCTATCCAGGTGCACAGTTTTAATTTGCCCATTGCTATTGTTGCTCTCCTTGATCATCTGATTGCATTGTTGTTTGCCAGGATTCTATTCTAAAATAAAATAGTGAAAAAAGAGAATGAAAATGGGTAAATATTTTAATGGATATATACTTTCTGGGGAGTTATGATAGAAACTATGTAAATATTCTGGTTTGTCTTAAGCTCTCAGCTCACCTATTTACACATCAGAATGAGTAAATAATTTTTCATTCTTCCTAATACTTGACAATCTGATCTTATCATTGTTTATTTTGAAGTTGAAATTGTCTTCAGTTTTGTAATGCGCTATATCAAGTTGAATTTTCTTGTTTTTCTTCTATATTATTAACACATTCAAGTAATATTTTTGGGAAGTTTCACAGCTTTGGGGCACAGGAAGATAGCATATTTCAACTTTCAGACTTTCTGTACTATAGTTTCCAGATAAGCCTTTATTTCTCATCTGAGGTGTCTTGAGTCTCATAGTAAGAAATGGCATTTAAATACCAACAAGCTTATTGCTTTTGAATGCCGCTGTTTACAGAGGGAAATGGAGAAAAATTAGCACACTCAAATGCATTCAGATGTAGGGGCATGTTTCTTCTCTACATTACACAGTTCTTGGGTGGGACAGAGCTTTATGACAAAAGGCAGAATGGCTGGAGAAACATGAACTACATAAATGCTGTTGGAGATTTAACATGAGTATTTCATATATACATGTGGAGGTGACCACACAAATTCGAAAACCTCAAGCATGGCTTTGTATTCAGTCTTAAATACCATTGTGCACACTGTAATAAGAAAGAAGAATATGGAAAAAGCCAGGCAAGAGAAGAAGAAAAAGCAAAGCAAACGAGGGCAAGGTAAGTTCTGCAGAGGCATGTCAATCAGCCAGAGCCTCTAGAGATTTAGAGTGGGAAGGCCTTACAAACGGAGGGTACTGCATAATGTTTGGCTGTGGGTCTCTTCATCTGTTTGCATCAGCTGCTGGCTGAAGCTTCTTAGAAGACAGTTATGCTAGGTTCCTGTCTGCAGGCAGAACAGAGTGTCATTAATAGTGTCAGGTGTTGGTTTTCTAGCATGGGATGAATATCAAGTTGGGACAGTCATTTGTTGGTCATTCTCTCAATCTCTGCTCCATCTTTATCCTTGCACATCTTGTAGGCAGGACAAATTTTTGTTGAAGGTGTTTTTGTGAATGGATTGGTATTCCTCTCCTGTCCTGGAATCTAGTCAGGGGAAAGATTGAGGGAGCCGGAGGGGTTAAGGACACCACAGAAGAAGACCTACAGAGTCAACTAACTTGGACTCACAGAGACTTAACCACCAACCAAAGAGCATTGTTGAGCCATACATAGACCCCCTGCACATATGTAGTCAATGTGCAGCTCGATCTTCATGTGAGTTTCCTAACAATTGGAGTGGGACTCTCTTTGACTCTGTTGCCTACCTTTGCACCCTCTTTCCTTAGTTGCTCTGCTTTTTCTGGCCTCAGTGGGAAGCATAACTCCTCCTAAGGCTTGATGTTCCAGGGCAGGATGCACCCACGGGCTTTCCCTTCTCTGAGGACAAAAGGAGGCGGTGGGAGAGGGGTGTGTGAGGGTGGGACTGGGAGAATAGAAAGTAGTGCTGTAATCAGGATGAAAGGTGAATAAGAAAAACACACGCCAACACGCACACGCACCCCGCCAACACAGGGCGCACGCACACGCACACACACACACACAACACACCACACACACACACACACACACACACACGGAAGGTCCCTTATGGTACTGGATATATACTGCACAGCTGCTACTCAGGACTTCAGAGTTTCTGAAATGCTGGTCCTCAAAATAATCTTCCTAAAGTAATCCTGATGACAACCAGGCAGTTTTAGGGTGGTAAATCTTTATTCTCTATTCCTATGCAAACTACTTATTTATTTAAGACCATATTATATCCATGGCTCTTTGACAGTTGAAAAAGTAGCAGAGGCAAGAAGGTCATTCTTCTCTTTTTGCTTTAAACAGGATATAAAACTTCATTTAGAGGTACCCTGCTCCTCTCAGAAAAGAAGAACGTATTAGCTTTGAAAACCCAGAGATAGAGAAATGAATTTGAACAGACCTTGCTGAATTCCCCAAGTTTAATACCCTTTGACATTCAATCAAAATTACCTGTAACTGTCCACTCTTTATCAAATCAAAGCATGACCCTCTTTCTTTATGTATTCATTCTGACAGCTTTTGTGTGACATAAAATATGCACGAATATGCTTTTCTCTCATTGATCTGTCTTTTGCTTTAGAAGCAGTCTGTCACTCATTTCAGGGAACATACACTCCCATTTCCACCCCTGACTCTGAGCCTCCGTTCTGAGATGCCATAGGTGAAGCCCTCTCAGTCAGTATGGGCAGACACTTAGCACCTGTTTGTCCTCTTTGGTTTTGTTGCATGACCAAGTTATCTCTGACACTTCAGGTCGAGTCACACTACCAAAAAGACACCCTCTTTACCAGTTCTGGCTTGCAACTTGATGCTGGGAAGCCTTCATTGGCAGCATCCTTCCTGGTCTCTTCTGCCCTCATACAATATCCTTAAAGCAGCATTTTGAGTAGCTTTTCCACTCACACATTTGGCCTGAAAGCCTACCCAAGTCACTCTTTCTATCTTTGCCATCTTCTAGTGCAGGTGCCGTCATCTACTGTTAGGCCCAGTGATTATTGGTTTTGGGCTTAAATTTCTTCCTGAGTAACAAGGAAGAGAGAAAAAGATAAATTACTGTTCTTATTCTTTCTTCTACTTGCTTGGTATGTTTCAATTTTCTAAGTAGAAACCTCAGAATATTTGTAAGAAATTACATACTAGAACCTTTTACTATGTAACTGCCAATATGTGCTTCTAGCACAGATTGAAGTTATGCAAATGAAGCAGGATGCAACTTAGAACAATACATGTCCTACAGTATCAGGATTGATTTGTGCCCTAAAATGAAAGATATTATGCAGCTGATAGTAAATGTGGTCTTAGATTGGACTCTAATTTCTCTCTCTCTCTCTTTCTCTCTCTCTCTCTTTTCCCCTTTTTTCCCCATTCTCTCTCTGTCTCTCTTTTTCCCCTCTTTTTCCCATTCTCTTCTCTGTCTTTCTCTCTCTTTGTCTCTCTGTCTCTGTCTCTCTGTCTCTGTCTCTGTCTCTCTCTGTGTGCATATATTGTGTATCCACATGTTTGCACATGCTCAAGCATGTTTATGATGTTTCTAAGGTGTATTTGTATTTTCCGGTGTGCAAGTACAAGCACCATGCTACAGGAATACAGGTTGAAGTACAACTTGAATGTCAGTTCTTGCCTTTGCTTTTGCTTGCAACTTTAAGTGCCAGCCTAGCTGACCCATGATTTCTTGGGAGTCTCTTGTCTCTGCCTCCTATCTTGCCACATTGGGTCATTGGGATTACAGGTAGGTGCTACTAAGTTCAGCCTCATGAACATTCTGAGGATCCAAACTCAGGTAGAAGGCAAGTATTTTTCTGAGCATCTCCCTGGTGCCCAATCTTACTTTTCTACTTAAAAAATTTCAGACCTTCTCTATGCCATGTCAGATAGCTCACCAAAGGTGCTAATATTTTTTTACACTTTTTTTTGTTTGTTTTTTTGAGACAGGGTTTCTCTGTGTAGCCCTGGCTGTCCTGGACTCACTCTGTAGACAAGGCTGGCCTCGAACTCAGAAATCTGCCTGCCTCTGCCTCCCAAGTGCTGGGATTAAAGGTGTGCCCACCACTGCCCGGCTAAAAGTTTTTCTTTTTTTCTTTTTTTTTCCTGGGATTGATTGACAGGCACAGGCGGGGATTCAAACATTAGAGACTGACAGAAGGCCGCCTCAGACTCCAGAGCGCGGCGACTGCTGCGTGCGCCACCGCTGGCCGGCTGATGCTTACATTTTTAGTAGTTGAAGGAACACCCTTCAGTTTGTTCAATTTGGCAGGACCCGGAACTTGTTTATCTCTAAAATTTAATATGAAAATATAAAAAGAAATTGGAAGATTTTAAACAGAAATAAAAATATTAGAAAAAATTTGAAACAAAATTATAAGGAGAGACTGAGAGGAGGCAATGGCTGGAATGTAAATAAATAAAATAATTATAAAAATTGTATAAGTATCAACTGATGATAAATCTAACTCCCACATAGTAGAGTTTTAATATGTTTTAGAACAACCTTACTTGAAAACACTGCCAATCAGTTGCATTTTATAATAATGATATGATATGCATTCATCTGACTGAACTTAGTAGCACTTACCTGTAATCTCAATGACCCAAGGTGGTGAGACGGGAGGCAGAGACAAGAATTATATTTTCTGTGATTTGATCAAAGCTATTGTGTTTCAGATGTGTGTAGTTTTAAATAAAATGAAGACCAAGGTCAACTTTATTGATAGTAGAGTTGGCTGTAACCATAGCAACTTTTGCTTTTTAATAAATGTGGTTGACTTTCAATAATCATCTATGATTCCTTTTGTGGTCCCCTATGTCTTTATATTCATCATCATCCAAAGACAGGTTTTGGAAACATGTTTAGTTTTATGATGATAAATTAGAACAGATTATCAGTTGAGAATGGTATTGTACTCTTTGGTGAGTTGTAAGCTCACCAAATTAAAATTTCTAAGACCAGTTCATTTCCAACATATATCTGCTTGTGTTTTATGATAGATAATTATCTGCATTATATAATTGTAGATTCTGGTTGCTTTAGCAACAAAATGCCTGATTTAAATTTAGAATCTCATTTATTTTCTATCACTTTATTCTTTACTACTAAGAGATAAGCTATTTTCTGTTAAATAAAAAGTAAAAAGGAAATACTATCATAATGGGTGAACTGCCAGTATTTGGTTTTTGTTTCAGTTTAAGCAAAGAGGAGAAGGAACAGCCAGTTCTGTCACAGAATAAAAGACTTTCCTGTGTGTGTAGGTTCTGTACTGGAGTGGTGTATGCATTAGGAGCTCCATTCCTGAGCCATACAAGCCTTGGGATGCTGTTAATGTCATTACTATGAAACTTATTTTTAACAAAATGGAATCTTTTACAGGTGGGGAACTAGCCTAGTAAGGAGCCTTTGCTTATGATTGCTTAAAGTAAGAAGGGGTCTCATTCTAGATGTACATAGTCTCATACAATATGGGTTCAGATTTCATTTGTTTAATGAGATTCAGATCCAAAATGTCAAGAATTGAATTGAGTGTATAACAACTGGAGTTTATAACAATGGTGATGATAAGGGTGATAAAATAAATTTATCCATAAAGATAATAACCATAGATTTAGAGTTGTTCTCTATACTAGGATCTAAGGGCAGGAACCCAAACTCAATTATTAGATATCTCTAAACTAATATCTAATTCTAAAATGTTGTAAAATCCTTAGTATTAAATTATTTAGGGATAAAATATTATGGGGAATTTAATTTAAAAAAAAAGAATTAATAGGATGAAATCATTGGAACTCATGTAAAAATATTAGCCCTGGTGGCATATGCTTAGAATCCCAGCACTGGAGAAGTAGAGAGTCCTGGGGCTCACTAGTTAGTCAGTCAGGCCCAACTAGAGAACTCAGGAATAATAATAATCCCTGTGTTAAGGAAGGTCAGTGATTGTTCCCAAGCTGACACCTGAGGATGTCTTCTAGGCTACACACACACACACACACACACACTTAAAAAAGCAAATAACAATTCAGAATATGCTCTATCTTAGTACAGATGATGCTGTCTTTATTCTTAGCTCTCTGCCTTGTTTTCAACTTCTAGATAAGATTTCTGCCACATTACATTTACCCTTTAGTACTCTCAAGTTTAATACATTTCTGAAGAAAATAATAGTGTTTTCATAAAAGAGTTATTAGAAGATAAAGAATGTAAGATCTGCATACTTGGTGTATAAGCCAGACTGTGACCAAGAGTCATGCTCTCCTCCTGCAAGCTAGATAGATTTAACCTTATCCTCATTCTCTAGCCATTTCTATCAAAAAAATTTCCACATGGTAAGCCAGCTAGTTTATATTATCAGAGTTTTTGAGGAAAAATCCGAAGAGGATGCTAGTAAGCATGTATACAAAGAGTTATTGCAAATTGGTCTTCTAATATCCAGTTATGCATCCTTTCCATAATCAATTTGAAAAATAAAATGAGCCACTTATTTATTACTGGATGGGGACAAGAGGACTGTCTATAGGGAATAACAGAATTTGAGGGTAATGGTGATCTCAGAACGAAGTAGTCTCAATGTGGATACTGATTTCCAAATTTGAACTGGCTGTTCCCAGGAGTTTATAGAGAGCATTATGTTGTTCTGTAGTAACATTCTTTGATAAATTAAGCTATGCTATTCTCCTAATGAACATTCCCAAACATTAGATGTCACTTATCAAAAGTCAAATGTGGAAGTCTTCCTGAGAGAACTGAACTAATGATATATCTCATGTCATGAACAGTTGAAGATAATTTGGAGATTTTTCCATCTGTATGCTGCAGAGAGGATGGATGGTAAAAAACATAGAACAGAATTAATCAAGAGAAGTAAATACAGACACTTAATATTTAGCTTGAAAATCTTACAGTTCTAGGTTAAAGTTATTATATTTAATTATAGATAAGGTAGTGCATTTGTACTGCACAAGGCACATTCTCAGTAGGTGATATAATTTCTACTGAAGAAGCAAGAATATAAGAAATGTATCACAATGAATTTGACTTTAAGTTGCTATTCCATTGAGCCAGTGTGAAATTCTGTCTCCTTTCTATCCCTTTAGCCTCAAATTTTGAGAAATCTTAAAGGATTAAGGGAGGTTACCTCATTCACCCTGCGTTTAGGGACCCTAGTGTATAAAGTCTACTATAAGTGACATAAGTTCCAGGCTCTCTATAAGGCTCTAGACCTTTGACTAAGCCAGTCCTGTGAGGCCCTGGCATATCGGTGCAGATTCACAGAGAGTTGGTAGTGATACTTCTAAACACCAAAGAACCTTCTCTCCTAATCTGGGAACAACAGTGTAACACATCTCCTACCTCAAGTGCTTCTGAGATAATCTGGCAGAATTATGTTCATAAATCTAGAATGTCAGAAACAAGAGGATGGAGATTGTTCCTGAGATAACTATACATTTCAAACCTAGTTATTTCTTTAAATGAAAATGAAGGGAAAGCGGGCGTGGTGGCGCACGCCTTTAATCCCAGCACTTGGGAGGCAGAGGCAGGTGGATTTCTGAGTTCGAGGCCAGCCTGGTCTACAGAGTGAGTTCCAGGACAGCCAAGGCTACACAGAGAAACCCTGTCTCGAAAAACCAAAAAAAAAAAAAAAAAAAAAAAGAAAATGAAGGGAAATTACAGAGGAAAGTAAAAAATTAATAGTAATAAAAAGTCTCCTACTGTTGCTTTAAATAACTACCGTTGATTCAGGAGATCCTTTATAACAAATAATAGAAATGGAAAGTGGCAGTATTTATATAGCAAAGATACATGTTAGATTTATTTTTAAATAATTCAACTTCATAATATACAAACAAATTAAAAGTTAGACGCTACTATTAGTAAAATATTGTATATGGAGTGGTAGGTTCTCAAACATTTATCTTCCTGTGACAGCTTTGGCTATGAACAGATATACTACACTCATTTATTGTGATTATAATGCATAATTTTGATTTAAGTGCCATAACATGACAAGTGATAATTATGACTTTCTATTATTGGCTTATACCTCTGGGTCCTGATATTTTCAGAAAATTGGAGCATTTCAATGCTTTAAATTTGGAAGCTTAGAAAATCATTTTTAAGATTTTAGGTAATTTGACTGTACTTATCTTTATCAGAGAGAATTTGTGATTTACCAAAAGGAAACTCATATAGTATGTCCACTCATACTAAAGATGTATGACTTAGTTTATAACTCTGTCCCTTGTAAGTCCACGGAAAAAAAAGAACAAATCTCTTGAGATTTGTCAGTTCAATTTCCCCAATCTTTACTTCCATGACGAAGGAGGGAGTATTTACATACATACATACACATACATATATACAAACATATATATAATTGTAAATATAATTTACTTTATATTTTTCAAGCTTGCCTTTAAGGTTCAATACTGTTTAGTTTTGGACAAGGAGAAGGCTCAGAGGATAAAGTACTTGCCACACGAACCAGAAAACTGAAGTTTAGATTCAAAGGACTGATGTAAAGAGTAGCATGTAGTAGCATACAACTGTAATCTCAGTGTTCCAATGGCAGGATGGGAGGCAGAGTCAACGGAATGCCTTTCTCTTGAAGATCTTGTAACAGCTAGCCTGGGGAATATACTCTTAGAAGCAATAAAAGAAACCTGCCTCAGAAAATGGGAAGTTAGAATTGACTTTAAAAGTTATCCTCTAATATCCACACATGCATATGTAAACCAAGTCACCCACCCCCCCACACACACATACTGTAAATATACACAAATGCATATGTTCACACAGATACACCACACACCACTAACACCAGCACAACCACCACCATCATGATCATCATCTTGTGTTTTATTTTATTTTATTTATTTTTTATTGGATATTTTTTTATAATTTCAGATGTTATCCTCTTACCCCATTCGCCCCCTGTTCAGGAACCCCTATCCCATCCCCCCTTCTACTACTTTTATTAGAATGTGCCTTCACCTATGCCCCCACTCCACCTCCCCACCTCAAATTACCCTACACTGGGCATTCAGCCTTCCTAGGACCTTGGATCTACTCTCTCACCTATGCCAACAAGGCCTCTCCCCTACATATTATAACTGAAGACATGAGTCCCTCCCTATGTGCTCCCAGGCTGGTGGTTTAGACACTGGGCGCTCTGGTTGGTTGGTATTATTGCTCTCCCCATGGGCAGCAAACCCTTTCAGCTCTTTCAGTCTTCACTCTAACTTCTCCATTGGGAACTCCTTGATCAGTTCAATGGTTAGCTGTGAGCATCTGCCTCTGAATATGTCAGACTCTGGCAGACCTCTAAAGAGACAGCTATATCAGGCTCCTGTAAGCATGCAATTCCTGACATCCACATCAGCCTCTACCTTTATTGACTGCACATGGGATGGATACCAGGTGAAATGATCTCCAGACGGCCCCTCCTTCAGTTTCTGTCTCACACTTTGTCTCCATATTTGCTCCATGAGTATTTTGTTATTCCTTCTAAGAAGGACTGAAGCACCCACACTTTGGTCTTCCTTCTTCATGAGCTTCATGGGTCTGTGAGTTGTATCTTGGGTATTGCAAACTTCTGGGCTAATATCCAATTATCAGTGAGTGCATACCATGTGTGTTCTTTGGTGATTGGGTTATCTCACTCAGGATGATATTTTCTAGTTCCATCCATTTGTCTAAGAATTACTTGAATTCATTGTTTTTAATAGCTAAGTAATACTCCATTGTGTAAATGTACCACATTTTTGTATCCATTCCTCTGTTGAAGGAAATCTGGGTTCTTTTCAGCTTCTGGCTATTATAAATAAGGCTGCTATGAACATAGTGAAGCCTGTGTCCTTGTTATATGTTGAAGCATCTTCTTGGTATATGCCCAGGAATGGTATAGCTGGGTCCTCAGGTATGCTTGTTCAATTTTCTGAGGAACCGCCAGACTGATTTCCAGAGTGGTTGCACCATCTTGCAATCCCACCAACAATGGAGGAGTGTTCCTCTTTCCCCACATCCTTGCCAGCATCTACTATCACCTGAGATTTTGATCCTAGCCAGTCTGACTGGTGTGAGGTGAATCTCAGGTTGTTTTGATTTGCATTTCCCTGATGACTAAGGATATTGAACATTTCTTTAGGTGCTTCTCAGACATTCAAGTTTCCTCAGTTGAGAATTCTTTGTTTAGTTCTGTACCCATTTTTAATAGGGTTATTTGGTTGTCTAGAGTCTAATTTCTTGAGTTCTTTGTATATATTGGATTTTAGCCTTCTGTGAAATGTGGGATTGGTAAAGATCTTTTCCTAATCTGTTGGTTGCCGTTTTGTCCTATTGACAGTGTCCTTTGCCTTACAGAAAATTTGCAATTTTAGGAGGTCCCATTTGTCAATTCTTGTCCTTAGAGCATAAGCCATTGGTGTTCTGTTCAGGAACTTTTCCACTGTGCCCAAGTATTCAAGGTTCTTCCCCACCTTCTCTTTTATTATTTTCAGTGTATCTGGTTTTATGTGAAGGTCCTTTGTCCACTGTCTGATGTTGATACTTGTAAATGTTTTTAGGGATAACCACTTTGCACTAGAAAATCAATAAGCTGATTCCTGCATTGGAGAGGCTATTTCACTCTCTCCTAGCAGTCATTAGCTGCCTGTAATTCTTTGCTTAGGAATAGGATCTAATGCAAATTCTTTCTTCCATGTAACATGCCCATTGGTGTTTCCAGCATTCCAGTTATCTGTCTGCAGTCATTTCTGGAAGAAAACTGTTCCTAACAAACTTTCTGGTATTCTGGCTCTTTTAAGTTTTCTTCCCCTCTTTCTCCTTGATCCACTAATATTGGAGCTGTAATACAGATGTTTCCATCGGGTCTTAGCTCTCCACAGTCTGTTTATCTCTGCATTGTGCCCACATTTCTCTGATGATCACCATTTGCTGTGAATAGAGGCTTCATCAATGCAGATGGTAGCTTCACTTATCTCTGGGTAAGTGTCCCCTGGGTTTTGCCACTACCAGTCTTCCCTTGGAATTGCAGTTAGAGTTTGATTGTTTATCCCTCTGAATCCCCACAGCATTTTGTTTTCATTTTTATAATGCTCATTTAATTTGGAATCTTTTAAATATAAGTGGTCTGTTCCTCATTAGATTCTAAGAGACTGCTATAGGCAAAATGATCTTTTAAGAAATGTTTTAGAGCAGACCTTAATTCATTCCATGAACATAATACTTATTTTATATTTATTCATTGAAGGACAGTAAAGGCTATACAGAACTAGCTTTTGATTTCATGGCCATTAATTAAAATTAAAAATTGATCTCTAATTTTGTTTTTCCAAACTAATGTTTTTTAGTGGTTATTTGGAACCATCATACAATGCGCCCTATCATACTTGTCTCCCATTCCTCCCAGATCCACTTTCCACTCTTCCACTCTTCCACTCTTGTTCCCTCCCAAGAAAATAATACACCAAGTTGAATTTGTGTTGCTCATATACTTTGTGGAGAATGGCTAATCTCCAGTGGCTAGCCCCTTAAAGATAACTGAGTTCTTCCCTCTGTCTCCATCGAGAAGACATCAACTTTGAAGAGCTACTCTTCAACATCTCTATTATAAGTTTTAAGGACTCTCTTTAATGGCTTACAATCTAGACTGTTTCTTTTTGGGGAATAATCTGTGTGAGGATGTTGTCAAAGAAGCCTTGAATGTATCTCATTCCTAATTATGAGTCTCCAGTCATTGGTAAGTATCTCTGCAAAAGAAGCTTCCTAGCCCATAACATCCAGCAGCAGTGCGTGAATCATGAACTCCAAATGGTTTCCAGCAGCAGCATGGATCACAGACATCCACACAGCCTCCTGGAATAGCAAAACCATGGACATCAATATGGTCTCCTTCGGAAGATCTGATCGTGGAAATCTTTTAAATGTTTCCCATGTTAGGCAAGAGGTATGAAAAAGATGGTCAAGGGTATGCAATGTTTGAGTAGCAGGGTCCACTTAGGTTTCCTAACACCAAGTCATTTATATATTTATGCTACTCACTCCTGATTTTTCTTTAGTTTAATATTAGTACTCCTTTCCATTAGGATGAACATTATTAATTTTTCATGGATGTCTTTTTTCCTTTATTCAGAGTATGCCCTCTACTACTTTTGCTCATTTGTTAAGATTATCATTCCTGCTTCAAATAAACTAGTGGTGACAGGGTAAAAAAAATTGCAATTAGAGCTTGAGTTGGGTTTTATATGTGACATCACTGGTCCAGTGATGCAGTAACTTAGTGAAGATATTCAAATGGAAGAACCATGACTTGGGTTTTCTAACCTTGGTAATTAGACAGAGACAACATTAAAGATAAAAACAGTTTAACCCTTAAGAATTAGAAATGATTTCAACTTACAAATCTTAACTATATAACTGGCTGTTCACATTTCTGTGTTAGAGTTTTAGACAATTACTTTGCTAAGCTAAGACAGTCGGAAATGATACAGGAAAACCATACACATGCTTTGCATCCTTAATGCCATCTGATGTCTTGGCTATGTCCTAGGCATATATCACATTGGTGAAGTTTAGATAGGCTTTTAGGTAAATCATCATCATCATCATCATCATAGTTTTAATTTATATAAAGTAACTTTTCAAGCGTCTCAGAAGTTTTAGTTTTGGAGGCAGGTTTTATATGAAGACTCTGAATCTTTAGTGTGTTTGTAGTCAACCTTTAAGGAATTTTATGTTTAATCCTGAACTCCAGTACTCTGTTTTTTGCATAGCTACCACATGTCAAGATGAATGACTATATTTTAGGAAGTATCTAGAGTAATACTTCATGTTGAGATGAGTAAATAATCTGTGGATATCATGATAGAAGTTTTGTGTGTGACATGTTACAGCAAAGTTTAAAGACAAATTGCTATCACCTAAAGCTGATTATCCCTCTGATTTTCTTAGTGTTGATAGTAAGTTTACTTTAGAGCATTGAATTCACCATTGCAAGCATACAATTTACTTGTTCAACACTAAATCCATTGGTGGAAAAAGCTGGCAATGTGAGAAAAATTATGTTAGAATATGTAGAATGGCTCACACATGAAAATAGGGAATTTTTATGTCTTGATAGTCTGAACAACCCTGAAAATGAGGACAGGAATTGAGCTCAAACATGCAGCCTGTTTAAGAAAAAAATAAAACACAAGACATGAACTATATCATCCATAAGAATATTCATGAAACATCTCTGCTTCTTCTGATCATAAATTCCTTTAGGATAGAAATCTTACTTTTTCTCAAGAGAGTAAGTAATTACAGCATTAACTTTAAAGAATCTACTGAATTAAGAAATGGACAAATTTAATAATGTCTTTGCATCATAACACAAGTCAGAATACGATTGACGTTGAATTCCTTTCCTTCCTTCCGTCCCTCTCTCCTTTTTTTCCTCTTCCCCTCCATCCATGTTTCCTTCCTCTCTCATCCTATTCATTGTTATTATTTCAAGGAAACAATATGTCAATTATATACATGCCTGAATCCTAGCATCACGCTCCATATAAAAAGCGCTGACTGCTCATTGAATGAAGAAAATTTAATCTAGCTTCATTTCTTTATATCTTCATGTTGGAATATATGACTTCCTGAGAATACTTAGTTCTAATTGGCTGCAACTAACAACTGTATCTCCTCCTGTGAAGCATATGTCACAAATTCTATTGCTCCTTAATAAGATGTAAGACATTCCTTATTCGGATACATGATACTTGATTAGCAATAGGCAAATGATTAGAGAGGAAGATTGTCTTCAATGCTATCCACTGTCTAAACAGCTTTTCTTCTCCTTCCATGACTTGCTGCAACCTGTGTTCTGTCTTGCAAATCTGCCTTAGGTGGTCTAAGCATTGGATACTCTTTGAGTACAGTTACTGCTACAGAGATACTCAAAAGTGGCAAGCCACTACAGCAGCTGCAGTGGATTTTAAGAAGGGATTATGACTCATCTATTAGTGATTGTTAAATGTTAAAACTATATTTTCCCTGACACTTATCTTGCCTCTGAATTCCTAAGATAACTTTTCTTTACTATTCATTTGACAGTTACTTGTTGCTTTGAAAATAACTGAACTTTTCCTGTTCGGTATTTTTCCCCCTGAGGTACAATTTAGCTATAAATGGAATTGGTATGCCATATAGTGTAGGAAATTAAATAAAAAGAAAATAAAGGATTTAGGGGATATATTGTATTTAATTGTATTTTTTATTACAAAAAAGGATTTTCTTGAACTTAGGCAAGCTACTCTTTGCAATGAAAATGTGATGCTACAAATCCCACAAATCACCAGTAAATGAGATGATCAACTGTAAAGATAAAAAAGATGTCAACAAATGGTGAAGACAAAGGTATCTCCATGTCTTATCTACCACCCCCACTCTGTGTGTGTGTGTGTGTGTACTTGTATAGTGGTAGCAGTCACTTTAGAATAGTATAGGGGGAAGGGTGGCTCTTTCGTTTGGTTGCCATAGAGCTCAGTCCATACAAAAAGGAAGAGAGTTTTTCAGGAGAAGGAAGGATGTGCCTTTCATCCTGTTTAGAGCACTGTTCAAGCCATTCTTGATGCAGGGACTGCAGATGCCAGGTCAGCAGCTCAGTCCATTGGCGACTGCACTGATGGTGCACTCAGTACAGGTGCAGTGTGAGGTTGCTGAAGAACTTGAAAAAAGCCAGGGTTGGCATGGTGATGTGAAGATGCAGTCATTGGAACAGACAAAGTACAGTGATTTGTGTAGACTTTGGAATTAAAAATCATGTCAGGGAAGCTTTTAAGCCACCTACTTTTCCATTTAATAAAGTATTTACTGCAAACTACAGAAAACATTACTAAGAGGAAATTAAATACTGCTGTGTTTGTTTGTTTGTTTTACGTAGTAACCATTAAAAGATGAGAAATCAAGCAGTTGTGCAATTGTTTAAAATGCTGTAAGCAAGATTAATTATTTTTCTACCTAGAAACACTCAGTAGTGAGCTTTTCCCTGTTAGTTTTGAGATGATGCCTATAGATTTCATATTAATGTTCAGAAGATGTAGATTGTAGAAATCTCAATTTTATTTTCCTTCTGAGGGTTTACATTTCTATTCTGATAGGGCAGCTCTTTTTAGAAACGTTATCTATTGAATTGTCCAGGGTTGTTACATGATAGGACAGACCAGAGTGAAAATAAAATTACATGTTTAGCTCTTCAAGTTTTCTAAAAGAGAAGCCATTTGAGTGGGACTGGGTACCACTTCTGCCACAAGTCTAAATATGGGTGCTTTCATGGACACAGAGCTTGCTAGGAAGTGGTTGGTCATGTGTGTTTCTCCTTACCTTGTTGACATGGAAACACAATTTAAATATTTTGCTATCTTTCTATCCCATGGTTAAATATCAGATAGGAGATACAAAAATAGTAGTCACAAAGTGTTAAAAAAATTAACTGTTTTCTACCTTATTGTAATCCTAACAGCTTTGATTTTCAGAGTCTTTGGATGGATAGAAAAACTAATGCAAATTAAATTGTTCAAGGAAAAGAGAGAAATGCTTTCTTTTCTCTTTGCTTGCCATTCTTTATTTCATGTGGAACAGATTTCTCTAAATACGGCAATTGCAGTGGGTTTGTTCCTTTAGACATAAATATTGTAGATGGATTTCGGGCAACATAGATTTAATCCTTAAAAACAAAGACTAAAAGTCTGAGGCTGAAGTGCAAAACTGTTGGTGTCTTCAGATGCTCATTCTCGATTAGTACGGAAATGAGTCCCCTATGGATGTCTTTGAATGATGGATTCAGAGACCCTGAGATCTGTTTAAGTCACTTCCCAAAATGTTCCACATACAGTAATGCTTTCAACTTAAAGTTAGATTTCCAGTACAATAAGAATACAAATAATCAGCCCACAACGTGGGAATACTGGGTCCTAACCGATCCTATTACATAGCTTTTACTATGACAAAATTAAAATTCTTTCAATTAAATTAAGGCATCACCAACTCTTTCTTCAGCGCATGCATTTGTAGATATGTTTTTTTCCCAAAGTCTAATTTTTTTGTGTATATAAAATGTTCTAACCATCTCTTTTTTGATTCATATTTAAACTTTTTAAAATTTTGTATGTTTTGACTTGAAATAGTATTACCTCGCTATCTCTCTCCCTCACTTCCCACCAGCCTCTCCCAGGTATCCTTGCTTGTCTCCCCACTTTCAAGTAGACAGGACCCTTTTTTGATTAGTAGTGTTACATATATTCTCTCTTTTTTGTTTGTTTATTTTTGAGACTGTCGTTTAATCTCAACATTTATTTTTTTTCTTTCCTCCTCAAAACTCTCCTATAAATTCCTAACTATTCTCCTTTAAATTTAGGGTTTCTTTATTGTATTAACTGCTATTGCATGCATGAGTGCATTTGTATATACATATATGGCCCAAATCCAGCTCATTGAGCCCACATCATATTACTTGTATGTCTATGGGATATGCATAAAGAGATTGCCTTTGGTACTACACAACCAATTCATGTGCTTTCTTCTGGGGAGGGCCACCTCTCTGCTTTCCAGATTTTCTTGGTTACCTATATTTCTTTATGTGTGGTTGAGGCCTGATAGGTTTTTCCTTTGTGCAGCATGGCATATTGTTCATATGTTCACATTGTTCAGCTGATGTTTGGGCAATAATACTGGTGAGACTTTATATATATATGCTTCTGATGTTACCAGGAGACACAATCTCACAGCAATGTTCCTGAGCTCTGGCTCTTAGAATCTGTCCACACTCTCTTCTGGAGTGTTTTGTAGACGCATCCATTGGATTGGGCATAACACATCTGCATTTTGATTTATTGTGTCTCTATTAGTGACCCAGAATAATTTATTATAATAATCTTTAAGCATTTGTCCTTAAAGCCACAGATATACATACTCTTCTCTCATCAAGGAAACTTCTCTTTGTAACAGATATGCATTCTTTTCAATAACAACATCCATTTTTAGTTGGGTATATTGTCCCTGATATGAAAGTCTGCATATCTTCTTCTTTAATGTAACCATAGCTCAGGAGTGAGGCAAAGTTTTACCACTGAGTTGTAAGTGGGATTTTATATGGAAAGTTTGGAAAGTCTACTTAGAGAAAAGAGGCAGGGCATTTAATGCCTGAAATAATGATGTGTTACTTGGAGTTATGGATCCATCATGAACCTAGAGAATTTAAAGCTTTTGCCTATGGAGTATGGGAGAAAGACAAGTCAGGGATTGGGGGAGAGTCACCGACTACTCTTACGGAGTTACCATAAGTACTATTTTGTACTTTTAAAGGGGTGTTGTTATTGAGGCCCAGCTGAGAATCTGTACTACTAATCAAGCTGACAGATAAGTACTACAGAAATAATAGGATGTTCAGCATCTAAACTCTGAAGTCAGAGAATTCTTATCTGAGGCAAGAGCAGCTGGTATTATTGCATCTGACATTGATAGTGACAAGTGGTACATAATGACAACTTAAGACAAGATGCTCCAGCATAGCAGAGAGAAATACTTAACATGTGGAACTCTAGGCACAAAAATAAAATCTTAGGAAGTCAGCTTTTATGTCTGAGAGAAAGAATGGTAATACTCCTGGTCTGTCATTAATCCTAGAAGTGTATATTACAGATTCATTGAGATTTGAGTACTTTATTTTTAGAAATTTGTTTTTAGTGCTATCATCATAAATTCTGAAGTAACATATAATTTGACAAAGATTGCATTCATATCCTTCTTATTAAGATTTATATAACTCAAATGCCTATGTTGCATAAAATCTGTGATAGTCTGGAAATGTTTGTATTTTTCAATACTTTGAACCTTTGTGTCTTTACCAAAAAGATTATTAACATTTCAAAACATGATATTTAAATTCAATTGACATGTGGCAAAATAGTACTATCCTTCTCACTTGAAAAATTTTGCCTCTTTAACTCTCTAAGGGTTATTTTTCATATTTGCACATAAAAGGCAGTTATTAAATGCATATTTAAGGACAAAAGAAAAAGTTGCAGGTGCAAAAGCAACAATTAGTTTTTTCATATTTGATTATACTTCTTAAGAATAGTTCAATACTATATAATTTTTTTAAAAATCACTAATTAAAAATGTTTAAAATCTCACTCCTTGGCACATTCATATGGTTGTAGCAATAATAATTGCAGAAATACTACTTACTAAAAGTAATACAATATGCTATTACTAATGTTCCAGAAAATTATGTTTTGTTTTTAATCTTTCAGAGAATATATATGTGTGTGTTCTCAGGTTGTTATGCAACTTAGATGTCTTGTTCTTTTTCAACCAATGCATAGGTAGCTCCAATTCTGTCTAACCAAACCAAATTGTGTTGCTTGAGATTCATTAAATAAGAGTTATAAAATAAGCATTTAATTCATTTAGTTTTGAACACTAAATCCTTCCTGTAGAATCTCAAACACTGAGGACTAGGTTGACATTTCACATACTATAAACTGGATTTATAATTGCTTTTGAAAAAGTCTTACTTTTCTCTAAAGTCCACGTAAGGAGGTATTCTATTTTGCATGGTACTGTATATAGTACCAGAGCATAGAATATATTTCCACTCATTGAGTACCAAATAGATATTAGTTATACTAATAATGAGTTTATCAGATAGTTTTGACTAGAAAGAAGAGAAATCCAATTCAAACTAAAAGGCAAAGGGAGATCAATCCAAGAAAATAGAAGACTAAATAAAGATTTCTTTCTTTTTTTGAGGTATCTTTTAATTGGATATTTTATTTATTTACATTTCAAATGTTATCCTCTTTCCAAGTGTCCCCTCCAGAAACCCTCTATCGCATCTTCCCTCTCCCTGCTTCTATGAGGGTGTTCCCCCACCAAACCATACACTCCCGCCTCCCGCCCTGGCATTCCCCTACACTGGGGAAGCCTTCCCAGGACCAAGGGCCCCATCCTCCCATTGATGTCCTACAAGGTCATCCTCTGCTAATTATGTGGCTGGAGCCATGGGTCCCTCCATGTGTACTCTTTGGTTGGTGGTTTAGTCCCTAGTAGCTCTGAGGGGTCTGGTTGGTTGATATTGTTGTTCTTCCTATGGGTAAAGATTTCAAGTAGGCCATAGACAGAGCTTATAACACAAATAACTAGCACTGACTGCCAGTGTGCATGCAATCTAAATTGGCTTAGAGCTAAACTCCTTTAATTATTTTCCTTATTGCTATGACAAAATACCTGAAAAAATAACTTTAAGAGACTAAGCATTTATTTGGGGTCATGGTTGGAGGGTTGAGTCCAAACATCCCTGAGGATCAGAAAGCAGCTCACATCTTATCTGCAGCTGAAAGTAGAAAGCAAACAAGGTATGCTTCTGCTGTCACACTCCCTTCACGGAGGCCCTGCCACCTATAGGATCCCCAATCTTCAAACCTGCAATGATACCAGAGGACCAGCATTCAAAATATAGAGCAAGGATCTTCCACTCTTAAGTTACCTAGAAGTCCACAGACACTAACCAGTGGTGAATACACACAAGATACTGTAAACACTCAAGAGATTCAGGAGACTCAGAGATTCAGATTCAAGATGCACTTACTAAGAGATGGAGAACAAAACCCAAGCATTTTCTATTGTATCACTGTAATGCTATCCCTAAATTTGTGTGTAAAGACTGCAAAGAAAGGACTCTTAGAACAAAATTTTTGTTTGGATCTTGCTTTGAACACGTACTAAGCAGAGACAATTGAGCAAGTTACTTGATTTTTAGTTCTCAGTTCTTTATTTAAATATAGTACTTATGTCAAGGGCTATTTTGAGGATTCAGTGAGGTTTTCTATGTTCTATATAAAAGTACTAAGAATAAGACATAAGAATAGTGGACATCGCTTCCCTTCCATCAGATATTCCTCATATTAAGTAAGAATACTAAATGTCTTGTTTCTCTCTGGGACTGTTAGTTACTCTGAAAACTCCCCAGGAAATGCTTACAGCTGATATGCACTTTCAGCAAGATAGCAACAAACAGAATTGGCACAGAAAAATCAGTAGCCTTTCTATATACAAATGGCAGACTGATAAAGAAATAAGGAAACATCTATCACAATGGCTTCAAAAAATGTTGGGGTATCTTTAACCAAGCAAGTAAAAAACTTGTATCATAAAAACTTTAAAACACTGAATAAAGAAATTGAAGAAGATATCAGAAGATGAAACATTCTCTCATGCTCATGGATTGGTGGTATTAATATGATGAAAAAAATTGTTTTAACCAAAGAAACAATGTCTTCTAGCCTGAACAGGACTGGTGTATATAGGAGCTCACAGAGACTGTGGCACTGTTCACAGGTCATGTACAGGTCCAAGACAGATGGGGTTCTCGTGCTTAGAACTGAACATGAACCCTCATCCCTAACCAAGAAGTTATTTTCAACTGACAACCTCTTACAAAGGAGAATGACCTATCTTCATTGGAGTCTCACTGGGTATGCAAACTACTCTTAAGGGCAGACCCCATGTAGTAGATAGCCAATATAAAATTATCTCAGTTGTATTTTTAGAGATTTTTTTTCTATCTCACATTGCTTTGTTTGGACATTTTTTTAAACCTCACTAATCTTTTGCTTATATATTATGGTTTCCAATGCTACATTTTAATGAATTTGTATGTATGTGCATCTATGCCTGTGTGTTTGAATTTCTTGTGCCTTCTTTAGATTTTTGTTTATATTTTCCATTTGTTTTCTAAAGAGAGACAAAAGAGACATGGGATCTGAAGGGTCGAGAGATGAGGGGGGACATTATAATCATGATACATTGTGTGAAAAATATTTTCAATCAAAAAAATAGATATGGGCTTTTATCATTAAAAGTACACATGTTAAAATATGATTCCTGTCATCATTTCCATTAGACACTCCTCTACTAATGCTGTTAGTAGATGAAGCAGCCCTTTAGTTCCCTTAAACAGTCATCACAGGCACAGAACATTCTTTCTGAACAAGTCTGAAGTGATGACAGGGAGGCAGCATGCTCTGATGGACAAGTGGCTCTCAAAGTATAATGCCTCTCAACTCTTTCTTCTGTGCCCTTTTATGTCCTGATTTCTTTCTTTCTTTTTTCTTTCTTTTTTCTTTCTTTCTTTCTTTCTTCTTTCTTTCTTCTTCTCTTTCTTTCCTTCTTTCCTTTCTTCTTCTGTTCTTCTTCTTTGTTACTTCTCTTCTTTCCTTCTTTCTCTCTCCCTCTCTCCTTCCTCCTCTCTTCTCTAGATCATCTCTCTCTCTTACCTCTCTCTACTCATTCTCTCTAGCTCTCATCTTCTCTCTCTCTCTCTCTTTTTACCTAAGAATATGGTACTGCTGATTGTACACTGGAGTTATGAACTAGAAGAATTTTCTAGATTATGTGATCTAAAGTTGTCATTTAACAGATGGAAAAGGAGCCTGGAATTTTTTGAGTTGCTGCAGCTATCCATGGTGTCGAGCTCACTGACAATGAGTACAATTCTCCTATAAGGTAACTAGAATGGAACAAATTGAAAAGAATGGTCTTTTGAATCTATCTCTCACAAACTCATATTTGCATGTTTGATTCAAACCTAATGGCTCTATACTTAGGGATATGGAGACTTCAGGAGGTGGCTCCCAGCTGGCAGAAATAGGTCACCATGGATGTGACTGTGAAATATATGCCCCCTTTGTGGTTCTCTTAGAATTAAAACAAGGAGGTGTGCACAGTGGGCAAATAAATAAGAGGACATGGGACCTGTGAGTCAAGGTACCATGTAACTGAAAGCTGTTGTTATGTGGGGATTGTTAAAGCCACTTCTAACCTCTGTAGGAGAATAGGATATGAGGATTACTTTTCTGTCTGTTGAGAAATCTTGAAGAATCTCTCCATGCAAAATGCCAAAGTAAAAATGTATACTTCCTTGGATTAGTATTTCTCATCTTTTTTAGCATTTCACACACACACACACACACACACACACACACACACACACACACAGATTACCTATTATCAGAACCAGGAGGCATATAAATGTCAGGTCTACAGGACTCTTCAACACATGGTCTATGTCACTTGTAAAAGGCAATTACAGTTTTCAGAGGAAACTCCATGTATCTAAAGATCATTTTGGAATAGAACTAGTGATATCCTGGGAGATAGTCTAGATGTGGAAGATAAGGAATCATAAAAGACATGGATAAGATAGAGGTAGGAGGAGACGGTCACTATATAGTCCTGACACTGAACACTCTGGGATGATGTTCTGGGCAGTCCGAACACCCAGAGCATCCAAATCCAGCTATTATAGCAGAATAGCCCAAAAGGATGGAAGATTGTTCTGAGTTCTGCACAACTCACTGACTGATTTTTCCTCCTCTTATAGACAGAACTCAAGCTTTCATTTCATTAGATATCCCCTTAGTTGCATCCAAGCTGTCTCCTTAGAGGTCTGCAAGAGTCTGACATACTCAGAGGCAGATGCTCACAGCTAACCATTAAACTGATCATGGGGTTCCCAATGGAGAAGATAGAGTGAAGGCTGAAGGAGTTAGAGGATTGCGACACCATGAGGAAAGCAACAATCCCAACCAACCAGAGCCCCCAGGGTCTAAACCACCAGCCTGGGAGTGCTTAGGGAGGGACCCATGGCTCCAGCTATATATGCAAGGGAGCTATATATAAGTGGAAGAAGAGATGCTTGGTCCCATGAAGGCTGGACATCGTGGGGGGGGATACTCGAGGGTGGGGAGGTGAGGTACAGGGGAGGGTGGAAGGGGGTACACCAACGTGGAGGCAGGAGGAGGGGGGAAGGGATAGTGAGTTCCTGGGAGGGAGGGGGGAAATGGGAAGGAAAGAACATCTGAAATGTAAAAAAAATTTTCCAATAAAAAATTTTCAATAAAAAAAAAAAAAAGAACTTATAGAGTTGAGTTGTTTTCTTTTCTCATTCAACATGGCCCCAGTATCATATGAGAGATGGGTAAACATGTCCTTTGGTGTAACAAACTCTAATACTGCGCTACAAGTAGACATGTTTTGCCCAAAGAAAAGGGAATGTATTCAAGCCTTCTATACCTTGAGGAAACAGAATAATCTATGTTCCTAATATTGAGTTGACTCTTCATTGACAACTAAGTAGTCTTCTATATAGGTAGCAGACCCACCTATAAAAAAGCCACATTTTTTTCTCTCTAAACTGGTAAGGGATAATTACCCTTCTTATGAATAACATGGTCTCCATGGCCCAATATATGTGCATGTCTCTCTCTCCCTATGAGATTTGAGACAAATAAGAAAGAGCACAGAAAATTTTCAGACAGTCCTGACAAGTACAGAGATGCTTTCCAACATCTGACTCAGACCTTTGAATTGACTTGGAAGGATATTATAACTATTATTTAGATCCTCACCAGCTGGAAGACAGAAGGTCTTAGAAATCTCCCAAAGGTTTGCAGATAACATATATTGTGAACCAGAGAACATATCCAGTTGGGTTATATTTTCTTCCAAGGACTACAATTGGGATAATAACCATGATGGGGATAACTTGAAAGAGATAAATTTCTTTGCAAATGTAATACAAGGGCTAAGAAATAGTCTTGCCAAGCTGTGAAACTATATCAACGTCAATACTATAGGTCAATGGACATCAGAGGATTTTAGTGCTTTTTTGAAAAGATTAAAAACTCTCTACTTCTATTCTCTGGCTAACTTAATTTTGGTCTCACTTGATTTCACTCTTCATCTATTCTGACTTACTTGTTCTGAATTTTTTTAAATAACAAAGTATGTTGTTTGAAGCTATGATTCTGAAAGATCTACCTGATTGCTTGTTTTCTTTTCTTTTATCTTGAATCTTTAATTTTTGATCTGAAAAAAAAAAAAAAAAAAAAAAAACTCCTCTCTTCACTTCACACACACACACCACACACACACACACACCACAGCCCTCTAAACAAAACATTAAATCAGTGAGGAGGGATAGATAATCCTGAAAGATAAACTTATCACCCAGTCATCTCAGAACTTCTTCTTCTTTTTTTTTTTTTTTCTCAATCTTGTTGAATCATTCAGCTTTATTTACAGGAAAAATGGGACAGAGTTGTTGGAACTTCTAAAGAGCTCCAAAACTAGCCTTGGGTTTGGTGACTTACCCTGAAGACCTTAGCATGACTCTCTTTGACCTTAGAATCAGGACTATAAAGAGGGCCTAAAGTTCCCAAAGTCTTTAAGAAGGAGTGGAAATCCCATCTGTGGGCTTCCTTACAGAGCCAAAAGGGTTTCCCTCTGTGCCCATAGGCAACTACCATTTTGTTTGAAGCCTGGTCATTGGAAAAGAAAATTTCCAAACAGGATACAGCCACAGAATCCATTCCCTCCATGCACCTGATGAGACACTTTCCCAAGAACAAAATAAATTCAAGACAAGTCCAGCTATTGAAAATGACTCTCCCTTGAGGAGGGCCTCAGCCTCTTCTAGCACCACAAATTTCTTTTGCTATCAATGATACAAAGCCAAGGGTGATTCTTTTGCTTCAGGTACAGGCATTACATTCCTATTGGATACTGTGACATCTTTACTGTTCTTACTTCCATGAGGGAAAATTGTTTCAAATCTCTTGTCAGGTAGTAGGGGTTGAAGGAAAGCTGAAGACCGATGCTTCATGCCCTTCCATCATTTTGCATTTGGGGAACTTGGACTTTAAGCACTTCTTTCTAGTAATGGTGCAATACATACTCTGTTACCAGGTATTCTGATCAAGACCAGGACAAATTTGAACTTTGCAGTTACTAAAGCGGTAACATAATCTTTCAGGCTTTGTTTCTGTTTGTACTCTTTCCTTTCTGTAGTGAGGTGGGTTTCTTGCCACAGAAATTCTGTAGGTAGCTTTCACTGACAGGGTAGCCTAAGGCCTGGTATATGAGGGAATTGTTCTTTCCAGAAAGCAATTTTTATATATAATATGTTTAAGATTTCTTGATTTGATCCCTCCTATGGGATATATCCACAGAGATGAGTCAATTTTTTGGCTCAGTAAATTACCAGGTTTCAAGGAAGAGTGCACAATTATTATAGCAAACAGTTGTCCATTTGAATCTTGTTCATACCCTGGGAAAATGAAGCTTGTCTATTAAACAGATCCAAACAATTGTTCATTGGTAAGTTAGTAGCATTTTATGATTTTCTTAGGTCAGAGTGATTACTGCTGTCTATGGAGCCTAGAATACACTCTGCTTTTGCTTAGTGAACCTTGTTGAAAACACGCTGACTGCTTGCTCCACCTGTGCTTTAGTATGAACTCTCCTTGGGAAAACAAGAACTGATACTTCTGCTATGGTTGGGATTGGAGGCAACTGGGCATGAGGCATATTTTCTAAACAGTTCTGGCCTATTTGGTCTAATTCCTGCTTGATGTGAGAAGTCTCTACTCCTTGACCCTTTTAGCATATGCTTCTGTAGCCCTAGGCTCTGCCTTTACCTGTTATGGCATGTTGAAATTCTTCTGAACCCATGAGCCTAAGTCTTTTCTGTAATAAACTATATCTGTCAAGTACTTGGTCACAGAGGAAGAAAGTAATACATCAGAAATTTCTGAAACTTAGAAATTAGGTTTTGGTTTTTATTTTATTTTATTTTTTTTTTTTGTTTGTTTTTTTTTGTTCAGAGGGATGCATATGGATAAGAAATGTTCAAAATATTGCCAATATGTTATTAAAATATATATTAAATATATCAAAGAAAATGTTATATAGATATATATATGAATTACAAGGCAAAAATATTGGTTACAATGTCCAGGAAGACTGGAAAAGTTTCTGCTCTAATTGTAGTCTTCTACCTCTGCTTTCTTAGTCCTGAGTGCTTTGACTACATTTTAGTCTGTCAGCTCATATCACCTCTGTTACTTCCCCAAACACCATCTATTTGACCCAAATATTTATCCCTATATCTGTCAATAATATTGCTATTGCTCTCAATATCCTAAATGGAAAACTCAAGACTTTTGTATCTCTCCTTTATTCATGTTTAATCAACCAACATGCTCTTATTTCCACAGCCATTCCTAAGTTCTATCTTCTGTTAACATTTTTACTAGACTCACTACCATCAGCAATGTTTTCTTTCTTACAAGATGGTATTGTTAACATTGTCAACTTGACAGGATTCAGAATCACCTAGAAGAGAGACCTCTGAACATGTGTGTGATAGAGTTTATAGATTAGGTTGACTGAGGAAGAAAGACCCACTATAAATGTGGCCAGTATCATTTCATGGACTGGAGTCATGAATTGAGTAAGTCCTGCTGTGCTGAGAGTGGATTGAATGTGACAAGATCACACTGCTCAACTTTCCTCCACAATAGAAAGATTTTTTTCCTCCTCAAAAGTAACTAATATTCAACCATCTTGAAAATAATCCTCCATGCTTAGTAATACCAAAATTATTTAGTCATTTTATGTTGTTTTAAAAGAAAATTTGAATCTTGGTATGAAAATAATAATTTTGGCTTTAGAAAACAACTTGAACTTGTTTTTATCATTCCCTAGTTCCCTACCTTTTTGTCACGGATCTATTATTTCAATGAATTTCTTTCATCATAGTACATGAATTTGCTATAATTCTCAACTCTGGACCTTTGCACATACTAGTTTCTCTAGAAGGATCTTTCTACTTTTGAGATTTAGTTTAAATTTTGTGACTTCTAAGGAATTATGACTCTAGGAAATGTTAATTATTATTTCATTGGTAATTTAAATCTACCATGTGTTTAGCACTTACAAAGTATTTATTTGATACTTCTACCTCTGCTTTCTTAGTCCTGAGTGCTTTGACTACATTTTAGTCTGTCAGCTCAATCACCTCTGTTACTTCCCCCAAACACTATCTCAACTATTTATTGGGCACCTAGCCTGTCAACTCTTCATAAACTATTTGAGTTAGCTATTATTCAAAATTAGAGGTTCTGTGTCTCAAATGTCTTACAAAAACATGTTAACCAAAATAAACAAGCAAACAAACAAATGAGAGAATAGTTTGTTTTCCTTCATAAAAACATAGAGGAGTTTAGACATGAAAGGAATTGCAATTTAAGGTACCACTTTATTTCCACATTTATTGAGGATCTGAATATCACTGGCCACTGGTGCTGAGTGTTGAGAGGCATGAATTAGCCATAATTCCTGAGATGCAGAAGAAAAGTGAAGGATGAAGACTCTAAACAGAAATTGAGTTTGTGTTGGTTGGAGATGGGTGGCAGAGCAAGGTTACATGAAGATTCTGGAACACAGGTAGGAGGTATTTTCCTTTTGAAAGGTAGTCAGTCTGGTTCCATTTGGTTTCAACACGAAGAAGAATGATGCTCTGTGAGCATCATTCCTCTTTATCAAGCCTTGAGCTGTACCCGCAGTGGATGGCAGCAAGCCTAGTTTTCCATTGTATATAACAACAAATGATTTAAAATGAGTAAAAATCCCCTAAATTCTGTTGTACAATGATAATAACAGGAGGAATAAACAAGCAAAATTATCATTAAGTTTGTTGTTCTTGCTGTCTTTATCTGTGGCCATATTTCAGCATTTTATTGCTTAATTTAGAAATAGGCAATGTCAGCTGCCAAAAACAATTGAGGATGTCAAGTGTAAGGGGACCAAACACAGCATATGGGCTGTGCTATGTACCTTGGAGATGACCCCATTGCTGTGTTTCTTTTCACTGCCTGGCAATTAAATATCCCAGACAAGTTATAGAAGTGAATGACTTACTTATACTTAAAAAAAAATTCATTTTATATCTTTGTTAGCTGAAGGAAATTTCAAAAATCATCCCCATATAAAATTCTAATGACAAATATATTATATCCATAGAGGAAATTATTTACTACCAATAGTGACTAGTTAAGTAAATCATTATATCTCTAGGATTATAATCATTCTGATTTTTATAAAATCTTTCATAATGCATCCAACTGAATTTATAACATTATCTCACACTCATGGGAAAATTAATTTTTAAGTCATAGCTGCTTTCCCACTTGAAGTTATGTTTTTTTTTTCAGACATTATCCACTTTTTTGTATACTCATCCTTCATAATTCCCTACCTACAATTTGATTATTTAATCCTAACTTCCTCTTGCTGGTAATCATATGTCCAGGCTTTAAATGTCATCTGTTTGATGTAATACATAAATTTATGTTTCTACCTTTAACTTATTAACAAACTCCAGAATTATAGCTCCAACTATATTCTAGACTCTCTCAGTAGAACCTATGGATTTTTTTTCATCTAGCTCCATTCTCTTCTATATGAGCTCTCTTAGTGGGCTGGCCAGCTAAAGTATGCCATGAATTCCCCTTTGTTTACTGTTTGAAATGTTACCAGCATTAAAATAAAATAGATTCATCCTAACCACAGTTTCTTACCTTACCTTTCCTCTCATCCAGAACCACTCATTTTTTTCTTTGGTCTTCAAAAAAGAGCAGGCCTCCAGGAGACAACAACCAAAGAGGACAAAACAAGATACAATAAAACAAGATAAAAGATTGGTGCTGAAACAAGGCAATCCAATAGGAGGGAAAGAGTCCCAGGAATAGGCAAAAAAGAGTCAGAGACACACCCACTCTTACTTTTAGGAGTCCTGTAAGAAAACCAAGCTAAGGCTGTCATTATCTTGATTCCATTCATGTAAACCACCTCTATCACTAAGTTCCAAGTCATATTATCAACTATCTCCCATCTGCTACTTCCACATCATCTTCTGGCTCTTTTTGTTTCTTCATTGCCCATCTGCAATTAATTCTTAACTCAACTGCTAAAGAGAACACTACAAACCAAGAGAACTTATCAAACCATAGCATTTGACTACTAGGAGTTTTTAAATAGATTATGTTTATGGTTAACATACTAACACCTTACTGCAGCTCCGAAAACCTTCTGCAGTGCCAAACTCTCACCTCCCTGCTTCCTAATTGCTATATTTTTATCACTATTTCATCTATTATGCTCCTGGAATGTAATTAACTTACGGTGCCTTAATATCTTCATCTTTATTGTTATCTCTGCCTGATTCCTTGTCTCATCGTCTCTACCATTTTTGTTTATTATTATTGTTTTGCTTTTTGAGACAGGAACTCCTCATGTAGCACTGGCTATAGTCTGGAACTTTGCTAAGTAGATGAGACTGTCTTCAAACTCACGGAGATCAACCTGTCTCTGTCTCCAAAGTTCTGGGATTAGAGGCAGACATGTACTACCATGCTTGTTTTGTTTTCTACATTAAAAAATTAATAACTGGCTTCTTCTAGGTATTCAGGTCTCAGCACAAGAGTTATAACATCTACAAGGATTTTTCTCATTTTGAGGCAGCCTCATTTTTCTCAATCTCCTTCTTTCTCTATTCCACTTAATTCTCTTCATACAGTTTAATATTTTACATTTAGTCTTTGAAATTCTGTTTTGTTGACATACTTATTTCTTTGGTGTCTGTGAATTTCACATAAAACACTTTGTTACAAAAATTACTTAATAGAGCACACCCAAGTGAAGGTGGTACATTTTACTCATGTTACATATAGCAATTAAAGTCTTTAAGTCATCAAGAACAATGAATTAGCAAATACTGACCACTTAACACATGTAGAGAATACAGCCAAAATGAAATTAGAAACACCCAACTTTTCTAAAAGCTACTTGGCTGGGAAGTAAGCACTGTTAAGGTATATTAACAAAGTTAGCATTGACAGGTCTCAATTTTAAGAAATTCTAAGTATTTACTTTTTCTTCCAATCAATGTAAACTTTGGGGCTGGGCCAATTTGATACTGGCAGACACTGCATTCAATGCACTAGCAATGAGCTGTGGTCCTAGCAGCCCTTTCATCAGCCTTTCCTATTCTGAACACTATATGTCATTTTGAGAAAACACTGCTCCAGTCACAAGGTCTCCTGTGACCAGAATGCAACTGAAGCCATGATTCCTACTCCAGGAAGTCTCAATCCAGGCAAGATTACTCCAGGTATCTTATTCTTATTTTGGGAACCTCCACTCTGGACAAGAAAATCTTAGGGAACTCCAGGCAAGCTTGGCCATCCTCTATCTACTCTTATTGGGGCTTGGTAAGCTCCTCATCGACTCAGCAAAACCTTGTGTTTAGCCCTTAATTGAAGCTTTTCAATGTCCTCCATGCAAGAGTTGTGATGGAGTTAGAAACTGAATCGAGCATGGTATATATCCTTCTTCTACTTAATTAGGAAGTTTTTGCCACTTTTTGTTTAATGTAGGAGGGTTTCTTGCTGTGTATGCTCTCTTATCCCAATACTGAAAAATTAAGCTCAATAAAAGCTTTGGCTTAATGGTACCTCTGCCTCCCAGAGTCTAATAGGCAAAGTGTAGACTTTATCACAAGGAGGACACACTGGGATGCCAGAACAGAGTAGAGAAGTATAGGTTTCTGGTCCTGGCAGTAGCAGTGCTCCTCGAAGAGAGGAATCAACTGAAGAGTCCTGAACTCTCCCATCAGAGAAGTACTTATCTGTAATGGTAGAATGTAGCAGAAGAGTTTCAAATGGCGGCCAGCAGAAACTGAAAGATCATGAGACTATTGACAAAGAGAGGCTGCAAGAATCTCAGAATGAGGCAAGACTGAGGACTGATGCCCAGGTTCCAAGAAGAACGTTAAAGAGCTGAGTGTTCTAACAGCAGCAGCTGAGGCGCTTTTGGTGTAAGTGTTAGGTTTAGGTACCTCAAACCATAAAGCCAAGCATCTCTCTTGAATACTTTGAACAATACTACATCTTGGAGCGACACACCTCCTGTTGTGAAGGAGTGAATAATAAATCAATGTTGGTTAGCTCAGCATTTGACCTTGAGACCTGAGGGCCAACAATGTCAAGAAAACTGTTGCTGTCTATCTACAAGTTCTGTTTAGATGGAGAAAATTATCTCTTGCTAGGTTTTTCTGTGTTGGTATCAATATTCTCATCAAGCATCTACATATACCTTTACCTTATGTGTTTCCTCCCTTCATGATATGCTATTTAATATATGTTGGTGATTCAGCCATACTGAACTCATGTTCAGCTGCAGATGACTCATGCCTGAAGAAAGCACTTCTGACCCATTTTCTTTTTGTCACAAAGCCTTGACACAACAAAATCACCAATGAAAAGCACAAAACTGGAAAAGATACTGTGTAGATCTGTGTGAGGACACTGGTTTACAGTGTGAGAGTTGAAAGAAGACGGCAAACCATCACACTCTTTAACCTCGCCTAGGAAGAATATATCAGAAGACCTCTTTTGGAGTATATTTGAATCACTTTGAGAGCTCTGTGTTGATTTGGAGCTTACAAGTATAATAATTTAATGTCTTTGCTGAGACACTAATTATATGATTGCTAGAGTAAGATGTAAAGACTTGATATGAATCTATTAGATAGTCATAGAAGTCAGAATAAAGAGCAGACATGGTAATACAGGATTGCAATTTAAGCACTCAAGAGGTAGATGTAGGAAGGTCAGATGTTCAAATTACCTCTGGTTGGTGTCTTAGTTACTGTTCTATTGCTATGAAGAGACAACAAAGACCAATCAACTCTTATTTTTTTAAAAAGCATTTAATTAGAGTCATGATGACCATTTTAGAGGGTTAGTCATAAACAGTATGCAGAATGGTAAAAAAGCAGCAAGATTCTGGTGGGGTGGAGATGGAGGTGGGTACATCCTCTTGGAGACAGGGGAGGAGGAATAGGATGAGGAAATGTCAGAGACTGGGAGGGGGATAATGAGTGGACTGTAAAAAAAGATTAAAGAATAATAATTAAAAGAAGAAAATAATAGAGTTTAATCACAAAAACAAGTAACAAGGTGCTAGAGCTACTTTTGAGAGCTTTAAATACTGATCCACAGGCACCAGGCAGAGAGAGAGAGAGAGAGAGAAAGAGGGAGAGAGAGAGAGAGAGAGAAGAGAGAGAGAGAAGAGAGAGAGAGAGAGACCTGAGCTGGGCTTGTGCAATCTCAAATTTACTCCCAATCATATACCTCCTCCAACAAGGCCAAAATTCCTTTAATGAAGTTGCATTTCTCAATTCTTCCTAAACAATTCCACTAAGGCACAGCATTCAAATATACCATCCATAAAATCTCTTATCACAATTATATAGCAAGTCAATAGCCAGACTCAAAACAAAACAAAAAGAAAAAGAAAAGAAAAGCAAGAACAAGAGCAAAGCAAGAAAAGAAAGAAAATTAGAATAGTGTACGTATCACTTTCAACTTGATCTGTTCTACTTGTTGAGTTTTTCTATAGTTCTCTTTTTTCTGTATATGTTTCCATATGAATAAAAATAGAGAGGATACTTTTATGCACATATCATGTGTTTATCTCTATTATACTCTTTAAATGGATTTAGGTAGTTTATAAAAAAGATTGCTGACATTTATTTAAAGCTATTAATTATAAATGAAACACAAAAGATCAAATAGCTAGAGCAAAAGCAAAAACTTCTTCTATTTTCTATCGATATCTATCTATATTTTTAGAATATGTGCTATATCTATTCATCTGTATAGCAGATATAGTCAATTATCATTTGATTTATCTCTTATTAATACCCAATAGCTCTCTTTTAGAGCCAAAAAGACAGTTTTATGTCTAAAAATGCAATCATTTTTTCTTGCAGAGATTTTTTGTTTTGTTTTGTTCCATTAACTTATGTTTCTACAGTATGTTACTTCATGTTACTTTAAAGAGTTAGGTAGATATGCTTTGTGTGTATTTATAAATAACATTTAGCTGATTTAAGGTGGAGCAATGTAGTACCAACAGCACTAAGACTCCAATGTGTATCTTCTAGCACACAAACAGAAATACTGCAGATACAAACTTTCTATTCAGAAAGAAAGGATGTTTTACTCCAATCTTCTCTTGAGTGAAATTTGTTATCAGTGTCCTTAAAGAAATGTTATTAATTCATAAAAATAGAAGGAAAAATTGGGGAAACTTTGAACTTTTGCTCTGGGCTACATAATTTGTGGAGGCGCCTTTAATTTGCCTCCTCTCTCTTTTAACCTTCACACAAGCAAAACTGATATATTATTTACTTATCAGTAACACCTCAGTATTGATGAAATGGCAAGGTTTCAAGGTAGAGGTTACTGGTCTTCACTAAATATTCAGAAATAACACTAAATCTCAGATCTCTGAAGTTTTCTTTTCTTTTTCTTTTTTTCTTTTAGAAGCCAGATTCTCATGCTTTGTTAAAGTTTGAATTAAAGCTTTAAACAGGTTTCTGCTATTTTGCAATGAAAACATTCTTCTATCTGTCATGCCAGGCGCCGCAGAAGTACTTTCATCAATGCTAAGCCTGCATTAAAGAGACTAATGGCACTGGAACTTATCATCATAGGAAGGGTCAGACCTCTTCATTCAGAGTCTGTGTCAATTTGAGTGGGTGATTCTAAAATATCACTCTGCTGAAAGCAGATGATGCATGAATGTTCTGGAAAGCATTTACGAGCCCTTTTCATCCATTCTTTTATAGGCTGTTAAATTCCCCATCATTTGTATGCTGCTGAACTGACCATACTGAGGTGCTTGTGTCCTAGGGTAAAATTGAAATTGAAGTGGACGTGACATGAGAAACTTGGTAGTGATATGCCAGGGAGCTGGCAAAAGAAAGGAATTGTTTTCTGTTATCAGAATGTCAAAGACACAGCGCCTGGTTGATTGAATGGTTGTCCTGAATAAAATAGAATTCTGTGGATGTTTAAGACTCCTTCACTTCTTCATTTCTCTTCTGGGAGAATTTTCAGGGTCCAAATATGAAATCTAATGACAGGTACCCTCAGCAAACTTGTAATGAGGTAGGATTTGCAGCAGTGGTGGGTGTGGATGCACTGCTGTGTCAGTAGCATGGTGAAGCATAAACAAACATGTAATTTAGTTTTAACCTTGAATTCTAAATACTTATGTAGGGCAAGTTATTTAACCTCCATTGTTTTATGTTATACTGTCTTGGGACTCCTAATATCTACTTTAAGATTCTATTACTGAAAAACAATTTTGCCTATTCTCAAACTCCTTACAGCATAATTTTTATGGCATTTGTGTTGTGTGTGTGTGTGTGTTCTTTCACATGCATATGAGGTTTTCTACACAACAAGCAATTATCAAGTGGGCACCAGTTGGATGGATGTTCTATATTTCTATTCAGTGCTGGCACTGTCTATGAAGAGATAGCATAAGATCCCACAGGGGGAGGATTTGATCACATAAAAGAACTACTTTATATGCCAGTTGCAAACCCAAGGTTTCTAACAACTGTTTATAAACAGGAAGTTTCTACACCAGACCAACTTGCTGATCTTGTTTATTTGCTAGAATAACTTGCTGAACTTAGAGAAGCTCTTATGTGTATATATTTTAATAAAAATATTACAGGGGAAGCAAATGATAGCCTGTTGGAAGAGATGTACAGGAGAAGGCATACAGAAGTTCACAGAGTTTCTATGCACTCTGTAACCATGTGTCCTTCTTCTTGTCCATGCCTGCAGCTATTAGGAAACTATCCAAATTTTATCCCTTGAGGTTTCTGTAGAGGCATCATTAAATAGACATGACTGGTTAAATTATTTCCCATGGTGATTGAGTCACTCTTCAGTCTTCTTCCCCTTCTAAGATGTTAAGGAACTTGACTGAAAGTTCCAGCTCTAATAGCAGATTGACTCTCTTGGCTACCAGCTCCCTCCCTAAGACTATCTGGAGCCCATCAAGAGTCACCTTGTTACAAGATCTCTTATCACCTAGGAAATTCTCAGGGATTTACAAGCTCTATGCCAGCAGTCTCTATCACTCTGGAAATTACAGAGGTCTTAAGAGCTCTGTCTGAAGCCAGAAACAAAGACCAAATATTAGCACAAAAGATTCTCCTAATGCCTCTATTTACAAGTGACTTAAGAATCTCTATGTCCACAAGCAGAGACATAGATCAAATATACATATGTATATTTGTTTCTTCTGATGTGATTCTTCTTATGTGTTTCTTCTTATATCTCAAGATCTTAGTGAGTTACACAATGAAGTAATGACCATTTGGAATTTCTTTCTTTCTTTCTTTGTTTTTTTTTTTTTTTTTTATCAGTCCTTTAAACTAGAGGAAATATATAATCCCAAATAAACAGACTGATAATTACCAATACACGCAGCCTTCCTCTCAAACACATTGATTTTTGTTTGTTTGTTTAATCACATTATTAACTGTCATCTAAAATTCTGGCTATCTAATATGGCAACACATTAGAGTCTTCTAGGTGGTTTTGGAAACACTGATGTCTGAACTATTCCCAAAGAAATCTAATCAAATCTGACATATTCTGAAAACATTAACATTTGAAAATTTAAGCATAGGATTACAGTATGCCATGTAGGTTGATTAGAAGAGGCCTCAAAGACAGTGATAAGGGGTTCCTGCTTATCAACTAATAAATGCTTTTTCCTTTCTTCAGCATTGTATGAATCATTGAATTTTCTTTCTCTCTTTAAGTCATAATCTATGACACAGCAGTACTCAGATACTTGCTAATCCAAAGTCAGGGGGTAAGGAAACTGGCCCAGTCTTTGTTGGAGCAAGTTCCTAGGACCTTAAGGAGCCCCAAGAGTTACCCTATGCTTAATGCTCAGGACAGGAGATAAGACACAATACAGGCAAAATTAAGGGACACGATCCTTTAGATATCATGAAGTTATAAAAATGGAAACACTGAAGCACAATTGGAGATTTGGAAGATATAAGATATTATCTGAGTTCAAACAAATGAAAATTCAGGTTTTAGAGTTTACTAGAAAAAAATCAAGGCTGATATTTGGTTGAGGAAATCAGGTAGAAAAAAGAGGTTACATAATGCTATGAGATATATATGCATGCTTATGTAATATTCCAAAAAACAGTAGTCAAAAACAATAAACTGTTGATTATCCAGAGCCATGTTAAAAAGCTTATAGAATCTCTGTACTTAAATTCCTTTAAAAGGTATTGCATTTATAAAGAAAAATTTGCGATGACTCAACAAATCATTGGCATATTTACAGGCAACTCAATTTTAGAGTCATAGAAACCAATTTACTCCACAGAGTGCTTCCTATAAGATAGGAGGGCTATTACTCCTTGATTGATAGAAGGAGGGCTTGCTAGTGCTGTTTTCTCCAAAATTTTCTGACTAGTTCATATTAGAAACTGGGGGAAGGTAAGTCTGAGCATCACTAGGTTTCCTGAAGGTATACAAGCAAAGAATGACAGAAACCTTACAAGGAAAATGCCACTGTCATATAAATCAGTGTTCCCATGGCCAAATAATTTTCCTTACCGTTTCTATATAATAGTTTCTGTATAAATATCAGGAAAATGTTTTAAAAGGCGTGTAAATTGAAGGTACTGTGAAATTAGAGGTATTTTTTCACTTTCATGTCTGTTCATTGTGGAGTTGGATGAGTGTATCTAGGTACTCACATCTATGATGTCATAATGATCTCACAATTTTCTAACAATCCGTGACTGAGACTTTTATCTTATCTTTTCAATTTTAGTGTAACACCAAAGGCATTGAAAAAAATTTAAAGAACATAGATATTGCTAAGATTAAAATACTAGTATTCCACACTACTGCCTTAATTGTGGTGTGTGTGTGTATGTGTGTGTGTGTGTGTGTGTGTGTGTGTGGAGAGAGAGAGAGAGAGAGAGAGAGGAGAAGACAGAGAGAGAGACAGAGAGAGAGACAGAGACAGAGAGAGACTCTCCATCACATATATTTCGTTTTTTTCTGCAGTTCTGGGTTTCATACAGTCTGGGCAAGTGCTCTTCCACTAATCTGTACTCTAAGCCCTATTTTTTTTTAGACTTTAAGACAGAAAGATTGATAGACACTGTGTGGTGCATATATGCATACATGAAGACACACACACATACATACACACACAGAGAGTGAGAGACAGAGACTGAGGGAGATAGAGAAAAAGAGAGAGATGAAACTGATATTCTTTTGATTCAAATAACTACAGTGTTCCTTATTTTATGTAAGGAGCTGATTATGTAAGGCCAATATAGACAAGGAATGAGAGAAAATTCAATAATGGTGTGTGTGCACTGAAGATTGTAAGCATAATGTTTTTGTTTATTTTGTGAAGGTTATTCTTGTGTTATTCAAATGCTGTTTTTTTCTGCCCTCATATCTTGTTTCAATATGGACAGACATTGTGATACTATGTCAAGAATTGTCTGTCTAAAATTTGTGTAAACAATTCTTACCATTTATTCTTTGTTTGTTAATAAAAGCTAATCACTCAATAGCTGGGCAGAAGAGAAAATATGGTGGGACTTCCTCCAGGCAGGGAAGGGAAGAGAGAAGTAGATGAGGAGATTGAGATTAAGCCATGAGGAAGGACAAAAGTGTTTCATAAGAACTTAGATGAAGCATGGACAGCCCATAATGCAAGTATTGTGGAGATTTTGGCTAAGATTAGTTTAGGGAATTATTATAGATCAATCAACTGCCTCAATCAAATGTATTGAGGTGAAGCTTGAAAATAAATCTTGAAAATAACTCTTTGTTATTATTAAGGAAGAAGCTAGGATAACAAAAATAGCCACAATACTAATTTACTCCATATATTTATATTAAAATTAACATTTACAGATGGTAAAAGTTAGGTGGATTAAAACCCTTACGAGGTAGGTAGAAAGCCTTTTCCAGTCTTTACTAGATATTCTTCTCCCATTCCTCACTTACAGAAGCTTGAACAATTTCCCACAATTTCTAAAGGAAACTTATTCCATTGATGATGACATTAAAAGGAAATTTCTTTGGTCATGATTTCTGTGTTATTTCATTATTTCAATGTTCCAAATTTCTGGAACATTATTGTAAAGGTAAAAAGACAGAGCTAGAGAATGAGGGTGACAGGTAAAATAACAATTCTTTAAACAGTCACAAAGAATTATACTATTAATATTTACCTACTTGGTGAGAGAGAAAAAGGGAAAGAACAAACATACAACTTATATAATTCAGTGTATAAATACACATACATAGACTTACCAAACTTTTTCTCATTTTCTCAGCACTCCTTTTAAGATTGAAAGACCACCTAACAAATCCTCCAATACTAGTAATGAGACACCTACTTTTGAATTGGCTAGAATATTTCAAAAGGCTTCCAAAACATATATTCTATTTTATTGCCCTTTGCTACCTTCAAGAGTTGTAAGGTAAGTTCTTATTGCTGAAGATACCATGCACTTCAGAAACCAAGTTCAGCAACCCCATTGCTGGAACTGACCTGAATGGCCCCTCCCTGAGGACTATCATGGAACCTGAAGGTATTGATCAAGTTTCTGAAGGATTGAAGACCAACAACTGCCTCTCTCAACTATGATACCTATGAACCATATTAACTATCAACATGCATGGTAGCCTTACAAGTGCAGTAGTGGCAGTAATACTCACTCAACAAGAGGGAAGCTTTGACTGGTACTAGAGACTCAGTGCCAGTGAAGTTACTATTAGAAAAGAATTTAGGTTATTATTAGTGGAGAATTAGGTTATTATTAGGTTATTAGAAGAGAGTTTAAAATCACTAACTTACTAAAGCAGCATGATATCTAACAACAGTCTATAAAATCTATTTCTACACTCACAGATAAGTGTAGTTTTCTCCCCTCATAAAATAAATGTCTCTTTGCAACAGATAGAGACCACTATCAGTAACTATTGCCAATCAATAGACAGCTTTGTGCAGTCTAGTCCGTATGGATAGATCTATCCTAACACCTACACCTAAGGCTCAGGGAATATTGCAGAAGAAGTCGTAGAAAAATTGTAAGAGCCAGAGGATTAGGGACTTTGCTATGAGACTATGTTTTCTAATAATACCAGAGGGTACACTCATGAAGTCTCATCAACATGATTGATCAAATGTGAACTGAACAAGGATGACACCAAAAACCATGTCAAACTAGATGAGGAAAAACCCATTAGGTTCCAATCCTAAGTGAAGGGCTACAGGGAACTGAGTAAAGATGGGAAAGAGGTAGATAACCTTGCCCAGGGAAGAGCACACTGGTTTGTTGTCTAATCCCAAAAGGTCAGTCCTGAAAAAAAATGCATACAAGTTACATCATATGGACTCACCAGGTTATAGTTTGGAATATATATGTGTATAGAAATATGTACATCCATGTGATAACAGTTGATGAAAATAAAAAGCCTTGAATTTGAAGGGGAGTGGAGAGGAGGATCCAGGAGGGTTTGGAGGGAGGAATGTTTTTAATTGAAATACAGTCTCAAAATAGATAAAAAATAAAAAGCTGTCAAAACAGCCATCTGTTAGAAAATATTCAAAAAACCTGCAGTACATCCATTTTAGTAGAGGCTATTATGTGTTTATTACAGAAAATGAAGTATGTATCTATTAGAAAGAATGAAGTAAATCTTTTGTATAATAATAGCAAATTTTGTATAAGATAATTTTAAATAAAAATATGATGATGCAGAACAGTAAGTATAATATTTTCATAATACAGATTAAATTTTACAAGGCTTACACAAATACCTGTATTTTGGCAGTGAGACTGTGGAATTGAAAGAGGTACTGTCAATCCATTTTATATCTTTAAAAAAACATATATACAATATTTTTGCAGAACATTAAAGTAAAAAATAAGATGTGAATTTCTTTAAATATTAAAATAAAGAGTCAATCTATAGGACTAAGTTTTAGCAACTGAAAGGCTAAGAAGTCTTAATTTCTAAATACAATCTTTAGTTTTACTGAAAAGCAATATGTATCAAGTTATAAAATTGCATTTATTTTTGGCCCACCAAGAATGAAATGAAATGATTTCAGCCTCTAAATTTCAGTTATTTCTATTATTATCCACTAGCCCAAAAGCATTGTTCATTTAATTATTTGCTTTCTGGCCAAGATGTTACAAATTTACCCAGCCCAGTCCATTGTAATAATATATATGGAAAATATATTTACTTTCAATTATTTTATTGAATTTGAATTTATTTTGTGTATTTTGGCAGGTCTTTGATGGTAGTACTCATATACTGTAATTGTTTTCTATGTTTATTAGTGGGCACCCTAATAACTTATTTGCCATCCTCCAATTTTGAAGTCAGGCTAAATTCTATAATTACTCAAGGTGAGTTTACCTTTGAGATGTTCTAATCAGTCAATAAACTAAAACCTACCACTGATTTGCAAACAGTACAAAATGAAAAGTTTATTAGATAATTGATGTATTCAAAAGGCGGAAGGCAGACTGCGCTTTCAAACATTTGACCTCTTTTCTAGATAGGAAACAGGAATAACATCTGCTTGCCACGGCATGATGCCTTTGGCAAATGATCCTTCCAGGTTAATTATTGGGTGACGTGTAGCTCTTCCGTAATTTGACAGTTCTTCATTGTGAGAGCTTCAAGTTGGCAGATGTTTGCCCATGGAATCAGAAAAGCATGGTGATAACTTCATTACATACTGATCTCACACCTCCTGTTTTTTTGGACTTGTTAGATGGGCTCAATAGGTTCAGTTCTTGAGTGAAATATTGATTATTGATATTTGTGTGGCATAATATTAGAAAATCTTACTAGTCTCTTTCTAATTAGAACAATAAACATTTTACCTTAAACATGTACTCCAAAATATGAGTCTAGAGGTAAGACACATAAGAGATATTCTGAGGATGAAAAGTATAGATTTATTTCAGTACAATTTTTGAGAATATACAGGATTTCTGCAGCAGTAGATCCTAACTATGTTCCTATTTAGAAATATTATTACCATTATGTGTTTGCCAGCAGCTACTGGCATAATTTTGTGTTTCTACTGCTCACTGGACCCAAGCCTACTCGATTTAGTACAGTTGGCTGTGGTGCCTCTCACTTTCTTAAAATGCAGGGCCTTTCACTTTAAAGAATGTTTATGGTATCAGAGTAATTTGAAACAGGTGTTTAAGCCTCATGCCTATACTGTGCAACAGAAGGTTTATATATTTTTCATTATATAGAGAGATAGACCACAGCACTGGAAATGACCATCTGTCATTGAATACGTGATGTGTATTGAATGTAAGAGAAATAGTGTTGTCAATGCAAAATCCTTTGACAGTAGCAGGATATACTCCAAATACCTTCTATATATTTTCTTGTCATTGAATTGAATAAAAACAAAAGAATTATTCTCTTTCATTGCTTTCAGAGTATCAGCAATGAGAGAACACTAGAATATTGCATGGCATGTATGCTTGGTTTAGTTTCTAAAACTGCAAGTCCTATAGCTGAGAGAACAGTTAGTCCAGAGATTCCCCAGAAGGGTGATATGTAAACCTATATATTTTCTTCTTTGTTTTACAGCACTAAGCACTCTGGGTCTTAAATACCAGCACTCTTTGGAAGAATTTGGACTCTCAAGTTATAGCTGCCTACTTATGTGCCTAAAGGGACCCCAAAAAAGGTATTGTGAATTCATGAATCTGGCAGAATAGCAATGGTGGAGAGATAATTGTTTGTCAGAATGGAACCACTCGTAGATCTGCTGATGACATTTATAGAGAAAGGCAGAACAAGCCCTACCAGATTTATCAGTCTTTCATAATAAACTACAAATCTGAACCATTAAATGCTTTCTCCTAATACTCAAAACTTGATGCCACATTAAAACCAAAACCAAAACCCAAACAACTGCCCAACTAACCAAACATACAAACAAATACAAAACTGTGGGCCAAACAAATGTAAATTCAGTCAGAATGTATCAGTTCAGAACTTACTTCCCAAACTGATGAGAGCTGCCTTCAGAGCTAACAAGATAAATTATGTGTAATAGCACGAGTGTTCTCATCTGATTTTCTCTCATCAGTAACTTACTAATGAGAGTGGTGCCAATGCTGATATCTTTGTCTTATTGCTTAACTGGTAATCACTGGTGTCATGTTCACATTTGTTCTTTCATAGAGTTTTTATATTGGAATTCAATTTGGAAGAAAAATGAACAAGATAGCAGTGGAGGCAATCTTAGAACTATACATCATAGTTATATCATGATTATACACTCATCAGAAATTTTGAAGACTACTAACAAATATATAACCTTAATGATGATCGGGAATAAAACCTTTTCCCACTACATTAGTCAGTTTTCTCATTATTGAGATCAAATACTTGACAAAAACACCTTAAGGGAGTCAAGGTTTACATGGTGAGGAAGGTGCAGCATCAAAAGTATGTGTATTTGTGGAGTCAGGAATAGTGATAATAGCTGGTGTTCAGGTGATTTTCTCTCCTCCCTTGTATTCAGTCTAGCTCTCCAGGCCATTAGACAGAACACTTACATCCAATAGAAGTGCTCTTTCTTTAGTTAAAAAATAATCTCTGCCAATTTCTCAAAAAACACATTCAGAGGTATGTTTCTTACATGATTCCAAATCCAGTGATGTCGATAGATAGTAAAGATAATGATCACGGATTTCAAAACTTTATAAGCATCTACTATATGTTGGGCATTTTTCCAAGTATTTCTCTGTGTGCCTAAAAAGTAACAAACAGTATTTTAGAATAATGACATTCAAGAAAATTCAAAAAATAATTGTTAGGTTGGAGCTATGATTGCAAATAGGTGATGATTTCAGTGTTTGATACAATATACGGGGGCAGGGTTAGGGACCATGAGGAGAATAAAGCACATACAGATTTAGGGAGTAAAAGAGGAAGCTTGAGCAATTCAACTGGAGATTGCCATTGCTGTGATAATGAAGTAGAAGTAGATTAGGAGGGGAAGAATGAGATGTCACATGTGAATGTGTTCTCTGTTGTATCCTGTTGGACATTCAGTGATGATATAAGATGAATAGGAAGATGGGAAGAGAGATATCTAAGCCACACATGAGAGTGAATAGATGATATGTAAAATTATATGTGTGAAGGCTGGGGGCCAGATCATTGGGAAGATATGAGAACCAGAGACTGGCTTCACAGCACTCATGTAGAAATTGGGTGAGCTTGGAAGACTTTGAACTGATTGTCCTACTTGCAGCACACATGGTTTGATTGCTATCCCATTGGTTTTGGATTGATTTTTACATTGATTTGGCAAAAAAATTCTGTAGTATGATCCACAGCACTTCAAGTGATATATTCTCTGTGGTGGTCCCTGCAATTGCTTAGGAGCCATCTACAGTCTGTTCTATCTTCAATACTTGGAGTACATGAACAATCCTTGGCACTTGAGATTAGCGAATTGGTCGGCTTTGAACAGAGAAGGGGGACAGTCTATGGCTCAGTAAATAAAGTGGAGACTGATGAAGAAAGACAAGTATTGAGTATTACTGTCTTTCCTTCACCCCTACCCCCACAGACATCTTTATATTCTCACACATGTAAACACACATACAATCTCTCACACAAAGACACAGACATAATATACACTTACACACATGTGCACACTTTTACTGTCTCACATACACAGGCATCCACACTCTCACACCCACTCTCACACACACATACTTTTTCTCACATACATTTATGTACACACTCACATTCTCTCTCACACATACATAGGTACACACACTTTTTCTTCCTCACACACACACACACATATATATGTACACATTCATTCTCCCACACATTTGCTCCTACACATACTCTATTCCTCTCATACACACTCATTTCCTCTCAGATACACATTGTCTAGCATACACATATGCATCCAGACATATGTGCACACTAATTCTATCAGCTCAACAAACAAGTGGTGCTGATGAAAGTGTTTATGACCATGCTTTATCCAACACTGAACAGAGAACAGAGGAATGACTACGGTGGTTTGATGACTTGTCCTGGTGATTTAGAGTCAGAAAATGAGAGCACAGAGTGCTGGATAAGCAGGGAAGGAGCTAGAGCTCAGAAAACAACACTTATCAGATAACGGTTACTAATGCCAAATCACAGCCGAAGCATGGCTGGTGAGGGAACTGACTTAGTAGGATTGTTTGTGTACTCCAAATACTGGGGATGGAACAGTCTATAGATGGTGCCTGAGCAAATGCAGGAACTATCGTAGAGAATATCTTCGTTCAGAATGTGTGTAGGTCATACTACAGAATTTTCCTGCCAAATCAATATAAAATCAATCCTAAATCAATGGGGCAACAATCAAGCCATGTGCACTACATGCAGGACAATCTGTTCAAACTGGTTCATACATCTGGTGAGTTGTGTGATATCGAGAAGAAAGCTTTTGCATGCATTTGCTCTTAGCACAGCACCTGTCACTTAGCAGAACTAGAATCACCATTTGGAAAGTGCATGAAGGTTGGTCCAGCCAATGGAGTGGACATAGGATGCATTTTTGGACATAGCTTACTCCAGTGACAGTAGGTTCATAAGTTTTTTTTTTTCCTCATTTTTTTTGTAAGATGATTTCTGAAGGAACAATGTAATTTGATTTTCATGGTCATTAATAACTATTTGCAAAGATGATTATTCCCTTAGGCAATGTCAAATTCAACATTCAATCTTTGGAAAATCTTTGACGATAGGGGCTTCTCCATCCTCCTTGGGGCTGCCCTGCATCAGAAGCGTCCTTGGTCTAAAGTATGAGAACTTGAAGAGGAAAAACCCTAGCAGTAATGATCTTGAAGTTCATGTGACACAAGGGAGCTGTCTTCCTAATTGGCCCTCCCTTATAATTCCTGAAAACTGAGCATTTCATAGTTCTTGACACATTCTATATTTGCTCCTTGTGTATTATATTCAGGTATGAGGCTTTGCTGTGCACAATGTGGAGTAATGAAAGCTTCAACTCTCCTGCTTGGAGAACCTGGCTTGCTTTGCAGGACAACTCTGCACTGCTTTATTTCCTCTCATTTCATGTCAAGGGAAAGCTCTCTCCCTTCTGCAGATGTTTTCTTCTCTTCAGAACATTTCATCTTGTAGGTTTGGAAGACCTTTCAACGTTGCTAATTAAGACTTTTCTCAGATACATGAAGTAATGTATCTAGAATTATTTTTCTACAAAATAACAATGTCTTTATTACATTTTTATTTTATGTTACTACCAAGTAGATTTTCCATAAGTTCTCCTTAAAATTTTTTATTTCCATTTTATTATTGTGTGTGCACTTGTGTGTTTGCATGTGTGTGTGTATGTTTATGTGTGTATTTTTGTGTATAAGTGTGTCAGCTTGCCTTCCATGGTGTATGAATAGGTTGGAGGACCATTTACTGGAGTCAATTATCTCCTTACATCATATGTCCTGAAGATCTTTAATTTTGTGTACCTATGAAATGGCATTTTCAAGTGATGCAACAATCTATCTATCGTGTGTGTATGTGTGTGTGTGTGTGTGTGTGTACTAAATGATCATGTGGAGGTCAGATGCTAACTTGTATGAATTTTCCTTCTACTATGTAAATCCCAGGAGTTGAACGCAGGTTCTTAGATTTGGTAACTAGATACTTCACCTATTGTGTTGTCTCACCAGCCATGGCAATAGTTACTAAAATCAAAGCTTACATAGTAATGAATTAATGACTTACAAATGTAGTTTCCCCTTGAACATCTTTTTCCACAGTTACAATTTAGGATAATAAACAGAAATTGAAAGTAAATGATTATAAGTTTAAGTTATGTTTTTCATGAGTTAGAATACTCAAGAAAATTACTTAAATAGAAGCAAAGTCTTTGGCCACTGGCAAGTCAAGTTGTGCCAGTCAAATCAGACATCAACACAGAAGATGAAGATTGACAAAGGTAAAAATTAACAGATGATTATTTAAAAATAGAATGATCTGAGGTTGTTGTTGTTGTTTTTTTTTTTTTTTTTTGGTTTTTCGAGATAGGGTTTCTCTGTGTAGCCTTGGCTGTCCTGGAACTCACTCTGTAGACCAGGCTGGCCTCGAACTCAGAAATCTACCTGCCTTTGCCTCACACGTGCTGGGATTAAAGGCGTGTGCCACCACTGTCCGGCAAATGATCTGAGTTTGAAGACTAGATACTCGAGGGTGGGGAGGTGAGGTACAGGGGAGGGTGGAAGGGGTACACCAACATGGAGATAGGAGGAGGGGGAAGGGATAGTGAGTTCCTGGGAGGGACGGGGGAAATGAGGTAAGGAGAGAACATCTGAAATGTATAAAAAATTTTCCAATAAAAAATTTCCAATAAAAAAAAAAAAAAGGTCCCCTAAGAAAATAAACCGATTTCTTAAATATGTCAAAGAAACTGACCCTGGTGATCATGCTATATTTTTGTGGGAAGGTTGTCTTGTGTTACTGATAGTTTGAAAATCTGCCCTGCTCCATTGGTACAGTCTTCGTTCATGTTAAGAATGGACCATAGTTTTAATTATAATGAAAGTTTCTTCAATGCAATGTGAAAACTCACAGTATTTTGTTCAAGGAAAGAAAGGTTTATCTTGGCTCATGGTTTAAGTGATGGAGTTAATCATGGTAGAGAAGGCACGGTAGCATGAAACCTGTATATCTGGGACACTGGAAGCATGAGGTGGCTGGTGACACTGAATTGACAGTCAGGAAGCAGTGTGTAGTCTGGAACTAGGGTCTGGGTATTCCACTAGATCCTGCTTATAGTTGCCTACATCTACCAGATAGAACCCATATCCAAAAGGTCCTGTAGCCCTCTTAAGCAGTACCAATAGATAGTATTCAGGTGGGGGTATTTTACACTGAAATTATAACACTCTATTTCCATCCTCCTTTCGGTCATGGCCATTTCATACTGTAAAATGCATTGGATACAACCACAAAAATCCTGTAGTTTTTAACAGCTCCAATATTGTTCAAAAGTCCAAAGTGTTTTCCCAGACTCATGGTGATCTCTTAACTGTGAGGTCCACTAAAATAAAATATAAAGTTGTATACTTCCAATATACAGAGCTGCAAATTAAACACCCCCACTATAAAAGGGAGGAATGCAGCTGGAGGGCATCAGTGGGAGGAGAGGCCCTTGATCCTGTGAAGGCTCGATGGCCCAGTGTACAGGAATGCCAGGGCCATGAGGTAGGAGTGGGTAGGTAGGTGGGGGAGCACCCTCATAGAAGCAGGGGGAGGGGCATGGGATAGGGGGCTTGTGAAGGGGAAACCTGGAAAGGGGATAATGTTTGAAATATAAATAAATAAAATAACCAATAAAAAAATAAAAAGAGAAGTGGAGCATAGCAAGGGAAGACCAAATCAAGCATCACAATCACCAAACCTTGCAGTTCCAGGTCTGGCCTCTTGAACTAATGATAACATTGTCCAGATTCCCAAGAGTTTAAAGTAACATTGCCCCTTTTCCAGCCCTGTTCCTGGGTCACATATGGTTTCTCTCTTGCGCTGACTCAATTTGATCTTTGAAGTTTTCCTCAGTAGATGCCCCATATTCCTGGCATTCCAACATCCTTGAATTTCCATTAGAGTTTAGGTTCTATCTGCCTTACCTCACATACAACCCAAAGCATAATACACATTTCCTGATCTTAGCAGATTTCTGGAATGTTGAGCCTTACAGCTGGATCTCATGGAGACATTTCGTCAACTGAAGCTCCTTTCTCTCTGATAGCTCTAGCTTGGTTCAAGTTAACACACAAAAACAAGCCAGTACGTGTACATATTCATTAAATGGGCCCTTTCTCCACACATCCCTTCCTATCCTGAAGGTATTCATTTTGTCAATGCAAATCTGACCCTCTTCTCTTACAAGCTGAAATGAGGGACAGTTTGATGATAGAGTGAATACCATGGACTTCTCATCAAACAGGTGGTATGGAACCTTCTCAGAATCTTATAAGAAGAGATCCTCACTCTGAGACAGTTGTCTGAATTTATCTCAGAGCCTCCAAAACTCTTCTGTTTGTCTGTTTATGAAGTTAGTAATTCTAATAAACTTCTTGCCCCAAAGGACAATCTGCCTCAGTGTCCCCTTTGACTTCAAACCCCAAAGTTTACCACTTTGTTCAATATCAAATCTGCTTTAAGGATATAGCTTTGGCGTGTGCTATTTTATGAGTTTATATTGTAAGTTCTTTCTCAGTTATGACACACTGAAGAAATAGTCTGGACTTGTACACATGAACACTGTTTCACCATTTGGGCTGCTCATCTGGGTTTATAATCCTGTATCCTTCTGGAGAAGTCAATATATCCCCATCTATATTTAAAGACTATTAAGAAAGCTATTTTTCATATTTAACTGAAATATAGAATGTATATTTTATATTTGATTAGTTTGTTTTTTGTAACAAGGTCTAACTAAGTATCCATGGTTAGCCTGAAACTGGCTACATAGACCAGACTGGCCTTGAATTCAGACATTCACCTGCCTCTGTCTCCTGAGTGCTGGCATTAAAGGCACTACTATGTCTGGCAAGCATATTTTATCTTTGATTTACACTAAGTTTAGATGTTTAGTGCCTTTTAAGTATTCAATAGCCACTTGTGGCTCATGACCACAGTTTGAAGGGCAGGCTTTTTAGAAAGATAATGCTGGAATCACATTCATTTCTCTCTCTCTCTCTCTCTCTCTCTCTCTCTCTCTCTCTCTCTCTCACTCCAACCCCTCAGCTCTTACTGTACTCCATATCTATCTTGCCTTGTTATTTATTATCTGTCTTCCCCACTAGTTGTAAAATCTATAATATTTACGATGACTTGTCTGTATTGTTTATCACTCCCTAGGAATAGTCTCAGAACTAAACTGGTGAACAAGAATAATGTGTTTTTATCCAGACATCATGGTATATGACTGTAATCTCAGCACACAGAAGTAGATGCAGGAGGATTAGAAGTTCAAGGTCATCCTAAGATACATAGCCAGTCCAAAGTCAAATTGGGCTAAATGAGACCTGGTAAAAACTCTCACATCATGAATAAATAAATGTTTAAAGGATAAAGAAATGTTTAATTTTCTCTATTTTTTTATTGTAAAAATACAAAATCGAGATGAAAACTACCCAAATAACCACTGGGTTTTAAGATTGGGCTAATGGCCTATCTCATTATTTATAAAAGAAAACTTAAATACTAGTTTTGAGGATAATACAGTAAATACTTTTATGATTACAACGTAGAGTCTTTCATCTCTGCAGACCTAGGTCATGAGGGCTTTAATTTTTAATGATGGAAGCCCACATAGTCCAAAATTCATGTAGTTCTGCTTTTATTTTTAATTCTAAAGAAGTGATCACAAGGCATTGAATAATTAGGGCCAGAGATAATGAACTGCAAAGTGATGTATCTGGACTCGAAGCATATGGTTTTTATATCAAAGCAGTGACATCTGTGTGCTTGTTTACATACAAATGGGTACATACAGATGAAGTAAGAGTGACATTTATATGCACCTCTGAATTCCTTATTATTTGGTTATATATTCATATATAGTATGTTGTTGCCTACATTTCTACATTTGTATTTAATACTAATTTTGTTATTCATATTCATGTTAATTGATTTTGATACTGTTCTATTGTAATAGATACGGATGCCTTCTCAAATTCGGTAAATAAGTTGTTCAATTTTAGTATTGTTTAATATAAAGAGGCATGTACTTGGCACACTTAAGCAATATTGTTATTAGTAAGTTTTTTCTGTAATAGTGTTTACTAAAATGTATGTTTCAAGTACAGTTTTGTTCGAAGATATAATGAGTTCAACTAAGTTTGCCATATCAGCTGTAACATAAACTCAAACTTCCCCTGGAAGCTTTTCCTAACCTAAGCTATAGTTTTTTTTTTTTCTCCAATCATGATAAGAGAGTAAATAATTTGTAGTTCAAGTGTTGAGCTTATTTTGACCTTTTATCTGACTTAAGCGATTGTTTTCTAACGGGAGTCCTTTGGGGAAATCAATTGCCTTGATTCTCTAAATGATTTTGATCTCAGTGTAGGTGAAGTTAGACTCACTAGGCTTATTCAGGTCAGGTGGCTTTGAAATGCATTAGTGACCTGAGGCCTGGCTCAGCAATTTGCTGTTTTGGCCCAAACATACTTTCCTACAGGTAAGCCTTGTAGATTTTACATTGTTTTTTGCAGTACTCATTCTGAATACTTGATTTCTTCTAGTGATACCCTAGAATGTAGGAGTGAGTAAACCTGGAAATGTAAATGCCAGCATGCTAGAAATGGTACAAATCCCACTGGGTTGATTAATGTTATGGTTTGTATATGCTTGGGTTTGTTGGAGTAGGTGTGTCACTGTGGGCATGGGCTTAAGACCCTCATGCTAGCTGCCTGGAAGTCAGTATTTCACTTGTAGCCTTCAGATGAAGATGTAGAACTCTCAGCTCTGCCTGCACCGTGCCTGCCTAGATGCTGCCACACTCCCACCTTGATGATAATGGACTGAACCTCTAAACCTATAAGTCAACCCCAATTAAATGTTGCCTTGGTCATGGTGTCTGTTCACAGCAGTAAAACCTTAACTAAGACAATTAATCTCATTTCTGAATGTGTTCAGAAGATGGAAGCTTTTATCAGACTTCTGAAGATCGACTTTTCTTTGTTTTTAAATTTAGGTTACAGATTTAAGATATAATTTTAGTTGATTGTTTAAAGCAACAGAAGATTTCCAAGTGAGAAATATTATGCCTGGAATTGGGTAGATGACAGATGTAAATAAGGAACCAATGCAAATAATGGGCACCATTAAGGTGAGGTATTCATCTATTGCTATAAGAATTTAGTAAGACAGATTTTATTCCCCAAAGGATGGGCCACGCAGGGGGTGATGATGCTGGGTTTTATAGGGGATGTATGTGTGTAAAAAGTTGAGGGGTTGCTAGAAGTTCACCCTACAAAGACATTTTTGTACTAGAGAGTGCATATATGCCTTAAAAGGATAAATAGAAGAATCGTGGTAGGATATTTTGTTATATTACATTGGTGAGAGTAGCCTTATTTTATGTACAAGGTTGAGGGTGTGTATCAATTTGAACTAACTCTGGGAAGAAGAGAAGAAAGCTGGTAGTGAGGTGAAGGAATTCCATTTCCTTAGATGTTATTTAGTAGGCTGTTGAATAATGCCAGTATACGCTGCACTGATCTTCTGTTATTTATGGTGTTGCTCCGTTTTCCTGACATGTCCTTAGGATTCCATCTTGCTCAGAGGCTCTCAGAAGTATAAATAACTCTTAATAATGATTGGGGAAAAGATAAAAAGGAAAGATAGAGTCATATCAAGCTTATAAAGGAATTTACATCTAACCTTGTCACCAATTTTGTTTTGACTTATATAGAAAAATATATTTGGCTTTTACCAAGAAGTAAATTTGACAGGAAAGATGTTAGTCCTGTATTTAGTCAGAAAAGCCACTTGCAAAGTGCGAATAGATTTTTACAGTAAACAACGGAGAAGAAGAATTTATTTGACTATAAGCTAGATAAGGAGTAATATGACTGCTGAAAAGCAATAGCAACAATAAATACTGTTGAACCTTCAGGGAGGTGGGCATGTTAACTGAAGTGACTAGATGAATTGATAAAACAGCCCAAATTAATCAGGACATTAAAAACTATATAAATAATATTCACATAAAATTCTAGTTAGATATGAAGTTGAGTTGTAGAACTCTTTGACAGCGATCTGTCTGATTTAGTTAGACTTGCCAAAGAAAGAGGTATGTAGATCAAAAGAAATACCCATAGATGTGATCACTTCTAAGCTGTGACTTCTGACTGTTTTGGAATAAGACAGAGCCTTAGTTTACATTCCCACTTGATATCTGACAAATGCCAGTGCTGATCTTAGCTTTTGTTGTGTTGTATGGTATCCCATAGAGGAGAGATACAAAATTGATGAGGCAGAAATGACTATGAAAACCTGTTTGTAAAATATGTTTCTCATCTTTATCTCATATCTGTTGGAAGAATCATGAGAACTCTTTTTATGTATATATGAAAATATATATATAAATGATTTTATGATTCCTAAGAGCAGTGTTGTCTCCACTCTTCTGTCTCCCTGTCAGCGCTTTGGGCAGTTGGTAAGGTTGCAGTCAGAAGCCGTAGGCTTAGACATCTTTCGAAAGTTTTCTTCATTTAGTAGTATTACTTGTAAAGAGCAACAAAATGTATTTAGTGCTTTTATGTGTTCCAGAGATTTTGTCTCCAAGAGATATACGCAGATACAGTCAGAGTGGTTATGAAGCACTAGAGTTGACTTCAGACTTCCTGGCCTGAATGTCTACAGTTTGGCTTACATGACCTGTAGTTTTAACAAACTATAACTTGTCTTCATCCCCAGGAGACATTTGGTAACATCTGCAGATATTTCTGGATGTTTTCACTGTAGCATGGAGGTAGTAGTGCATATATGTCACTGACTTGCTATGGATGGAGGCTATGGATGTTGTAAACAATTCTAGGTAGGCTCTCTCATAAACACAGGGCAGAGTATACCCACAAATGCTCCTTGTGCGGAATTTGAGAAACTTGTGACTCGGGATAGTTTGAGAATGATCTACTTTTCCTAGGGGTAAGTCTCTGTGTCTCCATTTGATCAGTTATTTTATTTGTTTTCAAGTCTATTTTAAATTCTCTTTAAAGATATAAAGGTTAGTACATAAAATATAGTGCTAGAATTGGGATTAGAAACTCTAGAATCAATTCTGGATATCTTTAAGTAAAGTTTGTCCAATTTCAAACTAATTCTCCCACTGAAAGGGTAATAATCAAGTTGAGATTTCCAACTAGTTGATGCTTGAGTCTTTAACCCATTAAAAAGCTTTATTAATTCATACTGGATGAGAGGTTAATCTGACATTAGGAAGAGTCAGACTCAGAGAACATTTAAAACACATAATTCAGTTTTATTATGTTCAAGAACACAGTTCTCTTTCATTGATGGAACTCAATGAAAGAAAAGTAGACTCTGCATCTTTAGGAACTTATTTTTCTGCATACACAACAATCACTTGTAATTAGCCATTCATTGTTTGGGTGCAAACGCTGCTGTCAACCAGTGCTCTCATTTACTTCCAGCAGAAGCACTATTTACACTATTGATTTGCTAACGAATCTATTTTATATTATAACAGTGTGAGTGTAAAGCCTGCCCAGCACTTCTAAAATACAGCAAATCCTTAGAGTCCTTAAGATTACACACAACACCCTATTTATTCACTTTGCTTTAATTAAGCAAAGAGATTCTTAGAATATAGCAGTCACCCTTGTAATATGTTGAAGCTGTGATTTAAATTTAACTTCATAAGGTATCTTTCAGAGATGTTCACACTTATAATGATATCTGGCAAGCCTGGAATCTAATGCAAGTTTTTTAAAGTAATAAGACAGAAAAGAAGCACTGAAATATGCTCAAGTTGGAAACTGAAATTATTTTGGCTAAATGCATCAGGTTAGAGATTGCCCTGGTTGCTGATTGCAGCTATTAGGTAGTCCTCTCATGTAGGAGAGCAGCTATCGATTTTTGAATTTGCATTTCTTTCTAAATAATTGATTTTTTTCTGTTGGGATCCTTATATCAGCTCATAAAACTTAGAGGAAGGAGAAGTCCCTCTTATTTCAGCAGCTGCCTGGTGTTTCAGTTAATTTTCTTACCCTTGCTAACCTAGAAAGAGTCACATAGAGTATTTATAGAACACATACAATTAATGAGTCCCATTGTGTATACATGTAGTGAAACTGTGCTTCAGTCATAGTCAATGTTTGATAGATTTACTTTAAATAACTCATTTCCAATATTTAGTTCCTAGAATCTTGCTTCTATTTCTGTATCCATATGTTTTTCATTATTCTACTAACCAGAGTGAAAACACACATGGAACACTGACTTAAAAATAATTATGAGCTATGTGAAAGGAATCAACACATATTGAATTCCATCACTTTCTCAATATATTAGATTAAGAACTATTCTATAGATAACTTGGTATGCTTTATTTAAATGTCAAATAAGAAATATGCACACCAACTACATGTTCCATGTGTCTCAGAGCAAACACACATTCTGGGTGTTTTGTTAATTGAATGTAGGGTTTATGTGATTAATTTGTCAGAACTACTTGTTTCACAGAAGGCAGGGCAGTTCAATAACTATAAGTTAAGTTTGCCTACAGATAATAGAATTACAACAAAGGATGGGTCTTCAAAAATGCTACTGGCAGTTGTGATGTTTTACAACATTGTGCATTAACAACCCTGAAGTTCCACTGAGCTTTAGTGTATGGAGCTGATGCTAGGGGTGTGTTATAGAATATGATGGACTAAAGTGTTATCACATGAATTAAATTCTTCATGTCCTCCACTCCAGGTAGAGGAGGCAGATGTCTCCAGCCCTCTAATTACATGTTTGGTCATTTTGTTGGACATCCTCCATGCTGACGCTATCACAGAGTCACCTCATTACTACAACAAAATATTCCTGTCTCTTATAAAATTCTAAGCAAGTTTGAAACATCTTGTCATAAACTAGATAAGACAAAAATTAGATAATCACTTACTGTGTCCCACACATATAAACAAACAAATTGGATTCAATGGGTTTTTATTATATGCTTACAATATGGTAGTTATCATCCTAATCATAAACCAATTAAAAGATATCTACCTGCAAGAGTGCAATTACAATGAAAGTCTTGAGGTGGGCACAAGGCATTTATAATAACCAAATAAGGAAACAACTATTAGAAGGATTTTAAAGCATGGTGAGAGTTATTCAGACAAAACACATAGGAGGGACTAGAGGTGAAGTTAGAATTTTGAAGAAGACAATGGTTTACTTGAGAAATCTGTAGAGTAAAGAAGTGAGTATGTAATCTATGGGGATATTTGGCAGGAAACTGTTTCCGTAATCAGGACTAGCTCTTGAGACAAGTGAGTGTTTACATTTTAGTATAGCAGCAAAGAACTAGATGTATTAAATAGCTTTTCAAAAATGTTGACTGAATTTGTATAAAAGTTAAAGTTAAGGTCTTAGAATGAAACCAGTTTGCTGTAAAATAAAAACAGGAGGAAACTTTTGTTTCAAAGCCATTGGATCTTCTAATGACAAAGGACTAACAAAGTCTAAAGTTTATCCTGGAGGCAGTTGGCTTTAGGTATTGTTCAGTGTTTAGGTTATTCATCTCAGTTTTGCCATGGTTGTGATACTAAAGAAAATAATTTTATATATTGAACTACCAAGATTTAAAAGCTTTGAGGGAAATTTTGCCTATAAAATGTGTTGTGTTTATTGTAACAAATGAATCACTTTTGAAAGTCCAAGCTAGAGAGTGAAAAAATCAAGTTTAAAGTAGAAACTCTGGTTATGTATACATAAAATTTCATGAAAATCTTGTAATGCACTATATTTTAAAGCTTAAGGTATATCTATAATTATTAAAATACAAAGAAACACCTATACTACTCATTGACTCTGGAAAGGGAAAGCTGGCACCCACATAGAATCTTAAGCCCTAACTTCTAGTGTCTTTGTAAGGTAAGGTACTCTGCAAGCTACCAAAATATAAAGAAAAATACAAACTCAGCCACAAAACCTTTGATATATAATCTGTTCTACCTGCAAAATATGCTAGGGCAATAGTGGCACAAAGCCTATGGGAGTAACCAACTGATGTATGTTTTGACTTACAGCCCAATCAAGGAGAAGAAATCCATACCTTGTACTGGTTAGTGATCAAGAACCAGAGACTAGTTACTACAGGGAATTATGGCAAAACCAATTACTATTGGTATAAAAGATAATAAATAAGGTAACAATAAAATGACTTCCAATGCTATTTTGCTATACTCATATATCAGTCATATATTCATATATCATATCATATATTCAGCCATCATCAGAAAAATTTCTTCCTGAAGCAAATAGAAACAAATATAGAAACTTACATCCATATATTATACAGAGAGTGAAACCTGGGAATACATAGCTCTAAATGAGATGTCTCCATCAAATCTTTCCCCTCAGAGCTCAGGGAACCCTGTGGCAGAGGAAGAAGAAACAGAAAGAGTGCAAAAGTCAGAGGGGATAGAAGATATTGGGAGAACAAGGTCCTCTAAATCAACTGAACAAAGCTCATATGAACTCAAAGAGATGAAAGCAACAAACACTGCAGTCTGCACCAGGTCCTCTGTGTATGTATTATAGTTTTCAGCTTAGTACTTTTATGAGCCTCCTGCATGTGTGAACAAGTGAGTTTCTGATTCTTGAGACTTCTTTTGATGTTTCTTTTCCTCTGTTGGCTGTCTTTGTCTAATTTCAGTTTGATAGTTTTTATTGTATCTTATTAACACACACAAGCACATACACTCTAAAATAGGGTGTTTTGAAGGCCTTCTTCATAGACAGTAATATTCTGTTGTTTGTTTTGTTGAACGGATAAATAAACCTGTATTTTGTGAATAAACATGTTTTACTTTCTTGTATTATCTTGCTCTTCATGACAAATTGGAATATAAAATGTGAGGTATTAGTAAACTATTGAAGAACTGAAGCATATTAGAGACTGTCCCTTCTTTATTAGCATTAGCACAGAATTAAGTATATATCCATGTACTCTGTCCCAAGCAACAGTTGGTTTAAATCTATCTGGTTTTAAAATAATATATACATATCTGAGAGTGGATTAATGCATAGAATAGCAAAAGTGTTCATAAACTTAATACCAAAAAGTAATAATAAAAGTGACATACATTACTAAACAAAGAGTTTTGAAAAGAAAAAATATAAATACCTAGAAGTAAAAGTAACTTTTATTCACCTGATGTAAACATAATATTGGAGGCCTACTGCTGAATAAGTTTGTCCATTCTAGCTCTTGCTGAACTCTGGCTGGCTGGTTGAACTAAGCAATTCTAGACCAAACTCCTCTCCAAGCTGACTGATTCAATCTGGATTCTCTTAGCTTCTTACTGAATTGCTCTGCTTGGCTTCAAACTCTGGTAATTTGTTCTAATCTTCTGGTTCCTTCTTATTCTCTGTCTTCAACTGTGTCTGCTGCACAAACTGAATGGAACTAAACTTAATTCCATTGTACTGCCTCTTGTACTGACTGGCTAAACTGAACTCAACAGACTGAACAGAACTGACCAGAATTCAGTTCCACTACCTGCATTCAATTGCACTGACTCCCAACTCCTTAACTCTGATCTGCATCAAACTTACTGTTTTGAACTCAATTGACTGACTAGAATCCAAAGATCTGCATGCCTGTCCCCTGAGTGCTGGGATTAAAGGTGTGTACCACCATGCCTGGACCTAAGCTTTTCTTTACTTGAAACTTGCTCTATGCTAGACTGGACTGGAAATCAGAGTTCTGCTTGCCTCTGTCTCCCAGGATTAAAGGTGTGTCTGTATTCTAACTGAATCAAACAGACCTAGAAGGTCTTCGGATATGACCCCTTGCTAGAGCAGCCATGTTATTGGATTACAATTCCTCTACACTTAGGAAACACTATAAAAAGTCTTCAGTATCTTTAGCTATCAGAAAATGAAGATGTAAATGCTTTTAATATTCCATCTTATCTACTAAGAATAGATATGATCAAGAATACAAATGATGACAAACACTAGCATCGTTGTGGGGTAAGGAGAATCCTTATAAACTGTTAGTAGAAGTGTTAACTGGTGTAATTACTTTGCAAAGAACTTTGGAAGATTAAAGAAATTTTTTAAAATAAGCTACTTTTATATGATCTAGTTATACCGCTTCTGGTTGGGTACTCAAAGGACTCTTTATCATTCTATATTGTTGCTCTATTTACAAGAGCTAGTAAATGAAAACAGCCAATACATCCATCAACTGAAGAATGGATAATGAAAATGTAGTTTAAATATATGAGGAAATTTTATTTAGCTGCAAAGAAAAATAAAATTATGTATATGAAGGTAAAGTAATATAAGTAGGGAGAAAGATACTATGTGAGTTAATATAATCCCTAAAGAAAACTGTAACATGTATGGACTCTCTCATATTCAGATCCTACCTTCATCTCTTTATTTGTTTGTATAACTTTGAATAACTGTGGGAACCTGGAGGCTAGAAAGCGGACATGCATGAGAATTCTTAAGGAAATGGAAACAGTAGAAACACTTAAAAGGAAAGTAGAGAATGAGATGATAATGTTTAATCATGGAGTGGGGTATGGTGCTTAGGGAAATGAGAAGGCTGGAGTTGGTTGTATTAATCAAAAATGAATGGTATATATGAAAGGAATACAAAAATCTACTACCTTGAAACCCAAATAAAAGAATAAAAAGTAGAAATAAAGGAGGTGTTCTGCATGGCTAGGCACTGTTGTTCTGAGAAGCAGTAGGTTACTGGCCACATTTACCCTCTTTCCTGATTCCTGTACCCTGCTCATTTCCTCTTGTCCCTAGTGACCACTCAGTGTTCACACTGATATCACTTTATTTCCTGCATATGAGTAACAAAATGTGGTAGTTTTAGTCTCTACAGGGTTTACTTCATGCAATCTAAGATTCTCCACTTCCACCTGTTTTGTAAGAAGTTGTCTCTGTAGACATCTAGTTCAACAAATTCAATAAAAACTATTTTAGAACTTCGCTTTGAAACAGACTTTTCTGATTGCAGCAGTATGTTGTCTATTGATGTTCCCATAACTAGAGGATAATTTTACGAAAAATAAGTCAGTTGAATGTATATATAAAAAGGAAGAGTTGACTTAATAAATGTTAATTTTGGTAAAAAAAAAAAAAAGATTGGATGTGATTTCCTTGGTTATATGGCTTTAAATTGTTTTCTAAAACAGTTAGAACCATATCATGTGAAGGGCTTAGAATCTTCTATACATAATGGCCTGCAGCATAAGAAAATTTTGGCATTTTAGTAAAATAATCAGATTTGATATACTTAAAATCAGTTTTTTCAACATAACTTAACAATATAATTCACACAGATATTTATTTTATCTAGTTGAGTATTGCTATGCTTATTTAAAAGTTGGTTATTTGTTTTATGGAACAATTAATTAATCAAAATAATTGAATATTTCAATAAAAGTCCAGATTCTTTTTTCTTTTTATTGGACATTTTCTTTATTTACATTTCAAATGTTATCCCCTTTCCAGATCTTCCCTCCAGAAACCCCTTATCCCATGCCCTTCTGCCTGCCTCTATGAGGGTACTCCTCCATTCACCTACCCACTCCTGCCTTCCCTCCCTGGCATTCCCCTACACTGGGGCATCGAACCCCCTCAGACCCAAGGGTTGCTTCTCAAACTTATGTCCAACAAGGCCATCCTCTGCCACACATGTGGCTGGAGCCATGTGTACACTTGTTGGTTGTATAGTCCTGGGGACCTCTGGGGGTCTGGCCAGTTGACACTGTTACTCTCCCCATAAGGCTGCAAACCCCCTCAGCTCCTTCAGTCCTTCTCCAATTCCTCGATCAGGGACTCCTATCTGGAAGTTATATTTTTTAGTTCCAGAAGTATTTCATTTCAGTCAGTTGATGTATTTGTCATCAGTTAGAAGAGAACCACTCTTCATTTTTCGTAAAGTTGGTGGCATATGCTCTTATCAATCACATTTGAATTATTAAGACTGAAGGATAGAAAACTCTTTTCCTTCCAGTTTTACAAAGATGTAAAATTCGTTTCATTTAGTCATAAACTTGCTTTATATCAGCTCTGTGTGTGCTAGGATACCAGGAAATTCATAGTGAATATTATGGTCAAACTACATTAGATATTCCATTAAATTTGTAAATAATTACAACCTGTCAGCATGTTGGGAAGGAGAGGAGACAGAGACCCATTTGCAGTTCTTTATCTCATTGATAATAGTTTAAAATCAGACTCAAGAAAGAACGTAAGGACAGTTTATTGAACTGATTTAGAGAAAATGGTAAGATAGATAAGGAGGAAACCTAGGCCACATCCAGGAGGAAGGAGGGAAGGAAAAGAGAGAACAGAAAACTACAGTTCTAACAGCTGGGTACCCAGGAGAGAACAAAAAAATTAGTTGCCTAGGTTTTTGTTCCTTATAGTTTTTATTGAAGAAACACAATTGTCTTTCTTTCTGAGTCACATGTACCTTGAACATGAAAGCAATGAGCTGTGTTTTAAGACAACCAAGAATGGAATGTTTAGCTTTAATGTTATTTAGTTTAGCCTTTCAGTCAGCTAAGAGTTGCTCTGAGTGTACTAGAATCAAGGATGTGTCTAAGAAAAGAAGGGGTAACAGCTAATTTACCTCATTGTGGTGATTTCATTTTTACATTTTGTTAGTTGTGAGTCAGAGTGAAGTCCTTGTCATTGGTTCATCTTAAGTCTTATGATTAGTTACAAACAGCTTGGGCAGTTTTAATATCCCCTGAAAGGCCATAGATGCTTATTTCTCATCTAGCTGTGGAAAGCTGATTAGTACTTAAAACAGAGTCACGGATAGCCCAGAAATTGTCCACTATAGTGTATGAAGTATCTATTTTTAATTAAATTAACTAATCAGTGTAGGTGGAACTATACATATGTGCTTGTCGAAGAAGGAATGTGTCCAGGACAGAGGTTGACAAAGGGTTTTTTCTTCAGAAAATTTCCATTTCATTTTTCAAAGAAGGGATGTCACTCAATGTAAAGTCCATGATTCAGCTAGTGTGGCTGGAAACTGAGCCCCTGGATCAGCTTGCCTTTCCTCTCCCTTGGCTTCCAGCTCTGTGGTTACAGATTCCTACAACCTTATCTGACTTTAATGTGAGTTCTGGGCATCCAAACCCTAGTCTTCATGCTTGTGTGGCAAGTACTTTATTGGAAAGATAAACTCTCTACTCTCTTACATTTTTAAAATTTCTTTTCTGTTGGGACTCATTAACTCTTGATTAGGGAATTTGTGTTGGATAAAGCCTGTCTATGGCATCCTGGGACATTCACATAGGTCTCCAATGGAGGCTGGAAGAGGGTGGCTATAAAGGGCCCCTTTATTTCCCCTTTTGCTGCCTATTACCCCTTATCAAAGGGTCACATGTGGGTATTCTGTGCTGTCAACAGCAATTTTTCTTCTCATAAGTTCACTGCTATATATAGTGGAGAAAAGACAGAGAAATTCTTATTGAGATTAACTGGGAATTTTTAAAATCAATCTTGGAAGATTTTTGTCTTTATGAGCTTTAAAGTCATGGGATTATTGTAAACCAATAGGTAAATTGGGAGGATATAAGAGGTATTTATAGACTGATGACTCGGTCTGTAAGTGACAGCCTAAGATACTCTGGATATTAGAGGAGGCTCAGACTGGTAATATAAGATGCTCTAGATATTAGAGGAGGCTCGGACTGCTAATATAATTTGGGCTCATTTTGAAGAATACCCTGTTTTTCAAACATGGATAGATTAGATATTGAGGAAAGTTGAACTTGTGATAGTATAAGAATTCTGTTGTGAAGAGATAAATATAATAAGATACATCAGAGCAAGGAGAGATCAAAGACAGAAAAAATATAGGGAAAGAACTAACATTTAATACACATTTTTCAAAGAATGACAACTTCACAATGAATGTTTTAAAGCCAGTTTAATCAGTCGTTGGATAAACTTTCTCTCACTGTAACAAGATGCCTGAAGTAATCCACTTTAAAAGTGAAATAATTTTATTAGTATATAGTTTCAGTCCATGATTGTGTCATCCAGTTGCATCTGGGCCTGTGCCAAAGCTGCACATATGGCAGGAAGCATGTAGCAAAAAAGGCTGGTCACTTCGTGGTGGCTTAAAAACAAAGAGATCTAGACAGGAAATTTTCAGGGCCCAGATGTCTCCATAAAGGGCCTATTCCCAGTGGTTTACCTTCCTTCTCACTTTCTTCGTGTCCTGTTACTTCCCCACAGTACTTTAGAATGGCAGTCATACTTTCAGCACATGGCCTTTGTGGAGATTTTAAGGTCTAAACCTTAAAATCAGCATTTGATTAGAAATGAAAGATTACAAGGAATAAAAGCAGAGGCTTAGGGAGAGCACTAGTTATATCTTGGTGTGATGATTTTCATGAATGTTGAGACTATGCTTATATGTGCAATATTTATAAAAGAAGCCTTAGAGATAGGTCTTATTTCTACTTAACCATATAAGAATTTGAGAAATCACCCTTCCAATAGAGGCAATACTAAAAGACCATGCAAACTAAATAATCACATCTCAATTTGGAACTTCATAAAAATGAGGACATAGAGGAAAACTTCTCCCCAAAGTTGGAGAAACAGATATAGAGAGAAAACTTAATATGTACCAGAATAAACACTCATGATAAGATGCCTCTGTGAAAGCTAGTGTCGAGAGAGTAAAATCTGTACTATAAGGAACAAACTCATAGAGGATCCTAGTGGACAGTTTGAGAATTAAAAGCTATAAGGGCCATAGCAATAGGGAGGTTTCTAGACTTTTGTGAATTTACCTCAAAAGGTCTTCACAAGGGAAAAGTTCCCTAATGTTTCTGGCAAGGAGAAAAGAAAATGAACAATTTTGAAATGAACCAGAACATCCTATTTTACATTCAAAACTCTTATGTCAAGGTAACCTATTTTTACCACAGATTAGTTCAGTGAAGGTCTTTTCAGAGTCTGAACTGCATAGATTAGGGAGATGACCAACTTTAGGCATTTATGGACATCTATGCAACTTAGCAAGGGCAGGAAGAACACTAAGGTATAGCCAAGTAATTAATGGCCCAAGAACACACACGAGCTCCCCTAAAGCCTGAGGCCCAGTCATGGGAACATCCTCACAGCTTCCTGCAACCGTGTTAATAATACCTCATTTCACTGTAGCTTCTATTAACTGATTGGAAAATACTGAACTGTATACAGTTCCTGTTATGCCATGTTCACTTGTCAATAAAAAGTTTACAAAGTATACTAAAAGTGATACTTTCACTCCCTGTCTGTCAAAGAATGAAAGGAAACAAAACAACAACAACAACAACAAACAACAAAAAACTTGGACAAGGAAAAACTCCAGAACTGGTCAGACATGGCAAGAACTTATGACAAATCAGACCAAGAACTGAAAATAGGCACCATGCCAAGAGTTAAAACCGAAAAGGTACATGACACTCAATGGATGGTGTAAGCAGAGGAGAGGAAGATCTGAGAAACATTCAAAGATGAACTAAAGAGAAATAGAATTGTAATGCCAATAATAATGCCTTTGATGAATTCTTTTGTAGACTGGGTTCATTTGAAGAGACTGTTTCTAAGCTTTAGGGTATGATAATAGACATCTAAAAGTGAAATGCGAAGAAGAAAAGGACTGGAATAAAATACACCGAGGAGTAACGATACAGATACAAAAGTTGTCATCAGGACCAAGAACCATGGCTAAAGAGGAGAAACTACTAATACTATTCTGCTAAATAACATAGTGTTAAAATGTTAAAATTTATTATACCATAAATCATTGAATCTTTCAACCCTCAGAGAAGCTTCTTTGCGGAGTAGGTGACAATCAACACAAAGATAGACAACTGGTCAAGGAATGGAGAATAAGAAACCGTGGAGTGCTCAGTCCTTGATGGGGGTCTATGTATCACATTCCCTCCTTCCACAGCTCAAGAATCATCACAGAACAGGGGGAAAAGAGATTGTAAGATTACCATCTATATGTGACTATATGAAAGCAGGGTTTTCTGGACACATCAGGACTATAACACAATTGAACTCAAGGACAGTTGCAACACCAATGCACAAGACCTTCAAAAACTCAAACCAGCAAGGAAAGAGGAGGTGAGTACAAAGTTTTACCTCTGGGTAAGAAGCAAACTGATAGTTCCTGAGATGGGAGTAAGTTTTTTTTATAAAGATGTAACTTCTGGTATGTCACCACATGCTAATAGATGATGCCACACCCAAGAGTATATAGGCTGCAGAAATTGGGCTTTGTGGGGCATAAGCAAATGAAAGAGAAAGATTGGGTGGATAAGGAAGTTGGGGTTGTTGATCTGAGAGGCGTTGAAAGAGGTGGGTGGATATGATCAAATTGTACTTTATGAAATTCCTGAAGAATAAAAGAAAACCATAAATCTACAAATAGAAAGGAAGGACACTAGAGATGAATAAAACTTATTGTCAAAATAAAGTTTTAAATTTTATTTTCCTCATTCTTAACAGGAAATACTTTCTTAAAAATAATAATAACAGTAATATATTTCATTATTTATGGTCATATGCATATATTTATATATGTTTTCATATAAGTGACAGCAATGATTTGAGGTACAGGTGGGAGGAATTAGGAGAATTTTTTAATAATGAACATGTTCTTCCCATGAAGGCAATAAATATAATGTTATCTGAAAATAAATCTATTGTAAGTGCATATTATAATCTCCATGGCAATGACTAAAACCTTTAAGTATAATTCATGCTAAATGAAGCGAAAATTGTATCATAAAATTCTCTTGTAAAACTACAAGATTAAAAAAATATGTGGAAAACAAATATTGGATAAAGAACAAAGGCAACAATTAGAAAATGATAAGAAGTATAAAAACACAGAGGCCAGCAGCTTCATCTATTTCTGAAGGCAGAAAAATGGAAGGGACTAGCCAGCAAGGCTTGGAGGAAACTTTTACTATAATATTCCAAGCTCTATGTTCAACCTTACTCTTGCCCACATCTATTCACTTCTCCCATGAAGAGAACCTCTAAGTACCCAAGAGTCTTTGGTGAGTGGTTCAGATGTTAAAGGGAGATCTCATGATTATTACACTTGTCCAGTGAAAAGGAATATTTTCTCATATCTATAGGAATTTGGGACATATTCCAGTAGCAGGGAATCATGGAAGGTTCTGATCCCTCCACTGAGGTATCCTAAGCCAGACAGGGCCACAGGTGAAGGTAAACTTTGTTGTGAGAAAGGTGTCCATGTCACTTATGTAAACTGAATAAACCAGACTAAAATCTCCTACCACTCACCCACAACCAATGCTATCTCTAGGTCTCTCATGCCAGGTTACGGCAGCCATCACATAAGTTTAGTTCATGACTAAGAGAGAAAGGGAAGACTCTACCTTACAGCAATCTAAGTAGATAAGCAACTATAATTGGACAAGAAAAACATTTAATGGAATATAAAGTTGAAATTGTAAGTTAGTAGGGATAAATTTTAGTAAATTTAAATGTAACTGATTGGTATGTTATAGAATGTCTGTAGGATGTAACAGGACAGAAAACTGGATCTATAAGATACTGATGGTGTTGAGGCATCAAGAGGCAATTAGCTTGTAACTGCTGAATTAAAAACAAAGCTTAAAACAGTCTAATATATTATTGTTAGAGTTTTTGTAACTAGGAGTCAGGGAAGTATATAGTTTGGTCCGCTTCTCAGGGCTTACTCAAAGCTGAAACTATCAGCTATTCAAGTATAATTCAGGCCCTGTAGCAATTAGGACTGCAGTAGCTGTAGAGGTCCTCTGGCAGTTCACAGCATTATTGTATGCTTTTTCAAGGGTGGGAGGAAATAAGGGAAGAATGTTGACACAAGATCAGGCCAGTCCAGGGCAGTCTCTTAAAACAACTCAAAGCCAATTTATAAAGTCTTATTTGAATGAGCTAAAGAAATCCCTTTACCTTTTTAATACATTGGGACTTAATCATGGGAGTAACAGCCATCATTTAAAAGCCTCAGCTATACTCGAGACCCAGGTGATGTTGGGCCATGTTATACTTTCGTGGATCATGTTAACTTTCTGCCTGCTATAGGAAGTCTGGTGCCTGTGGATAGTATGGCAGTATATATTTCACCAAAGTTGAAATTCAATTTTATTGTTAACAGGATAGTCAAAACATATATAAACCTAGAGACTGCCAGGTTGTAATTTATAGAGCAAGTACAAGACAAATTAAGTCACTTCATGTTTATAATCTATTGAATTGTGTATTCTCAATAAATATTTTATGATAATGTGTGAACTGTTACAGGACGGGTTAAAATGAAGCTAAGTACTCATGTTGATGTAAGAGTGATTCAATGTTCTTGCAGAATATAATGATGACAAGTTTCTTATGAGTTATTTTGAAGCCTCCTGTCTTATTTAATATGCACAGGGCAGCAAGCTTTGCTGACTTAGTGTCTTTGAACTTTAGCTTTATGCCTGAGTCACAACGGGGGAGCTCTTATTAATTATAATTCCTACAACATTATCTGGTACTCTTTTGTTTCTCTGGGTATCAATTATTTTTTTAATGGATACACTTTAGTGTGTATAAAAGGAGCAAGAAAATAAAATCAAGTATGGAAATGAAAATTATGTTTAAAGAACTTGTGCTTCCTGAAACAAAATCTAGATTTACCACTACATCTTTCTTTGCCTCTGAAAGACAATGGGTTGTATTACTTATAACTGGTTTCTTTCTGATAAGCTTTACTTTAATTAACAGAATGTATCTATAATTAACAGTAATTAGACACATAATACAAATATCACTCTACATTTTATTATTGCTTCTTGGGTTTTCTAGAAAGCATTCCAGAATAGAATCACACATTTTTTCCTCTGATGATTCATGTAATAAGAGAATATGCTGCAGGCTATGTTTTAGATGATATGCCTGGAACGTGTCAATGCAAAGAAGCCACATATGTCACCAGCTTCCCACTTCTTAGGGTTTTATGTTTTATAATATGATTGAGTTGTTAGTTGCCTGCTTGACAACTTTATTGTCCTTATCCAGTTGCCAAGTGAGAAACATTCCCAAACTGACAGCAGGTATTAAAAACACCTACAAGTGATCCAAGCCATCAAGACCTCATAAAACTTGAGATGAAGTGTTCAGTCTGCTGTGCCCCATTGGCCAGGCGTTTTCCTCAGAGCAATGGTCCCCTGCTGCTGCAAGTTGAGATGGCAGACATTTCAAGGTGAAAGCATCAATTTTTAACTGAAATGTTCAGGCTTTTCCCCAAACAAAATAAAGCATTTTTTTCTTACATCTCAATATTTGAAGTTGATTCATCAGCTAAACAGGATTAAGAACAAAGGGAAGCTCTGTTCCCCTGAATACACCTGAAGGGCTCATAAAAAGCAATTGTATTGTCATTTATTCAACCTATATTTCCCCTTTTATAGTACGAATCTGTAAAAAGAAGTTAGCACAGAAGGTTTCCTTATAAGGAAGATGCCCAGCAATTTGTCTGTTACCGTTGAGGACTGGATTCATTTGAAATGCTATCATCAGTTTACTAAGATGCTATATAGAGTTATAAACCCAAATCATCTAGAGCAGAAGGAAGAGCATGGTATGCAAATGAGGGAAGGATGGAGAAAGGAAAGGATATGTGATCATTCTAAGCACCCTAGCACACAGCTCACCTGAATGCATGCTCTATTTTTTCTCTCATGTATTACATCCTAACTCAATTTCACCTCCCTCCACTCTTCCACATTTCTCTAAATATTATAACTGTAATCAATTACTGTAAAATCAGAATAAGTTACATACTTTTTTATTCCAAAATGGAAGAATTAGGGCACAATTGCAATCAAATAAAAGCAGAAACAAAGTCCAGTAGTCTAAAAAGCTCAGCATTGGGCATATGGGATTCCCTTTTGATCTTGTGAGTTCCAAATATTTGATATCCTGCACCCAGACATCTATTTTAGAGTCACAATCATAGCAAAATTACAGTTATGAAGTAGCAATGAAACTACAGTGTGAGGAACTGCATAAACGGTTGCAGCATTAGGAAGGTTGAAAACCACTGCTCTAGACTCAGACCAGCCTACTCCCTAGCGCAGCTGTTTCTGATGTTCTGATGATACTGGTATTTTCCAAATGCTAGGGTTTTCACTGCACCTGGACTGCACCCTCTCTAATAAATTCTCGTTGGCTTTCTCCAGAGACCTCAACCCTGCCACAAAGAGCCAAACCTCAGCTGCTCTCTACGACTCCTTTATGGTATCAAAACCAGGAATACCCGGGTGACTCTTACACTACCAAGCTCTATTGGCAGTACAAGGTACAGCCTTGGCCACCTCTGGACCATAGACCCAGAGGAAACATTTCCCAGTAGTTCCTGGCTCAGTGATGTCAGTCTCATCTTAATTACAGCCGGTTCCCAGTTCTAGCTGACCAGCATCTGTTGTCTCAGAAAAGCAAAGGTTTTATTTCAGTGGTGAATGTTGGTCTTGTGAATTACAATTGTTTCTTTAGCCTCATTTGATTAGACACCACAGAGTCTTAACACAAAATATTACATAAGTAGTTCTGATTGTCTTTGCTTACTGCTGAAACTTCAAAGGCAGGCCTCCTTGTCGACACATCTCTCAGCATTATCTTCTAAGTTCCCACAGAACAGGCCACTGAGCCATTAGCACTCCATATGTTTTTGAGTTCAAAGTTCAAATGCTCCAATGATTCTCACATAAACACATGATCAGGTCCATCACAGTGATATCTCATGACTTGGTACCAGTTTCTGTCTAGGTGAGGGTTTCTATTGTTGTGAGAAAATACATGACCAAAAGCAATGTGGAGAGGAAATGGTTTATTCAGTTAACACCTCCACATGGGAAGAAAGTCGGAGCAGGGATCTAGAGGCAGGTGCTGATGCAAAGGCCATGGAGCAATGCTGATTACTAGCTTGATCCTCCTTGTGACTTGCTTAGCCTATTTTCTTACAGGCTTTCTTATAGCATCCAGGACTACCATCATTTTCATTGCTACCATTCAGAATAAGCAGGTCCTTCCCACATCAGTTATCAATCAAGAAAATTCACCATAGGCTTATCCACAGGCCAGTCTAGTTGGGGACATTTTCTCAGTTGAGGTTTCCTTATCCAAAAGGACTCCAACTTCTGTCACATTGATATAAACTAACTAGCATATATTGTATATGTGAATAGAAAAACCTGGAATCGATTATGTGTGAAATAAAATTTAAAGAACAGTCCATTGAGCTAAATGAAAAATTATACTTTTTAAAGTGACATGTGACGGCACCTTTGACAGTTGCCTATGTCAAATTATTGTCTCTGGGGAACAGAATAATCTTTGTGACAAACATTACTAGCTTCAGAAGCAGATACTAAAATGTCTGCAGCTTATTTTGTTTTCTGGCTTTATATGTGAGTAATATCTCTGTCTTACCCACAGTGGATGTCAAAACAGAAATATCTAAAGAAGTTCTACCAATCTTTTTCTTTTTTAATCTTTTTTTGGTTTTTTCTCCCAAAAAAATTTTCCAAACTTTTCCCCCCGAATAATAAATTTTTTTTGGGTTTTCACATTTCAAAACAAAAACCCCGTATTAGATGTTTCTTATTGGAATCCTTCCCCCCATATAAATTCCTAAGTTGGGGCCCTTCCCCAATACTTTTTTTGGAAAACTTATTGTTGGTTTCTGCCCCTTTTCCCGGGGTTTCACGAATTCCTTTAGTTTTTTACAAATCATATTTTCCTTGGAACGGGCATTTCGGTAGCTGTAGCTTTTCCTTTTGGATCTCTTTCCTCTTTGAGACAGTCTTTCCCTCATTTTTTTTTCCATCTTCCCCGCTTTTCCCCTTTTTTAAATACAAAAACCAGGAAACCTTTTATGGGACTAAAATTTTCTTTATTTTTAAATTTTTTATCATTTCTGGGTTTAAAAAGGGAGAGAACTTTCAAAGTTTTAAACCTGACCTAACAACCCAAATTTTACTTTTACATTAACTAGCTAAAATTAATAAATGGACAAGAAGATAAGGCATAATGTTAGCAATGTTTATCCTGGGAAAATCCTCAAAATAAGAGCATTAAAAAGGGAGTGTGAGGAAATCAAAAATTAAGTTTATAGTTTACCTCAAGATGCATAGAAGAAATTTGGAGCTTAAGTGATCCATTTTCGATACAGCAAGAACAAGTTGAACATTTTTATTTTCCCCGGGCGGGTACCACTGCTTTTTTCCCTTTTTTAAAACCTCTAAAAAAAACCTTTATTAAAGGACGTGTAATTTTTTAATAAAAAGAAGGGAAAGAACAAAACTTTGAAAAAAAAACAAAAAAAAACAAAAAAAAACCCCTTTCTTAAATGAAATGGGTTAGGTTCTAAAACATTAAGTTTAAAACCCTCCCCTTTTTTTCAAGGTGTTTTTTTTTAATTAAATTTTATATTATTAATTTAACAAAAAAAGGGGGTTTAAATTTTTTTTTTTTTTATAAAGCAAACATTTTTTTGGGGAAATTCAGGTTTTAAAAATTTCCCCCAATGAATTGCCAAAACAGGAACTTTGGTTTAAATTAATCCAATGTTACCATTTTTAAACTAATATTCCAGGGGAACCAAAACTGTAAAAATTTCTACAATGAATTTCTGGTTAGTAGAAAATAACCTAACAAAATGTTTCATTCCCAAAGAAGTTGGGGAGGGAAAAGGGGGAAGAGATAAGCCGGGAAATGGCCTTTTCCCCCATTCCCAGGCTCATGCAATTTTTGTCAGGAAAAGAAGAGAATGTGGAATACCTGAATATTAATAACCCACTCTATAAATTCATTCCCTTAAAAAAAAAATTATATTAGCAAAAAATTCCAAATTTCAATTTTCATAAGGGTTTCTTTTGAAAAAATGGTCACAATGTATTTTTTTTTTAAATTTGATATAACTTTTGGATTTTTATGAATTAAAGAAAAAAATTTTTATAGTTTGTTAAGTCCAGGTTTTAAGAATACTTTTATATTTAAATTCGCTGCCTTTAGGCTTTGTTATTTTTTTTGTGGACGTTTGGAAAATTAAGTCTTCATACAAACTAAATGTTGTCCTTGGGATTGTTTAAAAATTGAATTTTCTTTAAAAATTTGAATCAAAACATTTGCAATTTATTTGAAAGTTTACTACCTTCAATTCTTTAATTTTTTATTAAAATTTCTAAATTTTTTTTTGTTTTAGAGATCAAAAAAAGGAAAAAAACCCCTTTTTTTAATAAACCATTTAAAGAAAAATTTTTGGTTAAATAATTCACAAAAAAAATTATAAAATTTTTGTTGACAATACTATACTATGGTAATTTTCCCAAAATCTTTAAATTAAAAATTAAAGGTAAAAATAGACTGTTTACTTTTAGTTTTTTATGTCTTGGTTTTAATTATTTGCTCACTTGGGGGGTTAAAAAAAAAAATTTTTTTTTTCATTTCCTGTTTTCAAGTCCTAGCCAGAGCAATTAGACAACAAAAAGAAGTCAAAGGAATACAAATAGGAAAGGAAGAAGTCTACCAACTTCTTAAAAATAAAAATGTAGCATTGGTGTCTTCAATAAACATATTTTTGGGTTACTTCATCCAAAAGATTTACCAAGACCTTTCCAAGACTTTATCATGAAGGGGTGTTGAATTTTGTCAAATGCTTTCTCAGTGTCAAGAGATATGATCATGTGGTTTTTTTTCTTTGAGTTTATTTATATAGTGGATTACGTTGATGGATTTCCGTATATTGAACCAACCCTACATTCCTGGGATAAAGCCTACTTGATCATGGTGGATAAGTGTTTTGATGTGTTCTTGGATTCGGTTCGAGAATTTTATTCAGTATTTTTGCGTCGATATTCATAAGGGAGATTTGGTCTGAAGTTCTCTTTTCTTGTTGGATCTTTATGTGGTTTAGGTATAAGTGTAATTGTGGCTTCATAGAATGAATTAGGTAGTGTTTTCTTCCGTTTCTATTTTGTGGAATAGTTTGAAGAGAATTGGTATTAGATCTTCCTTAAAGGTTTGATAGAATTCTGCACTAAAACCATCTGGACCTGGACTTTTTTTAGTGGGGAGACTTTTAATGACTGCTTCTATTTCTTTCGCAGTTGGTATTTTGCTTGTTTGTTTCTTTTCATTTTATTCTGTTTGAATGCTTTTTAAATTTTTTTGATTTGCTGAAAATAAAAATTAAGGAATAAACAAAGATTTACCAAGTACAATAAAAAAATGAACAAAATTGAGATAAGTAAATATTTTTTAGATTAGCAACAATTTACAAAAGGCAAACACATTGTAGGTAGAATGTTTCTGTACTTAGGAATCATTGACCACATATACATATTCCATAGTTGCCATTATCTCAAATATCTTTTTTATTGGAAAACTTATTTGTTGGTTTCTAGTATCAACTTCATGGGACAGGTGTTCACTCATGAAGTTTCTTACTATGTATTGTTTTGAATTACAAATCATATTTTCCTTGGAACAGGACACTTTCTGTGTGATGCAATCTGAGAGCTTCCTTCGGGACCTCTCTGTTCCTCTTTGAGTATTTCAGTCTCTCATTGTATTTTCTTTTCCCATCTTCCTGTCTTCTTAGTCCACTATTCTTATTTCTTTCACCCTTTCCTAAGTGGACATCTTGTACAGAGATGTTCTTTTTTTCTTTCTACTAGAGTGACATATTTAAAGTATTTTCTTTATTTTTTATTGTTTATCATTTCTGGGCTTACATAACAGGAGAGAACTTTCAAAGTATTAACCTGACCCATATACAAGCCAATTTTACTTTTACATTAAACTAGCTGAATTAATAAATGTGACAAGAAGATAAGGCATAGATGTTAGCAATGTTTTATCCTGTGGAAAATCCTCAACAATAAGATGCATTGAAATCTGGAGTGTGAGGTAAATCAGAAAACTTAGAGCTTTATAGTTTAGCCTCGAAGATGCATATGAAGCAATTGGAGCTATAAGTGATACCATCTTCAGAGTACAGCAAGAACAAGTTGAACATTTTCTATTTTCTCCTTGGCTGGGTACCAGCTGCCTGTTTTTGCCTTTTTAAAACTCTCTAAAGAAAAAAAGACTGTTTTATTGAATTGGGGGACTAAGTGATTTTTTAAATTTCAAAGAAGGGAAAATATTTATTATATATCATGACGTGGTAGATGGAGAAATTAGAAAACAAAAAACAAAAAACAAAAACAACAAAAAAACCCCACAGATTTCTTTGAAAAATGGAGATGTAGGAATGTAAAGGGCAAAACTAGAGTTAGATCTCAGCTGATCTTTCCAGAGGTGCTATTCTAACTTTTCAAATGACTTGGAGTTATTATTGTTATTAAGGTTTTAATGCTACTGTAATGCTAATAAGTCAGAACATAATAGTAGCAAATCCTTTCTAGAGAGTGTGTGAGTTCAGTGTTTGGAATAAACTTGCAGCCCCTTTACAATGAATCTGCAAAGCAGTGGGAAACCTCTTCGGTTTAAATAGATTTCTGACTATTGTTTATCACTAATTCAACTTGAAAATATGATTCTTGGCCAGGGGAGGAAGCCAAATCTGTAAAATGTCTACAATGGGAGCATGATGACTGGTTCAGATCCCAGAATTCATGTATAAAAACCTAACTAAATGTGGCTCCATGTGTCTGTGCGTCAAACCTGTGGAGTGTGGAGAAGGGACAGGAAGATGAATGAGCTCACTGGTAAGCTGGCCTATTCACTCAGGTGTGTCCCAGGCTCAATGACAATTTTGTGTCAGAAAAGAAGGAGAATGCTTGAAGTAGTTACCTGATATTAACTTATGGCCTCCACATACATGTTTATAAACTTGCATGCATACACATACATGACACATAAAGACATATAGATATAGACACACAAAAATCATAATTTCACATGCTTACTTAAATAAATACCCTGGCTTATTGATTTAACAATGGAGCACCATGTACTGTTGTTCTTGAAGCATAACTTCTGGTGTAAATACAAACTGTGCTTAGTTTTAGTAGATTCCAGAGAACAATAGGATTTCTTGTCAGCATCTTTGTTTCAGGAGTCACAGAATATTACTGTGTATCACTTCTGTGACTTCAAATTCTCTGCCATTCTGGGCCTGTTGTCTTTTGAGCTTATTTTGATGTTTTCATGAGACGTCCTGTAAGGAGAAATTTAGCTTCCATTACAGAACTACAAAGGTGTTCCTCAGTCGAGGATGTTTAACAGTAATTTGACCTTCGTCTCTTTACCAACTGATCATGTGAATCAGAACAGGTTTCTGCAGTGTTATTACCATGTTGAAATGTTATACTTACATTACTAACTTCCTTGTAAAAATTAAGGTTTTGAGTATGAAAGAATTTCATAAAGATTCTTTCACTGGTCGTTTTGAGAGAGTCCTAAACAGGGCTAACAGCCCCCCTCTTTTGTTGTATTTAGCCCTTTAAAGACATTTCTACTTTTCTGGTTACATTATAACATTCACACACATATCAATTTTCCAATTTGTTAATCAGAGTATGACTATACTCATGACCTGACATGTTTACTCTCTGTGAAACCAATCTTCCTAAGAGAGTTAAACATAATTAAGAGCTGATAGGAAAGCATAGCACTGTGAAAGGGGCTATAGTTTTGGTATTCTTAGTAACTTGAGATGATATGATGGCATCATCTCTATCTGTAAAAGCATAAAAGCCAACATGGGGTCCAACTCCTTATTTCATGTATTCCCGTTATCTTCTTCCCAAATGATGGATCCTGAAAGAACATTGTCTGTTTGTCTGTAAAGTTCTTGAGCTTCTTATAGTTCTCTATGCAATAGTTTCTATATTGTACTTATGATCCTTAGTGCATTGATTTTTATACCAAATTCATCTCATAACACTCTACTCTTGCTGGAGTAAGCATTTCTTATTTCCTGACTTTGTAAGACACAAATTTTGATAAAAGGGGGAAATTTTATAAGAAATTATGTGACATTACACTATTTTTTATCAAATTCAGAATGTCCTTAGGTGTTACTTCCAAGAGGATTCTGAAACACTCAATGTCCACTTAGATTAGAACACGGTTACAGTAACCCCAGCTAGATCAATGCAGTAGTACACTACAAACGCATAATTGCAATCCAATTTGTTGAATTTATTTCATAATGTTCAGATATTATAGTGATAATTTTTGAGATTTTTTTTCTACATAAATTTAAAATTAAAATTTGTTCAACATTCTGACATATCAAAGTTAGTAGGGCATATCATATTGTTAAACATTCATTCATTCTACTGTATTAGTTTAAAATATTACAGAATGACAGTGAATACATTAATTATTCTATTGTGTTGTTGGTTAAACAATAGCATTTTGAAATTATGGGGCATCAGTAAGCTTTGAAGTGGCTCTGTATATAAAGCGAAGGGCAGATGGGGCAGTTGCTACTGCTCTTGTGCAAACAGCACCTGGCAAGCCTTCCCATATGGTTGCTGCCTGAAGGTTTTATCCTAACTTCATAGTATTGGGCCTTTGGAACTTGACAGAGCCATAATGGCTCTAGCCTAATCAGTGCATTACTTCATTGCTGACTTCAAACTATGGTGGTTTGATAGTTCTGGCCCCCAAAGACTCATGTGTTGAATACTTGACCCACAGGGAGTGACATTATTAGGAGATGTGGCCTTGCTGAAATAAATATGGTCTTGTTGGAGGACTATGTCACTGTGGGGGAAGACTTTGGGGCTCTCCTATGCTCAACCTCTGTCCAGTGTGGCAAGAGTCTCCTGTTGTCTGTGGATCAAGATGTAACACTCTCAGTTCCTTCTCTAGCATCATACCTGGTTGCATGCTGCCATGTCCTGCCATGATTATAATGGACTAAACCTCTGAAACTGTAAGCCAGCCCCAAATTAAATGTTTTCCTGTATAAGAATTATTGTGGTCATTATGTCCATGCAGCAATAAAACCCTAATTACAACAATAACCAAATGGTCTTTTAATAGTGAGATCCAGTTAGTGGAAGTGGATTACTAGGAATATGATTTCAAGGGTATATTCTACCTTTGTCCCTTAAACCTCTCTTTTCTCTGTTTCCTGCTACAGTGAGTTAAGTATCTTTGCTCTCTGATTTTCTCACCATGTTTTGCAACATAAATCCAAAACAAACAGAGCCTCATAAACATGCCATGAGACATTGGAAATAGTGAGCCAAAATGGATATTTCTTCATTATATGTTGGTCATTTCTGACAGCATTCAAAACCTGACATCCTTCTACTTCCAAATTCTCTCAGAACAATTTTTGTTCAGGTCTTGTCAGTCTGTTCTGATATTTAAGCTCTAGAATATTCTTGATATGTCCAGTTTTGGTTTCTTTTGCAGCTAATCTTGTCATTTCCACCTTACAATATCAAATATTGAAGTAAGAAGTAGTTCTAGATAAGAATAAAGAAGCACATCCTTCTCATTTGTTTTTAAGTTGTCCTTTTCTGTAATAAATGGAGTGTGTGTGTGTGTGTGTGTGTGTGTGTATGCAATGTGAGTGGCTTTAAAATAATTTTATTGTGATGTCTTTTTAGTAAATTATATATAATATATATATATATACAGAGGTCACATAAAACTATTGGTCAATAAAAGGAGTTAGAACAGAAAAAGTCTAAGAAGTCCTGAGATAGATGACTGTTATATTCTATTTTATATAAAAAGAAACTGAGGCAGCAAGTGACTGTACTACTTTGTCAAGTCCCATGATAGTAAATGAATTTTGAACCCTGGCAATCCAAATCTCATGTCTATGTCACTGTCTTACTCTCTATTTGAGAATGTCTACAGAATCCAGTTGAATTTTAAAAGAGCTAAGTAATCTTCTGTTTACCAAGTAGGGTGGTTTGAGTAAATATGACCACTTGTGTTTAAATGTTTGGCCCATAGGGGTGTCACTATTAAACGGATGGTGGCCTTGTTGGAATGGGTGTGGCCTTGTTGGAATGGGTGTGGCCTTGTTGGAATGGGTGTGGCCTTGTTGGAATGGGAGTGGCCTTGTTGGAGGAGTGTGCATTGTGGAACGGTTGTTTTAAGAAGGCTTTGGAAACTGACCAGTGTGTCTAACAGTCTCCTTCTGCTTCCTAGATTGCAGTGTAGAATCTCATTGCCATGTCTGCCTGCATGCCACCATGCTTCTTGACATGACAATACTGGACTAAACCTCTGAAACTGTAAGACAGCCCCAATTAAACATTTTTATTTATACAAGTTGTCATGGTCATGGTGTTTCTTCACAACAATAAAACAGTAAGACACCAAGGAAATCACTTTTTATTTTTTAAGGAAAGAAATAGACAGATTCTGATTTTTCCAAGAATGAATATCTAAGATCCTGTCACTCACTATCACAGTTAACAATCTAATTTATTTTGACCTTTATTGTCCTTTCCTGTAGATACCTTTATTTCTTATTTGCAGCTAAGAAGGTAAAGTAAAGACTCATTATATTCCAACTACCCCTAGATCCTCAATTAAAGATATTTCTAATTATATGAAGAGAACAACTTGTTCTCTCAGACTCTGTGTCACATAGCCACGGTAGATCTCCCCACTTTCTTTCTATCATTTTGATTTTCATTTAACTATAGAAATCTAGTGTAGTAAACTCCACTCCTCAAAGGTTTTGAAAAACATTAAAATTAAAACTGTTTAAAACAATTGAAATGTTTAAATACCAAATCTTTCTTTCTCTCTCTCCTTTCCTTCCTTCTTTCCTTTCTGTTTCTTTCTTCTTTCCTTCTTTCTCTTTCCTTCCTTTCCTTCTTTCCCCTCTCTCTTCCACTCCCTTAACTGCGTTCTTCCATTGTTTTTGTTGCTGGTGCTGGTATCAAACCCAGAGTGTTACACATGGTAGGCAAGCATTCTACCACTCACTTGTAAACTCAGTTCTGATTACCGTTTTCATTTTTTTAAAATAACAAATAATATTTAACTTTAGTAGGTAATATACTAAAACAGAAAGGAAAACTATTTTTTCCCTGACGTATTCTTTTGGTACATGCAATGAAAAACAAATATATAGGAGGGCTGGGCACATATCTCAGCTGGCAAACTGCCTTAGGCTTGACCCTTGAACACACCCTATGAAGTGGAAGTGGTAATACAGTGCCAACACTCAGGAGGATCGAAAGATTAAGTATCACTTTGCAGGTAAGTTGCAGGACAACCTGAATGAGTTCTTAGCAATAAGAAACTAATTTAATATTTCTACAATGATATTAATGAAGGTGCCTTTGGCAGTCAAAATTTATTTATATTTTTTTTTTGTATGCGTGTTCTGTTTTCAGAAGGTTTCAGGGAAATGTAAAAACTTACGGATTGCCTTAAATATGAACCAGTCTTTGAAGCCCTTAGGTTCTCTCCAGGTGAAGGTTTTCATGAATGTTTGTCCATTTCTGTACTTAATCCTGTCTGTATTATCTAGGTACAGAACACAATAATGAAAGACAGACCTTGTGTCACATGGTTGTTTCAGTGACAATTTTTTTTTTTTTTTTTTTTAAATTCTGGCATCCTGGTTCATGATCATCTTCGCTGCACTCTTTATCTGAATCTGGAGTGGGTTTCCCCAAGGGTTTTCCAGTCCTACTTTAATTTTATTTCCTTTCCTCCCTTGGTTCACTCATTTACTCATGTGAATTTAGTTTTATACATAGCATCTACTCAATTGGCAGTGACACATGCCTTAGTTCCATTCCTCACATTCCTGACACCCACGAATCTGTAAAAACAATGAGTAAATTTAACACCAGCTTCTAAATGATCTTTTCAGCCCCCTTCTTCTTCCTGTATCCACTAACCTTTCTTTAGTTGGAGACAATGTCACCTTTCTCTAAAATTGTTTCCCGTGGAGCTGAAAAGATACTCATCTGTGAAAAGTGCATACTGTTATTGCTGAAGACTCAGGTTCAGTCCCCAGCACACGTATCTGGTGGCTCACACCTGCCTGTAGCTCTAACTTTTACGCCTTTCTGTTTCATTACTCATAAAGCAGCCTGAATTTTGTTTCAGATACAAGCCTAATGTTGTTATCTTTTGATTAGGACTCTATAGCATCTTTCTATTGCTCTTACAACAAATACTCTAATATTTACAACAGCCTGAAAACCCCTGTATAGTATGATCTATACCACATCGTCAAGAAACATGTCATCTTTTAACGTTGTCTTTCCTTCACTTCTAGTTCTTATAATCAGGGAGTTTGGATGTTTTTATAATTTGGGGACTATAAAATGCCATGAACCAATGTTATATAGGTAATATTTAAAAGAAGTTAGTGTTCATTCTTGCATGCAATTTTTTATAAAAAGCAAGTGGCATGGATTTAATTTGAATATTTACTTACTTATTTACAGAGATGACAAATTGGGTTGTGAGTACATTTAATAAAGTCTGACCTTTACATTTTTCTCCTAATGAGTACATTTATTATTTCCACTAATGCATATAGTTCTCTCAGTTTTATCTACAGCTGCTTTGCATTATGGAAATCAAGTGCTTTATACCTTATACTAATGCCTGTTAGTTTGTGATCACTAGTAAGTTTTCCTTCCCGAACTGCTTGTCAGCACAATCTTTCTTTAAATCAAGCTTTGGTGTGACTTCTATCTCTGTTTCCCCTTCTTTTTCCCTTTGATATGCTGCCAGTGCTGTAGATGACTATTGCTTCTTAATTGACTCTACCGACTTAGGGTGCAGCAGTTACCTGCAGGTGAAGTTAGGGCAGAGGGGACAGGGAAGAAGTTTGGAGTCCGAAATTGGAAATTATTTCCTCCCCCAAAACTAAAATTTATTTCCCCCAAATCAGTTTACTGCCTCCTTTTCATCTGCTCTGCAGGGAGTTCTCTTTTTTTTTTGTGAAAGATGGGCCTAAAAGTAAGACAGATGTACATCGCATCGGATAAGTTCTCCAAAGTGAAATGTAGTAAATTAACACCTAAAGGATGAGAGATAGACTCTCTTTGTCCTGTCATATCACAAGGCTTAGTCTCTATGAAAAATTAATCAAGGTTGTGTAAAGTGGGTGCATAATGTAGTTAAATGACTAAGGAGTTCAGTGTCTTCATTTGTAATGTAGGGAACGGAAAAGTGTTCTGCACATAGCATTTATTACATTGGATCACTTTCTTCTTTCTTCCCAACATGATCACCTAGGAATGTCTTTTAACAGCCTCTTCTTTGCCCAAGTCTTGAAGAATAGTGTGCCTTGTTTTAATGCAGACTCCATTGCCTTTAGCAACTCAATACAGTTGATTGGTATTTTTCTTGCCAAATTATTATATGCAAATTTATCTTTTGTTTAGGTCTTACCTTACCACTATGATATATCTACTGTATATGTTTGGGGTTTGTTGTTAATATGGTAAAAAGTTATTGCACATTACATATCAAAATTTCCATAAGTTCTCATTAAGTGGCTCTTGCATAGCCACAGTTCTTTTTTTTTTTTTTTTCAGCAGTGGTGGTGTTACAGCTTTTTCTGAAACTTATAGTGTCATTCTATCTAGCTCCCCACCCCCATCTGTCCTTGTTTCCTTCCCTCTTTTCCCCTCTGCTTTGCTATAGAATGAATATTTGTCCTCAAAAATTGTGGGTTGAAATCCGTGTGTCCCAATGGGATGGTGTTAGGCAGGTTTTTGAGAAAAAAATTAGGCCATCAGGACCAAACACATCTGAATGGAATCATTACCATTATGAGAACACACACAGGGCTGGTTTCCCTCCTTCTCTGTTCTGTCATATGTGCATACAATATAAAGAGCCATCTCTGAACCAGGAATAGGCTTTTACTAGAATCTGATATGCTGGTGCTCTAGCCTCAACCTTCCAGACTATAACCCTCTGAGAAACAAAGTTCTAATATTAATCTGCCACCTAGTATGGGACAGTGTTATTTAACAGTCTGAACTGACTCTGGAAACTCCTCTTCTTTTAGGTGGTTTATTCCTGCTTCATTAATATTCTCTGCCATCTATGTGTAGATTTTCATTTGCTTTGTAAATATATTTTAAAATTGCCAGTTTTCCCCAAATTCTCCTTTCTGTTTATACTCATCTGTCTTTTGAACCAAAATGAGGTTATGGAATTTTAGAAGCAAGAAAGGACCTTTGTCTTAATGTCACAAAAAATGCTGACTTTATTAGAGCCCCACAAGCCCTTGCTTATCATACTGTTGTGCCTGTTAAGATTCACTAATGTGCACTACAAAATGGCAACCCCTTGATTATTTCCTCTGGTAGAAATGTATTCTTTCCTTCTGCACTGGCAACTGCTCTTCTCTTCAAGTGGAAGAGTTACATTACTATCTTGTGTGAGTTACTTTCTACTTAAAATTCTCTGCTTCACTTTCAAAGTTCACCTTAATATTTATTTTCTTTAAAGAATGAGTATATTGTCACATTTCTGTGTATAGCAGAATATTTCAGATGTCTTTCATTCAATCATACACTCTAATCATATGAGCTATACTCAGTGAAATAGTCAGATTATTTTTAAAAGCACAAAGCAAATGATATCAAATATGTCTCATTTAATAACTTTATTTTATGTTTCTTTTGTGAATATTAGAAACAAGACTTTATTGTACTCGTCTCAGGTTCCACACTTCACAATAAATAAATTATTCTTAACTATAATTTTTATGTTGTCATTCTATGTTGAGAATCATGCTCTGTAAACAAACTTTTTAGACTATTATTTTGTTGTTAACACTTTCTCCTAGAACTGGTAAGACATTAGAAGCAGAAACTCCCCACCCCAACCAAGCTTACTATCTGCTTAGCATGATCTTACTATTTCCAGTCCCTTCATTAGCACTGCCTTACTATTCCAGGGACTTTAGTTAGGGTGAACTTCCAGAAAGGAGACATCAGACATTTAGTAGGAAGCACCATGCAAGTAAATTCTAACTTCCCCAAACTCCTGTTCTCAAAATTCTTACTTCCTTGCTTATAGCTCTCCTAGGCTGTGGTATTACTATCCTTTCAAGAGCCCAATTGATTCCTGTATATTGAAAGACCTACTCAATGATTCTTATCCCTAAGCTATCAAGCAATTTTTGTAAGGATAATGTTTTATGACAATTGTGGTGATATTTAAGAATCCTGCATTCCATAGTACATGACATAGGTTACATACCTTTAGTTAAAAATAAAACAAAACAGGAAACCTGGAGAAGTGGGGCACCCAGGAGCTCTGACCTGGGCAGTATCTCAGGTAGGGAGATAGCAGCACCCACCCCAAACAGGAGTAACTGGGACCCACTGGGACCACCCCGGACCCAGGGATTTCACTCCTGGCCCAGAGTGCGGTTCCTTCCGCTTTGGGCCCGAGCGCTCAGCAGATCTCCAGCTGCAGCTCTGCACCCAGTCTCACAGAACCCAGGGAAGCAGGGCTCCCAGGAGCTCTAACCTAAGCAGCTTCTTAAGCAAGGAGGCAGCAACGCTTGCCCCAAACAGGGAGTAACCTGGACCCACTGGGACCCAGGCACTCACTCCTGGTCCGGAGCACTGGTTCCTTCCAGTTTGGGCCCGAGCGCTCAGCAGACTCCGGTGGCAACTCTGCACCCAATCTCACAGAACCCAGAGAAGTGTGATTCCCAGGAGCTCTAACCAGAGCAGCCTGTTAAGCAAGGAGGCAGCAACACTTGCCCCAAACACGGAGTAACCAGGATCCATAGGGATCCGGGAACTCACTCCTGGTACAGAGCACTGATTCCTTCCGGTCTGGACCCAAGCACTGAGCAGATCTTGGGCCCAGGCGCTAACCTCAGCAGAAACACCCAACCTAAACAGTTCTGACACAACCAAGAGAATAGGAAAGACAGGTTCCAGTCAGAGACAGCACAGGTAGCACCTAGGAGAACCAGATGGCAAAAGGCAAGCGCAAGAATACAAGGGCCAGCAACCCAGAGCACATGACATCATCAGAACCTAGTTCTCCCACATTAAGTCCTGAACTCCCCATATCACCAGGAAAGCAAGAGTCAGATCTAAAATCACTTCTAATGATGATGATGGAGGACTTTAAGAAGCACATAAATAACACTCTCAAAGAATTCAAGGAGAACACAGATAAAGAGGTAGAAGCCCTTAAAGAATCACAAGAGAACACAACCAAACAGGTGAAAGATTTGAACAAAACCATCCAGGACATAAAAATGGAAATAGAAACAATAAAGAAATCACAAAGGGAGACTACTCTGGAGATAGAAAACCTAAGAAAGAAATCAGGAGTCACAGACGCAAGCATCACCAACAGAATACAAGAGATAGAAGAGAAATCTCAGGTGCAGAAGATACCATAGAAAATATTGACACAACTGTCAAGGAAAACACAAAATGCAAAAAACTCTTAACACAAAACATCCAGGAAATCCAGGACACAATGAGAAGACCAAACCTAAGGATAATAGGTGTAGAAGAGAGTGAAGATTCCCAACTTAAAGGACCAGTAAATATCTTCAACAAAATCATAGAAGAAAATTTCCCTAACCTAAGGAACGAGATGCCCATAATCATACAAGAAGCCTACAGAAACACCAAATAGACTAGACCAGAAAAGAAATACCTCCCGTCACATAATAATCAAAACACAAAATGCACAAAACAAAGGAAGAATTTTAAAAGCAGTAAGAGAAAAAGGCCAAGTAACATATAAAGGCAGACCTATCAGAATTACAGTAGACTTCTCACCAGAGACTATGAAAGCCAGAAGATCCTGGTCAGATGTCATGCAGACCCTAAGAGAACACAAATGCCAGCCTAGGCTACTGTATCCAGCAAAACTCTCAATTACCATAGATGGAGAAACCAAGATATTCCACGACAAAACCAAATTTACACAATATCTTTCCACAAACCCAGCATTACAAAGGATAATAGCAGGAAAGCCCCAATACAAGGAGAGCAATCATACCCTAGAAAGAGCAAGAAAGTAATCCACCTCCAACAAACCCAAAAGAAGATAACCACACAACAATGCCTCCCCTTTTAGCAAAAATAACAGGAAGCAACAGTCTCCTCTCCTTAATATCTCTTAATGTCAATGGACTCAATTCCCCAATAAAAAGACATAGGCTAGTAGACTGGATACGCAAACAGGATCCAACATTTTGCTGTATACAGGAAACCCACCTCAGTGACAAGGACAGACACTACCTTAGAGTAAAAGGCTGAAAACAATTTTTCAAGCAAATGGTCCTAAGAAACAAGCTGGAGTAGCCATTCTAATATCGAATAAAATTGACTTTCAACTTAAAGATATCAAAAAGAATAAGGAAGGTCATTTCATATTTGTCAAAGGAAAAATCAACCAACATGAACTCTCAATTCTGAACATTTATGCACCAAATGCAAGAGCACCCACTTTCATAAAAGAAACCTTACTAAAGCTCAAAGCACACATTGCACCTCACACAATAATAGTGGGAGACTGTGGGAAAATCTGGCGGGCCGCAGCAGCAAGCCCCAGGCATACGTGGCAGTGGCCCGAGACCTGCGAGGCAGCCTGTCTCACATACTGGAGAAAGGTCCCAGGTTCCATGGGCTGGAGACTTCAATGATACAAGGAAGTCTTTGGTTCCAAAAGGGTTTATTATCATGGCAGATGGTGGATGGATCTGGATGTACCCCCACCAAACTCAGGGCAGACCTGAGTTAAATAGGGAGGGAGAAAGGGGGAGGTTCTGGGGAGGAATGCTTAATTGGCTCTGCCCTCTGACCTTCATTAGTATGTAAATCTCTAGGGCCTGAGGCCTGTAGTTACACCCTCTACCTGTGCACTTTGGGAGGGGCTGTAATGGCCTTAATGACTGAACAATGTAGGTCCATGGAGATTAGACTGCTTTTTAGGACCCTGAGTTCTGGGGGCATGGCCGAACTCCTGCCGTTTCTCCCTTGGAGTCTCGGGGTTCTAGGCCCATTCTCAGCCAAGAAACAGGATACCCTTACACAGTCCCACAGGAGACTTCAACACCCCACACTCAGCACTGGACAGATCATGGAAACGGAAACTAGACAGAGGTACAGCGAAACTAACAGAAGTTATGAACCAAATGGACTTAACAGATATCTATAGAACATTTCACCCAAAAACAAAAGAATATACCTTTTTCTTAGCACCTCATGGTACCTTCTCCAAAATAGACCATATAATTGGTCACAAGACAGGCCTCAACAGATACAAAAATATCGAAATAATCCCATGCATCCTATCAGATCACCATGGTCTAAAGCTGGTCTTCAATAACAACAAAGACAATGGAAAGCCCACACTCACATGGAAACTGAACAATACTCTACTCGTTGATAATGGGGTGAGGGAAGAAATAAAGAAAGAAATTAAAGACTTTTTAGAATTTAATGAAAATGAAGACACATCATATCAAAACCTATGGGACACAATGAAAGCAGTGCTAAGAGGAAAACTCATAGCTCTAAGCGCATACAAAAAGAAACTGGAGAGAGAACACACTAGCAGCTTGACAACACACCTGAAAGCTCTAGAACAAAAAGAAGCAAAACACCCAAGAGGAGTAGACGGCAGGAAATAATTAAACTCAGGGCTGAAATCAACCAAATAGAAACAAAGAGAACTATACAAAGAATCAATAAAACCAGGAGCTGATTCTTTGAGAAAATCAACAAAATAGATAAACCCTTAGCCAGACTAATCAGAGGGCAGAGAACAGTATCCAAATCAATAAAATCAGAACCAAAAAGATGACATAACAACAGATACTGAGGAAATTCAACAAATCATCAGATCCTACTAAAAAGCCTATACTCAACAAAATTGGAAAATCTGGATGAAATGGACAATTTTCTAGACAAGTACCAGTTACCAATGTTAAATCAGGAGCAGATAAACCATCTTAACAGTCCCATAACGTGAAAGAAATAGAAGCGGTCATTAAAAGTCTCCCCACCAAAAAAAGCCCAGGTCCAGAGGTTTCAGTGCAGAATTCTATCAAACCTTCAAGGAAGATCTAATACCAATTCTCTTCAAACTATTCCACAAAATAGAAACAGAAGGAACACTACCTAATTCATTCTATGAAGCCACAATTACGCGCATACCTAAACCACACAAAGACCCAAGAAGAAAAGAGAACTTCAGACCAATCTCCCTTATGAATATTGATGCTAAAATATTGAATAAAATTATCTCGAATCGAATCTAAGAATACATCAAAACAATCATCCATCATGATCAAGTAGGCTTTATCCCAAGAATGCAGGGTTGGTTCTATATATGGAAATCCATCAACGTAATCCACTATATAAATAAACTCAAAGAAAAAAAACCACATGATCTTATCTCTAGATGCTGAGAAAGCATTTGACAAAATTCAACACCCCTTCATGATAAAAGTCTTGGAAAGATCAGGAATTCAAGGTTCATACCTAAACATAGTAAAAGCAATATACAGCAAGCCAGTAGCTAACATTAAACTAAATGGAGAGAAACTTGAAGCAATCCCATTAAAACCAGGGACTAGACAAGGCTGCCCACTCTCCCCCTACCTATTCAATATAGTACTGGAAGTCCTAGCCAGAGCAATTAGGCAACAAAAGGAGATCAAAGGGATACAAACTGGAAAGGAAGAAGTCAAAGTTTCACTATTTGCAGATGATATGATAGTATACTTAAGTGACTTCAAAACTTCCACCAGAGAACTCCTAAACCTGATAAACAACTTTAGCAAAGTGGCTGGGTATAAAAATTAACTCAAACAAATCAGTAGCATTCCTCTACACAAAGGATAAACTGGCTGAGAAAGAAATCATGGAAAAGACACCATTCACAATAGTCACAAATAATATAAAATACCTTGATGTGAATCTAACCAAGCAAGTAAAAGACCTGTATGACAAGAACTTCAAACCCCTGAACAAAGAAATCGAAGGAGATCTCAGAAGATGGAAAGATCTCCCATGCTCATGGATTGGAAGGATTCATATAGTAAAAATGGCTATCTTGCCGAAAGAAATCTACAGATTTAATGCAATCCCCATCAAAATTCCCACTCAGTTCTTTACAGAGATAGAAAGAGCAATCTTAAAATTCATTTGGAATAACAAAAAACACAGGATAGCAAAAACTACTCTCAACAATAAAAGAACTTCTGGGGAATCACCATCCCTGATTTCAAGCTGTACTACAAAGCAAATAGTGATAAAAACGGCATGGTATTGGAACAGAGACAGGCAGGAGGATCAATGGAATAGAATAGAAGACTCAGAAATGAATCCCCATACCTATGGTCACTTGATCTTCGACAAAGGCTAAAACCATCCAGTGGAAAAAAGACAGCATTTTCAACAAATGGTGCTGGTCCAACTGGAGATCAACATGTAGAAGAATGCAAATTGATCCATACTTATCTCCTTGTACAAAGCTCAATTCCAAGTGGATCAAGGACCTCCACATAAAACCAGATACACTGAAACTAATAGAAGAGAAAATAGGGAAAAGCCTTGATCACATGGGCACAGGGGAAAAGTTCCTGAACAGATCACCAATGGCTTATGCTCTAAGATCAAGAATTGACAAATGGGATCTCATAAAACTGCAAAGCTTCTGTAAAGCAAAGGACACTGTCAATAGGACAAAGCGGGAACCAACAGATTGGGAAAAGATCTTCACCAACCTTACATCTGATAGAGGGCTAATATCCAAGGTATACAAAGAACTGAAGAAACTAGATTCCAGACCATCAAATAACCCTATTAAAAAATGGGGTACAGAGCTGAACAAAGAACTCTCAACTGAGGAAACTCGAATGGTTGAGAAGCATCTAAAGAAGTGTTCAGCATCCCTAGTCATCAGGGAAATGCAAATGAAAACAACACTGAGATTCCACCTCACACCAGTCAGAATGGCTAAGATCCAAAACACAGGTGACAGCAGATGTTGGCGTGGATATGGAGAAAGAGGAACACTCCTCCATTGTTGGTGGGATTGTAAGCTGGTACAACCACTATGGAAAGCAGTCTGGAGGTACCTCAGAAAATTGAACACAGTGTTACCTGAGGACCCAGCTATACCACTCCTGGGCATATCCCAGAAGATATTTTAACATACAACAGGGCCACATGCTCCACTATGTTCATAGCAGCCTTATTTATAATAGCCAGAAGCTGGAAAGAACCCAGATGTCCTTCAACAGAAGAATGGATACAGAAAATGTGGTACATTTACACAATGGAGTACTACTCAGCTATTAAAAACAATGAAATCATGAAATTCTTAGACAAATGGATGGAGCTAGAAAATATCATCCTGAGTGAGGTAACCCAATCACAAAAGAACACACATGGTATGCACTCACTGATAAGTGGATATTAGCCCAAAAGCACACAATACCTAAGACAGAATGTATAGACCTCATGAAACTCAAGAAGAAGGAGGAAGACCAAAGTGAGGGTGCTTTTGTCCTTTTTAGAATGAGTATCAAAAGATTCAACCAGAGCTCCCAGGGTCTAAACCTCCAGCCTGAGAACAGGTAAAAAGGAAACACTCATTATGTCTGCTGGTAGAAGCTCTAATCCTGATGCTGGCCCCCAGACTTATACTACTCAGACCTTTGATGGGCCATTGACAAGGACACCAAACAGCTAGAGATTGACTTCACTAATCTGAAGAAATCCCTTGTTTCGATGTCTGAATTGATCTCCAAAAATTGCAAAGGACTTTATTGGACTTGATTTATTCTTCTACAATAGAAAAGACTGTATATAGCTAAAAAAAAAAATATGTTGAACTTGTGTTGTTTAAATAAAAAATTGTTATCAGTAAAAAAAAAATAAATAAAATAAAACAAAACCAGTTGTGGTAGCACATGCATGTAAGCCAACACTTAGGAAGCTGACACAGAAAAATTCCTGGGCAAGTTGGAAGCCATCTCAGATTACAGAGTGAGACAGTGAGACTATGCCCCATAAAAAATGACAAATAAAACCAAAACCAATAAATAAATAAGTAAGAACAAAAAACCCAAACAAACAAATAAAACCTAAATTACACAATATTTACTATATTTAGAAAATAGGAAATGCTATGTATTTGGAGACTGAAAGTTGAAAATGGAGCATGACTAGCATAAACAGACATCACGGTTAGAGCTGACAGAGTCTTAATGCCAGTGCTTAAATGCTAAGTAGCACTGAGTAAGAGAACAGTTCATATTTCACTTTGCAATTGGAGTGGACTTTGATACTCATTTTATGAGCGCCTTTATAAGTTACAGGCAGAGGTTAAGAGTAATCACAATTTTTTTCCTCCTCTGATTTTAATAAATTCCTCTTGGCATTTCATTCTGTTGAATCAAGCAGCAGACAAAAACGTAATGCATTGCTAAAGTATGTGCAAAACTTAGTTCATAAAAAATGAATGAAGCATGGAATGTGGCAATGATAATGATGCTTCCTCTTGGGTTATTCTGCCAAAGGATGTGGTGCATTATGGTAATCAGTTCTTGATTTCTTCTTTTTTTTTCTTTTTTTTTTTTTTGGTTTCTTTTGATTGGATTTTTCTTGACTTTTTGTATTAGTGACTTTGATGAACTATCTACCAAATGTGCGTGAGTTCTGTGGAGCTTGTTATAATAGCTGTAGATGAGCTCTATAGCAGCCTTTCTGCAGCATCTGTTTCTGGAAATGACTTATTTGAAAAGGAATTAGTATATGTTGAAATATCACACTCCTGTATATATGAGGGAAATATTCCATAGCTTTGTTCTATTCCCATAATGGAAGATATGCATATCCACCAGAGTTTGTGTATAAGAGATGAGTGTGTGTATAAGAGATGAGTATGATTATGCAGGTGCCACAGTGCGGTACGGAGGGCACCGGAAAACATTCAGGTGTCAGTACTCTTTTTCCAGTGTGAGATTGTGCTACATGGGCAACGTAATGTCAGTGTGAACAGGAAAACAAAGACCCAGACATGTGTAGCGATAACCATGTCTGTTGTGGAACCACAAGAAGACCTCTGGACTCAGGCTTGCTACAGATTCCGTGGTTGATAGTAGTCCAGCTTTCTTGCTCCACATCGCTAGAAGGAGCTATTGACGCTGTCCATGGTGCTGCTGGGGAAAGGCACGGTTATGGACCTTTTCTTATAATTCTGAACATAAATTCTAAAAGCCCTAAGAAGTCTTTCCGTTTGAAGGCGATCATAGAAACCCTTAGCTAGAAACTGGAATTAAAGTCGTCTAAGAACTTCCCTCTTACTTTGTACTGCCAGTTTGTTTGAATAGGAATTCCAGAGACATAGAAGATACTACATTCCGCCTTTCCAATATTTGCTGTAGCTAGCTTGTTTCTATATGACAGTTTAACTTTGTTTTGTGGTGGAAACTGTATCTCAGCATTGGTAGACTAAGGCAGGAGGATTGAGAGTTCCGGGCAAGCCATGGTAATATAGTTATATCCTGTCTTTAAAAAACCACAACTACATAACACTACATACATACATACATTCAAATTTACATACATACATGCATTCATACATACATAAAATGGTAGTTTATAATCATTTTTATTCAGGAAAATCATGCGATTATAAACTAGCGTTTTATGTATGTAAAATTTTGACTTTACTGTTAAATAGGCCATTTTATGCTTTAATATGAAAAACACAGCATGAGGAACCTCAGAGTTTTTTTCATATTATAAACAACAGTAAAGTCAAAACTTTACATGCCATCACTGTGTGCACATTAACAAAACTAACAAAAATTGGAAGTCTAGTGGTTAAATGTAAATTAACTGGAAGATTTCAAAAGTCTATAACTGTTTGCTCGTAGAATTGCCAGAGTCATCCTGATACTGTTCTCATCATAATAAAACAGTGGATGAAGAGTGTTATTTCACAACTTAGTTCAATACTATATTTGGCATAGAAAAAAGAGAAATGTCAAAATGTTTTGTAATTCCATACACACAACACACACACACACACACACCCCACACACACACACACACACACACACACACACACACACTCACACAGTCTTCCTGCTCCTTCCTCTTGGAAGTTATCCAAGAAGTTATCAAGGTGACTTTTAAGGAAAAAGTGTTATACTTGAGCTCAGTGTCTGTCCTCATGACTTTGTAATAACTGATAATTTCTTATAGTTATTTCCTAAATGGCCCTGTTTTTGGAGCTTCCCAAGTTACACATATTGTAATTCCCACATCTGTACATCCCTGTATTTCTGTATAGTGTGTGTCTATAACACTCCAAGGCAAGTTTATGGTCAGCGAGAAAGAACAGGAAGGAGCAAGTAAATATGAGCCATCGATTTGAATATTCTGTTGGGGAGAATTCTGTTGATACAACCATTTGGTGATTGGAGGAGAATCTTCGGAAAGCCCTTTGCTGTTTTTGAAAGGCTGCTGCCCTCAGAAACAAGGAGTTCTGGGGGCTCCCAGTGTGGCCTTCATTAACCATTAGGAATCCAGAATTCTGATTTATCTTATGTAAAACCTCAGTCTTTGGGGTACTAAAGAGAAGGGTTAATTTATGTTATGATCAGCATCTTTTCTTGCTCCTGTAGGTACACTCAAATGACAAAAGGGTGTGCTTGGGTAAGGCATGAGAATGAGTTTTTATATGTAGGCTATGCAAAGTAGTTTGAAAAACTATAAGTAAATGATGTTTTGCAGAGAAAATTATTAATGATTTATAATAGCAGTGCAAACCATTATTTGTAAACATTTATATGGAATGAATATTAGATGTTGGGCTTAATTATATTAAATGAGAGGTATGCTTGCACATAAAGATGACTTAATGGAATTATAGTTTATGCTAAGTTTTTACGATAGTTTTACTTAGATTAGCATTAATCAATGGGGGAGAACACTTCAATTTTTTAAACCAAATTGTCAATTAAGACTTTGAAAATTATATTGATCATTACACTTTTAGATAATACAAATGAATAAGATGGAGATGGTCCAAATCATAACTGAAAATTCTGACATTTGCTTACTTATTTGATATTTAATTTCAGCTGACTTTATAATAAGAGCAGAATTTACAGGGTAAATTAAACATAATCATAGGAACATTGAAGAAGATTATCTAAGCAAATAGAAGATTGCTCCTTTTCAGAAGAAGAATGAGAACAATCAAGAGTTATGAGTTAAAGAAAGACATTCTTTCTTTTTTGTGTCTATGTGGCCTTGGGTCAGACTGACAATTTTTTTATTATAAATGGTCAATACTCTCAATCATAGTTATCAACATACTTTATCACAAAATGACTATAATTCAAATCATTTGAGTTATTTATTTGAATTTCATGAAGAAAAAGGAAAGTAAAAAAAGACAATGCCATATGACTAACAGAACCTGACAGCACATAGTAATTTAGTAAGAGCTCTTGCTGAATCGCTCCCATACCCCTGCTGTATGTATGTCTGTCTGTCTCCTCTCCTCTCCCTCTCCTCCCTCCCTTCCCTCTCCCTCTCCCTCTCCCTCTCCCTCCCTCCCTCCTCTCCCTCTCCTCCCTCTCCCTCTCCCTCTCCCTCTCCCTCTCCCTCTCCCTCTCCCTCTCCCTCTCCCTCTCCCTCTCTCCCTCTCCTCTCCTCTCTCCTCTTTTCCTCTCCCCTCCCTCTTTTCTTCTCCTTCTTCCTCTTCCTCTCCTTTTCCTTCTCTGCCTCTCTCTGTCTCTTTTATCTGTCTTATATATGCATATATATAAACTTTTAAAAGCTTAATCTAAATCATCATGAATGAGAACTGATGATATATTTGTGTTTCATAGCCGGCTAGCTTCCCTGTAATATCGTTCTGTCACTATCACCTTCAGCACATCTGAGACCTGGCTGTCCTCTTCCCAATGCAAACCAAGACTCAGGCATCCTCAGATCACCTGCATCTAACTGAATGCTTGGTGAGTTTGCTGCCCCAAGACAATCCACTTAATTTGGAGAACTAAAAAGCAATATACCTAAAATTAGAATTTATTATAATAAAACTCATGAATATCTAAATAGAGAGAAACATAGAGTAAAGGCATGGAGGGCCCTATATGTGAAGCTTCAATGTAAAAACTACAGTTTTCTAAGAATCTCTGACAGATACTTGGCAAATATCTTATTATGAAATATTCTGTATTATTTTGACAAATTACTGTTTTTATGTGAAATAATATGTTATTCTAAAACAAAACCTTTTCTTGACTCATGAATATGTGTTACATTTATCTTCTATTTTTCCACTTAAAACTTTTTTAAGTGCAATAAAATAATAATTATTAACAAGAAACAGTAATAATAATGTGCAGCAAGAATTTAAAACAGAACATTTGTTTTAAATAGGTCTATTTGAATTTCAGATTTAAACCCTATTTTTTTGAAACTGTATTTTCTTCATTTATATATCCCCATGATATTTATTTGGGTTGAGGTAGTCTACAGACCAGATCAATGTGCTTAGCTTTTTGCAAAGGCGTATGAAGATAAAATGTGTAAGCAAGTCAAGGTACATGTGATTGAGTGATAATTGGGGCCTATTTAAAATTGTGTAAATTATTGATATGCTTCTTTTTCTATCTTGAAAAAGATAATGTTTTCATTTTTGACATGATATATAATAAACATTTATAACGGTTTCCTTGAAATGGAATTTAACCTCTGATTTGATTCACTAACATACTCTCAAATAGTTAAAAGAATAGTGGTCATTTTCTTGACTAGAGAATAATAAATATACTATCTTAGAGTTACATTGTGTGATGAAACACCATGACTCAAAACAACTTGGGGAGAAAAGGGTTTATTTTGGTTAGTTTTTCTTATAATTTATCATCAAAGGTAACCAGAGCAGGAACTGTAAAGGACAGAAAGCAGGAGCTGATGCAGAGGCTGTGGAGAAACACTGGTTATATGCTTACTCCTTACAGCTAGCTCATCCTGCTTTCTCATAGAAATCAGGACCACTAACCCAGGGATGACATCAACTTCAATGGGCTCAGCCCCTCTACATCAATCACTACTTAAGAAAATGCCCTGCAGGCTTTCTACATCCTGGTATTATGGAGACAAGTTTTCAGTTGAGGTTTCTGCCTCTCAGATGACTCTAGCTTGAGTAAAGTTGACATAAAAACTAGCCAGCACATGCATATATTACTCCTGGCAAATAAATCAACCTACAAGTCCTATAATGAAATGAATGATGACATACACATTTTAAATGAAATATTGTTTTTTCAAATTCTATGGAAATGGCTCTGTCAAATTAGTCTGTTTGTTTTCTATCTTTATTGAACTCTTGGCTTGTAGGTGGTTCAGTATTATTTGTTGTGAGAGATACAAAAATAAAAAATATAAACAAAGTCATATTCTCATATCTTCCCAAAATGATTTTGTTGAGATCCTCATGAGATGTTTCTTAACTGCATATGTGTACACATGTCACTTTCTGCCTCCAGACATAACCTTTTTCCTACTAAAACACACTCTTTATTGGATTCCATCCAGACTCCATTATTTTGTATTGATCCATGATTAGGGGTTACCTCCTCTGTGCTGTCACAGTCTCAGAATTTCCTCATTTTACACTTTTCCATGTCCTCTCTTCACCTGCACATGGGCAACTTCAGCATTTAATTTCTAGGCTGCTTTTCTCCATTTCCCTGAAAATTTCAGACTAAACTGCCTTCTTTGCATATCCTCTTACACTTCAAATTCAGTGTGTCAAGGTAAGTGTCCCCAAAGTTTGTGGTAAAGAGGTCCTGGTCCAGTAAACAGTCACACCTTCTATCCCTGGCTCCTCTGCATCCTTGGTCAGTATTTGATTTACATCAAAATATAAATATATATCTCCTAAATATTTTCATATTCTTTTCCTGTAACTTAATGTGCATTATCTCAAACAATGAATTGTTAAGTAAATATTGTACATATGGACTTGCCTGCTAAGCACTTTGCTGCACATTATTCTGACTTCTTATTTATTCTTTATTGGTTTATGTGGCCACTTTTATCTTTAACTACTGTAAGCATTACCACCTTTTTCAATAATTATTATTATTATTTCAAGACTAAAATATATTCTAGGAGTTCTCTGTGATTTGCTTAGTGCAGGCCTCTCTTGGTTTCTGAAATATCACTTTTACTCTTGGTGCCCCTAACATGGCCATATAGTCCTCTATATTCTAAAAATAGTGTAGGTCATTTCTCGCCTCACTGGTTATTCAAGATTTGCCAAAACGATCTCCATACCTTCATTTTGAACCATTGTGATCCATTCATCTTTCAGATCACAGCTGAAATATCTCCTCATCTCCCAGACACTAGCTATCTGATTCATGATCTCCTTTGACATGCTTTTACTGTATCTGTTATCTCCATTTCAAAAATAATGACTCTGTCATTACATATTGTCTATATCGTGTATTTATTTTTTTTCCTCTCCAAATATCAGTTACAAGATTTCCTGAGTATAAGTAATTTCTGATTGACTTACCGAATTATTTACAGCTGTTTGTGAGTACCTGCGAGATGTAGAGAAATTCCTATTTCCTTCTAATTCAGTTTACATTTCCTTTTCTGTCATAGTTTCCCACAGAAGGTCAATACTCGCTAGGTTTAAAAGACTCACACTGCTCCTTTTCTTAATATTTTATGGTTTTACCATGTAGTGCACAACTTTAAAGGGCACAGAACATGGAGTTGGAGATGTTTAGTTGTGTTTTCTTCTGAATAAGCATATATAATATATCATAAATAAAACAACATAATCACTCAGTGTTCATGCCACATGCAAAGGATATCAAAGTCACTAAAATATCAATACTGTACTGATGATATAAGGTCACATGTATTGTTAATTCAGAATGAGAAAGGATAGAAATATGGGAATATCCAAGAGTGGTGCTCCAAGTCCTTAGCTCCCATACTTGGGACCTAGAGGCAGGAACACAGGAGTCCATGCTTGAAAGGTTATCCTCAGCTACATAGTGAGTTTATGGCTAGTGTAGGCTGCATGAGATGCCACTAAATGGAACAAAAGAAGGAAGGGAAGAAGAAAACAAGAAAGAAAGAATGAAAGAGAGAAAGAAAGAGACTGAAAAAAAAGAGAAAGAATGACGTAGGGTACTCATAGGGACTTATCAATGGAAAGAAGCCTCTCAACACAGAGTGTGGTTGAAATCAGCCCAGAATCTAGAATTTCAATAAAGACAATACTCTTTTTCTTAATAGACATAGGTCAAATAAGAATGTTAAGATGGCAATAAACTGTGTTTAAGGTCAGTGGTTGTGGTCTTTGAGCTTTGCTTTATTATTTCTCTTTAAACCTGTAATTTTCTGAGATCTAACAAACAGGATTACAAACCCTTTTGATAATCTTAACTCCCTGGGACCTATCTACCTTGAAGATTCATCTGACTCTTTGAATTGTGTTCCTGTCTATCAGCCTGCCTGTAACCCTGTTCAACATAACTCTGAAAATGCCCCAGGATGGCACACAGGTTTAAAAAGTTGTGTTTTGTTTTTTTTGTTTTTGTTTTTGTTTTTTAAGAGAAGAATATTGAAACATGCTTACTTAATTGACTTAATTGTTATTCCATATCTATATGTGACAGCCCATGTACATGGATGAAAAGTTTTCTTTAATTAGTCTTTCTCCTCCCATCTTTAGGACTAATACCATTCCCTGTTCCTCTCCATAGCACTCTTATCAAATGAATATAACTCGTGAGAAAGAATTATACTAGGCCTTTTGTGAGTAGAGATTTTCTAGCACTAACTCTTGGTCGTGTTTTCACTTTCAATTATGGTCACAAGCATGCCAAGGAGGAAATTGGACTTCTGTCATCACCACAGGCCAAGATAAATAAACATATTTTTATGTTTATTTCTTTACTAATTTCTGTCTCTTAATTTCCTTTTCTTTTGGATTTCATGGAAGATGAGGTAGTACATCTAGGAACATAGCTGTTTAACAACTAAAGAGAAGAATCTATAGAGGGGGCCAGGAAATTCTGTCAGTGAACAAGTTAGCTGTGCAATCCTGAGAGATCAAGTTTGATCCCTGGAAACCAGAGTGGAGCTCATTTCTAATACCAGCACTCTTGTTAGGAGATGAGAGGAAGAAAGAGGACAATTGCCAAGAAACTCTGAGACCAGTTATTGCGAGTAAGCAGTGTGAGACCAGTAACCCAAAGGAGACCCTGCCTCCTTCACTGGCTGTAGCACTTGGAAGAGCAGGTCCTGCACCATGATTGGGCAACACTGTAGAGATTGACCTGATAGCAAAGGCACAGGTGAGCCAGCCCAGAGCATGGCAGGATGAGAGAGCTATGCTAGCCCTTCATAGGCCACAGCACCTGGGAGAGTGGGCCCCACACCTTGCTTGAGCAGCAGAGTGGAGCTAGCTCTGGAGGCATGGATGTGGGTGACCAAGCCCTGAGAGCATGAGAGCAGGAGAATTGACCCTGCCTCCTGCAGGGAGCAGCATTGGGTGGCCTAGCTAAAGCCATGCTGGAGAGGTTGCTCTGGTGGTACCGATAATCGAGAGCTGGCCAGTTGACCATCTCAGCTACCACCCAGGCTCAGATGCATGACTTTTAGTTGGCCAACACCAAATTTAAGTCTTCTATGAATTGCTAGAGCACATGAAAGGACTGGTGCTATAAATCCAAAGCTGCAGGACATCAGTGACACAGGGCAACAACAGAATAACAGGGAAGAGGCCAGTAAGGATTCAGTATTGGTGGCAACACAGAAGTCAGAGATCTTGAAGCAGACTATTGACTCATTGCAACGAACATGCATTGACAAAGGGATGTACTGTGAGACACATTGTGATGTACTGCAGCTTCTACAGTTCATACTACAGTGAGATGTTTCCTATGCTCTGTGTGTGTGTGTGTGTGTGTGTGTGTGTGTGTGTGTGTGTTATTTTGGAGGAAGATTTCAAGGGTGAGTAGCAGATATGAGGGGGTGACGGCGCAATGAGCAGAACTGGGATACATATGTGAAACTTACAAAGAATCAGTAAAACATTTTTTAAAAGAAATAAAGTCAAGATGAGTTGTGGGCATTAGAAGTTAATGTGTGCTGTCAATAAGTCATCAATCAATTAATCAATCAATCAAGAGACTCTTCTTCCTATTTACTAGATGGATAGATAGATAAAAACAATTCCTGGAATTTGTCCTCTGTCTACCAGAAGTATGACATGACACATGGGCAATTCCACTCTCACACACAACATAAACACAAACAAATAATTAATTATAGGTAAATGACAGTAATTAAGAGGTATAACATAGGCACCCCAATTGTTAGATAGCTAGTCAGATATTAATAGACTTGAAGATCTGTTAGGTTTGAACACTATCTCCTACTTACCTAGTAATACACTAATTTTATTAAAGAGAAAAATACCATACTTGCCACTAATTATAATGCAAAATATAGAGCCAAATAAGGGGAAAAGCAACATAATTGCACCTTCTTAAGATTTAAGCCTTTGCTGGGCCCCATTAAGGTAAGAATATTTTCCTTCTGGTAAAGCAAAGCAATTTTTAATAGATTTTGTTATTTTCTTTCTTTAATTATTTTTAAGATGCTCTGTTATGTAATCTTTGGCTAAAAAGAAAAAAGTGATCTGAATCTTAGTTTTGGCTCTGGTGGAGACAAACCTGTCTGCTAATTCATAAATAAATAAATAAATAAATAGGACATTCTATTGTCTCTTCCTTTAAGAGTTAATCTTAATGGGCCTGTCAATCACCTGGACAGAAAATTGCCTCTCAGGATGTCTGTCTGTTCCAGAATCTTGTAAAAACAGTACACAGTCAACCTCAGCATAAAGGTTAGCATAATGGTCTTTCTAGCCATTGTCTACTTTCATTCCTAAGGGTATCCCACTTTATTTTGTAATAAACTCTATCTTCTACACAATGTTTTTATTTTTCATCTGAATTCATTCAAGGGAGGTATGTGACCTTTCTTTGAGAAACATGAACAAACATCTATTTTTCCTAGATAAACAACCAGTGAGAGACCAAATAAATGATTCTGCCCAGGTCTAGCTGGGTGAGTTTATGAGTTCATTGAGGTTATTATTGAAGCATAGGTTAGGGAGTCTAGGAACATGGGTGAAGCAAAGGCCACTGCATCCATAAATGTCCATCCAGAATGGCTGATGACTCAGCAAAGCTGCAGACCTGTAGTCTGCTGCACAGTTTTCAGGTAACAACCATGGAAGAATCTCTTCTCCCTAACAAGGACTAACCTTGGAAAAGAATCTTGTGAATCTCGTAATTTTTGTGATTTTCCTGAGCTATGTCAGTTAATAGCTTCATGAATGTTATGAGCCTCCAAACTTATTCCAAGAAAGATGTTTTGTTTCAGAGGAAATACCTAAAAACAGTGATCACAAGGACTTTGAAACTTCTCAGGAGGCCAGAGTGAGAGGAAATGAGAGAGGGGCATACCAATTGGTTATTCAAGTAGCAAACGGTCAGCCTGAAAAAATATATGCAAGAAACATTATATATATTGCATGTAATAACAATTAGTGCAAATAGGTCATGAATTTGAAAGAGAGCTGGGAGAAGTATATGAGTTTGGAAGGAGAAAAGGGAAGGTGGAAATGATGTGATAATATTATCATTTTATAAATAAAAGTAATAGTAAAAATAAAAAATTAGAAAACAAAGCAAACAGCAGCAACAACAAAATATAAATAAAACTAAATTTAAAAACTTTAAAATTAATCATTTAGTTAGAATTGAGATTACCTGGGCCCTGGATAAGTTGGTTTATATTGTATAAAAGAGTGGCTTTTCTAACTGTGTCTTTCCCTGAGTGATTTAATTTTTGGATGGAGGTTGATTATAGAACAGGGTGGACAATTGAATGGCAGCTCCTCTCTGGCATCACCTATGCAGTACAGACAGAAATGACACTCCTGGGAACAGAGAAGGTGAATTGGAATCATAGGGGTACATGGTATATTAGGTGCAGTAAGATTTTGGACATCCCAGATGAAGGAAAGAGTGCAGCCCCCTCGCCAGGTTCCTTAGGGTTGTGGTCCTCGTTAACCCGTCATTTAAGCACCTCATGTGGGCCCCGGAGATAGAAAAAAGCAATCACTAGTGTCTATGTGGCTTTGTCTCAGTTTGTTCCCCACTGCTCACATGCCCTATTTGAGTTGTCATTTGCCCACATACCCATCCAATTTTCTGAACTTACCATGATGAATATCTGCCCTATTAGAGTCCTGCCCCTCACTATTTGGGGAATTGGTTTTTTTTTTTGTTTGTTTTTGTTTTTTGTTTGTTTTGTTTTGTTTTTTTCTGTCCTGCTCTGTGCTCCCAGCTGGTTGCATTCCAGCACCAGCCCAGGAGCTATCTTTGGATCTGAGAACCCCCCCCCCCACACACACACACCAGTTAGCATTAAAATGGTATGGGTAACTCAATTACTGAGCACTTCTAGGCCTCCTTTGGCTAACCTTTCCTTACCTTTATTTCTTGCTCACACCTCTAAATCTACCTATTAGGTAAAGCTCATTCGTCTCTCTGCCCAAGACACTTTCAGGCTGCCCTTCCATGGGCCACTTTCCTTTTCTGTCTACATTTTAGAATATCTCCCATGTAGCTGTGAGTCTGTTCCATCTCTGTCCCCAAGTATCTCCATTAGATTCCTCTCCTCCTCTCTGGTAGCCTGAGAGATCCTTAAGTCCTGCCTCTTTGTTTCCATCCAGCCATTGGCCACTGGCATCTTTATTGATTGATCAAGAACCAATTGGGGGCAAGGACCTTCAGTGGCAATAAACACAGATTCCCAATTAAATCAAAGCATCAGAACCACTCCTCTACACCATTGTGCAACTCTGATTCTGAAGCCTGACTCTATAGCAACCACAGAAGCTTTTCCAGCGATGCCCACATGCATTTTCCTCCAGTACGTTAGCAATATGGGTATCTCATGACTCTGAAACATCTTCAACTGTGCTGCTGTGCTTTAGTCCACTACATATGTTCTGTAACCTACGTGTAGACACTTTCATAGACATACAGACATATAATGGTCAATCTGTTAGCTAATATTATACTTAAGATTGAAATTAAAGAATATATTTATCTCAGCCTGGAATATCTGGCAAATTACTGGTTTATGGTGTGAATTTATTATTATTTAGTAAAATGTGATATTGTGGGAAGATTCAAATATGTATTCCTATGTTTCTGACATAGCATGCTTAGAACAGTAAGTTAAATTAAATGTTGGAAATACTTTTAGAAATGACAGTGCTTCATAGATATCCTCACAATATATTAGTCTGTAATTTTTCTCATTTATAGGAAGGGTTCACTGAAGAAGATCTGGGGGTGAAGAGTAGAAAGGGCAAACTAAAGAGAGGAGAGAAAGAGGGTAAAAAACACCCGATTTCTTCCTATTTCTCTTTCAGACAGGATCTCACCATGTTGCTCTGGTTGACTTGGAACTTGTTTTGTAAAGTAGGCTCTCTTTGCCTCCTGAGGGCCGGAGATTAGAGGTATACACAGAAAACAGCACCTGCTGGACTGAAATGTTAGAAAAGAAAGACTACTAGAAACCCAAGATGAGAAGCTTTCTAAACTTGGCAAGAACAAGTTCTGAAGTTTAAACAAGTCCAAAAACAATTTCTGCTCTTCTTTTCTCCACACCCCTGGTTTGCATTGTCCCAGAGATGGGGTAAAAATGCTCTCAGCTCAGCCCTCCTAAAGTAGAGGCTCGTACTTGTCTGTATTTTAGACCAATTCAATGACATATGTGCACAATTACACATTCTCAGGCGCCGGAAAAAATTAACTGCAGATCTGTAAGTGAAAACATGATCAAGACACACAAAAGACAGGGAGGAAGGAAGTGAGGGGGAGAAATAGACACACACGCACACACACACACACAAACACACAAACGAGAGAGAGAGAGAGAGAGAGAGAGAGAGAGAGAGAGAGAGAGAGATATGAGACACCCACTCTGGCATTCAAATCAGTTTGTAAGTATTTTAAATAATTCTACCTTTTAGCTTAACGTATTCCACCCCCTCATTATTGCTTTTGGGGACTAGAAGACAGATCTAGGAGCAATTCAACCCAATTAGAAGGGAAAAGAGAGATTTTCTCTGGCAATTGCTATGCAAATGTGCATAAGGAAACAGAAGAGGTGACACCAAGGAGCATATTTGGTTGTTGACAACAAAATGCTGCCTTATTTTCCAACATATTTTAAAAAGCAACTTCAACCTAATGGATGTCCTAGGTATTCCTGCCAAGGTCAGTGCCCAAGTTCACCAGCCCCTGCAGGAGGGGAGTGGGGCTAGATAGAATCGCCTGGGGGCAGCTTCCCTAAGAACATTACATTCAGTTGTCATATTCATGTTTTCAGTAATAGGAATTGCTGGTGTGTGACACTTTTTGAAACTCTTGGTATTGTGGGCTTATAAAACATTTCAATGGGTAATAGTGTCAGACAGTGGTAATTAATCTTGGAGGAGAAGCCTGTTTCTGAATTGGAACATTGCTTAAGGTATGACAATTTAGTGTCTACTCATTAAAAGTTAAGCTTAAGCCTTTCCCTCTTACCTATAGTTTTAAAAATAATTGTGTGAGAAAAGCCCGCACAATTGGATTTTCAATGTTATGAAACACATTCTCTGAGTGGATCCATCTAAACTATTCCCAGCTTGGTGCCTGGCGGAAGGGTGGTGCAGGAGAGGAAAGAGGCAAACCAGAGTACTCAGGTTAAGGAAGGGTGGGAGGGGCCCTGGAGCCCTGAATCTGGAGCGGAACTGACTCTGCAAAACATAGGAAGCCCAGGGAGGTCAGGACTTATCCAAAATGGGCTAATTATCTGCTGACAGAAATCCAAGGTCATATATTGTAATCCCACTCAGCCTCAGGGAAAATTTACTATTTCAGTTCTGGTTGCCTCCCTCCAAACCAGTCTCAGAAGCCAGCCAGAGAGTTCTTGTTCATCCAAGGACAAGATAGCTAGTATCAGCAGCAAACTACTGTATTTCTATAGGAAGGCCAACTTATAACAAAATGAAATACTTAGTACTTACTATGAACCAGGTGAGGGAATGGGGTCATTGTAAAGTAGGTTGGAGAAACTAAGGATGTAAAAAAAGAGATTTTAAGACGCAGAGTACTGCAAGATGGATACTGTCTAGGATACATTGTCTATTGAAACTAGCCAGTAGAAAAGAGTATTGAAAGTAGTTACAAAATAAGTAAAGAGCATCCCTTCTGTGAATGCACAACCAGCTTGATGGAATGATCACATTGTTTTGTAATCATTCTGATATTTTACATATAAAAATGAAAACAGGGATAGAGCTATTTGGCCCTTCTGTTTTACCTCAGAAGTGTAGGTTTAAAAGACTCACTGTCAGTGGCACTATGCCCAATCTGCTGCAAATGTGCATTTAAGTTACTTTCTTGTGCCTCATTCCACTGCAACTTTGCATGCGTATTTAACAAAATGTGTTTATGGAATACACGGTATACCTTCTCAGCTTACCAGCTAAGTACACTTTCCATTCTGCAAACATGTTTTGAATATGACCATAAAGTTGATTGATTCTGTCATCTTTTTCTGCTTCTCTTCCTTATCCTGTGAAATTTTGTTAGTGCAAAGCTCTTGACAACTGAGATTTCAAGGAAGGACAATTTTTACAGAACTCTGTAGCTGACAATCCTATTGCGGGGGAATCAATCCTGGGATTCAAGCCCAACATTTCTCTACAGCAGAGCCAGCACACATAAGCAGTTCAACTGAGCATTGAGATGAGAAGAAAAATGCTAGTGGCAGGAGCTTGTTTGCACCAAATGCAGGCGATTCCAGTCTGTGCTTTTTAGTCAGCCTCTAGGGATTAAACACCAGAAAAAAATAAATGAACACAAAAAGAATCTGCTTTGATTGATACAATTAGTTCAGTACCTAGATCTACAATTCAGCTTTAGAATAAAGATCAATTTGTCAAAACTTTTAAAGCTTGGCTTTTTCACATGCATTTTATTTTTATATTTCTGTCTGTAGCTGTTCTAAGTTGTTACTGAAATCTTTTACAGCCAAGTCGGTCATTATACAGGCTGGACCATGGGAAGATTTCAAATCTTGGATAATTTTATACAATGTTTTAGATCCTAGAAGGATATCTTTAGAAACTTCTTTCACAACCTGAGATATTTGTTTTTCTGTAACTGCAGCAAAAACAAATATCCTCTTAGCAATTTTTTATAGTTTATGTGAACATTTTTCATTATTGAATCACACCTTATATTTTAGGTAGTTTTTTAAATTGAGAATACAATGCAAACATGAATATGTTCATATATATATACATATATATATATATATATATGTATGTATATATATTCTCCCCCCCTCCCAGGTGATTCTCACACTGCAGTGTCTGTAAATTCCCCATGGGATCTTGTCAATATTCTGACTGTATGGAGGTTTGGAGTCAGGTGGTGTTGATGCTGACTCTTCTCAGACACTTGAGATAATACATAACAAAAGGTCAAGGTCCTGGCTTTGATTTACTGTCTCTACAATGTCACCATCAAAGTGTTCTTCCTCTTTTTGAATGGAGATGGGGTATTTGCTCCAGCACCAGACATCAATCTGCATTTATGGAGTGCAGAGGGAAGAAAGGCAGCCTTGATCTCTTTCTGGATTCTGCTTATTGTTTGACATGTAAATTGCACTATTTCCCTTTTGCAGAAGAGTGGGCACAAGAACAACAACAACAAAAAACAAAAAACAAAAAAAAAAAAAAAGAAAAGAAAAAATTCAATGGTCAAGCTTTTTATACCTAATTTTGATTATATGCAGCCTTTCACTTAGGGCATTGAACACACTTTTGCCTAGAGGCTTTCCTAATCAAAAGGATGACTGGCTAATGGGTGGCAATTCACAGTGATTGCTACAATATATTAAGAGAAAAAGCAAGATTCCAATAGCAGACGAAATACAGAAGCAAATGGTTTTCCTTTCTTCAGTGCTGTCTACTTTACTCCAGAAGAAACACCATTTCTTTGAGTGTTTCTTTAAAAATTTGACCATACATTTACAAATAGACATCTTATACATTTATGCTTCCTTTCAAAATTCAACAGATTTCAAAAATGGATTTTACAAAATGATGTGAGGTATGCTTTTCTTTTTAATAGACTTAGCTTTGAGTTTGAAACCAGGTATCTGCTTCTATTTGCATAACTCAACACACTCCACCTGAAGAATTATCTTCTCCCTTTTATATTTTCTTTTTCTTGAGACAAGAATTTCTTCTGTAACCCAGGCTTACCTTGAACTCTTGATCTCCCTGCCTCAGATTCCTGAATGCTGGGATAACAGGCATTTACCACCATGCAGGAGTCTTTCACACATTTCTTATTACTTGAACTGACTGAGACCTCTAATACATTCTCCCCCCATTACAGAAAGAATTTAGAGATGAGATAAAAATAAGCATCTGGGAGAAACTTTATTATATAGCAAAAGTGAACAGTCATGGGCTGAATGCAAGTTTCTCAAAAGCGCCATGCTGAGTTTGGATGGACAAGCTTGAACAGAAAGGAGGCTCAGCTGTGACTTATAGTGGGAGTCAGAAGGTGGGGGGTGGGGAGAGTTGAGTTGTTCAAGTAAGGAGTCAGGATTTTCTCCAACAGTGTTTACTCCCTTTTCTAACTGTATATAATATTTTCTTTATGTGGTATGTTCTCAGATGCAAGATGGGAGAGGGAAATATCGCAAGGCTAATGACATTACAATGAAGACAAGGACATGTAAGAGCCATCTTCTAGTTGGCTTTGTGGGTTTACTATAATATAATTCTGTGATTGCCTTAGTTTATAAGTACTTTGCAATTCACCTCTTCTTTTTCTGTACCTAGTGTCTTCATTATTATTCTTTTGTCTCATGGCAGAACACCATGACCAAGGCAACTTACCAAGGAAAATGATTAGTTTAGGACGCATGGTTACCCAAACCACTACCCACAGTTAGCCTGCCTCATTTTAACCACTCACTGCTGGCTTTTTGCTTCCTAGTGTTGTGCCCATTCAGGAAGCATTTGCAAACCCCAAAAGACCACCAAGGAGCTGATTCCGATGCAATCTTATGAAGGTCTTTATTCAAGCTAGAGCTTGGACTCACCACCATCTCAGGACGCAGGAGGATGGGAGAGTAAAATCTCAAACCCTCAGTGGGACAAGGTTTCAAGGTTTCATAAGAAAGACAGAGAGATGAATATCTGTGCTCATTGTTTCTAGTCTGGCAATTAGATGACCATTATGACATATGTTGCCCTTTGAGCTGACAGGTAGGTGCTCTGAGACAAAATCATGAACAATCACAAACTGTCTGAAAGTACATCTGGAATGACTAGACTAATCCTGATTGGCTGTTGCTAGGGAGTAGCTAGGGTTTGAGCCAGAGACAAGTTATGTAGTTCTTCTTAGAACTGGAGTGGTGCTTGGGTTCAGCTGCAGGTTAAGTTCTCAGGCCCTTTTTCTTTTAAAATGATGGCCAGTTCCAAGATGGAGTTACATTTTTGTCTCTCACTAGGAAGTATTCAATTTTCATTTTTCTCTCCTGTAGTGCATTGAATAGGCTTGGCCCAAGGAGGTGTGGCCTTGTTGTAGTAGGTGTGGCCTTGTTGGAGGAAGTGTGGCACTGTGGACATGGGCTTTAAGACACTTTGCTAACTGCCTGGAAGCCAGTCTTCTTCTACTGATCTTCAGAAAAAGATGTAGAACTCTCAGCACCTCCTGCACCATTCCTACCTGGATGCTGTCAAGATCCTGTCTTGATGAAAATGGACTGAACCTCTAAAAGCCAGCCCTAATTAAATTTTGTCCTTATAATAGTTGCCTTGGGGAGTACTGAGCGGATCCCAGGAGTCAGCTCTACACCCAATCTCAGGAAACCCAGAGGAAGCTGGCCTCCCAGGAGCTCTAACCCAGGCAGTAACTTAGGTAAGGAGACAGCAACACCCACCCCAAACAGGGAGTAACTGGGACCCACTAGGATCCAGGAATTCACTCCTGGCCTGGAGCACTGGTTCCCTCCTGTCTATGCCTGAGCACTGGGCAGATCTTGGCCCCCAGCTCTAATTCCAGTAGTAACACCGACCCCACACAGTTCTGACACAACCAAGATAATAGGAAAGACAAGCTCCAGTCAGAGATAGGGCTGGTAGCACTAAGGAGATCCTGTCTTGATGAAAATGGACTGAACCTCTAAAAGCCAGCCCTAATTAAATGGCAAAAGGCAAGCGCAGGAACATAAGCATCAGAAACTCAGGGTACTTGGCATCATTAGAACCTAGTTCTCTCCCACACTAGAAAGTCGTGAATTCCCCATAACACCAGGAAAGCAAGATTTATATTTAAAATCACTTCTAATGATGATGATAGAGGACTTTAAGAAGGACATAAATAACACTCTCAAAGAATTTGAGGAGAACACAGGTAAACAGGTAGAAGCCCTTAAAGGGGAAACACAAAAATCCCTTAAAGAATTACAAAAGAACACAACCAAACAGGTGAAGAAATTGAACAAATCCATCCAGGACATAAAAATGGAAGTAGAAACAATAAAGAAATCTCAAAGGGAGACTACTCTGGAGATAGAAAACCTAGGAAAGAAATCAGGAGTCATAGACACAAGCATCACCAACAGAATACAAGAGATAGAAGAGAGAATCTAAGGTGCAGAAGATACCATAGAAAATATTGACACAACTGTCAAAGAAAATGCAAAATGCAAAAAGTTCTTAACATAAAACATCCAGGAAATCCAGGACACAATGAGAAGATCAAACCTAAGGATAATAGGTATAGATGAGAGTGAAGATTCCCAACTTAAAGGGTCAATAAATATCTTCAACAAAATTATAGAAGAAAACTTCCCTAACCTAAAGAACGAGATGCCCATAAACATACAAGAAGACTACAGAACACCAAATAGACTAGACCAGAAAAAAAATACTTCCCATAGCATAATAATCAAAACACCAAATGCACAAAACAAAAAAAGAATATTAAATGCAGCAAGGGAAAAAGACCAAGTAACATATAAAGGCAGACCTATCAAAATTACACCAGACTTCTCACCAGATACTATAAAAGTGATAAGATCCTGGACAGATGTCATACAGACTCTAAGAGAACACAAATGCCAGCCCAGGCTACTATACCAGCAAAACTCTCAATTACCATAGATGGAGAAACCAAGATATTCCACGACAAAACCAAATTTACACAATATCTTTCCACAAACCCAGCATTACAAAGGATAATAGCAGGAAAGCCCCAATACAGGGAGAGCAATCATACCCTAGAAAGAGCAAGAAAGTAATCCTCTTCCAACAAATCCAAAAGAAGATAGCCACACAAAGATAATTCCATCTCTAATAACAAAAATAACAGGAAGCAACAATCACTGTTCCTTAATATCTCTTAACATCAATGGACTCAATTCCCCATTAAAAAGACATAGATTAATGGACTGGATACATAAACAGGACCCAGCATTTTGCTGCATACAGGAAACCCACCTCGGTGACAAAGACAGACACTACCTTAGAGTAAAAGTCTGGAAAACAATTTTTCAAGCAAATGGTCCTAAGAAACAAGCTGGAGTAGCCATTCTAAAACCTCCAGCCCCAGAACACAAAGGGAGGGACTCATGGCTCCACCTGTATAGGTAGTTGAAGGTGGCCTTGTCAGGCATCAGTGGAAGTGGAGAGCCTCGGTGCCTGAAAGTTTGGATTCCCTAGTGTTGGGGAATTCAAGAGCAGGGAGGTAGGAATGGGAGGATGGTGGGAACACACCCTCATAGAAACCCCCAGAATTATATGGATTAGACATGACAGAGGCAGGCCGCCAGAAGACTAGATTCCAGAATTCAAACAATAATTTATCTTGATGCTAAAATTTGTTTTGAGAATTCTTTTTTGTTGTTTGTTTGTTTGTTTTTTTGTTCTTTTGAGACAGGGTTTCTCTGTGTAGCCCGGCTGTCCTGGAACTCACTCTGTAGACCAGGCTGGCCTCGAACTCAGAAATCCGCCTGCCTCTGCCTCCCAAGTGCTGGGATTAAAGGCATGTGCCACCACCGCCTGGCTGTTTTGAGAAGTCTATATTGCAGAATACTCAGCTTTGGTGTATCTGCTCATCAAGCAAGTTGAGCAGACCTGCTTGAACCTCTGATGTCCTGGAATCTCAGCTGGATGTAGTGAAGACACAGACGTCAGAGGCTTATCAATTTACTCTCCTCCCGCCCCTCTTCTAATATTTCAATACCTGTAATCAGCTTGAAGAAGTTAATGAAGAGTCAGTGCCCTACTCCCTGGGCTTGGGGTCTGAGGTGGTTAATATTGGACTTTTCTAGAGAAAAGTAGTGGGTTTGTTGGAACAGGGAGGAATAGCTAGGATTTATTGCATAGCCATAACCTATTGGTAGAAATCTGTATAATTGTTATTAAGCTGAAGTTATAATTTCTTAAATGGTACAAAACTTACTTTGATTTCAAATTTAAGGTTTTCATTGGTACAAATTTTTTATTGATATAAAAGTGAGATTAATATTGTTACTGTCTTAGGCATTGTGCCTATATAACACATTTAGGAATACAAGGCTTAGACCCAGTTCTTCTTTAACTTTTTTTAAACTGATTTGAGATGGTCAGCCTGTGAGTTAAGGGCCTATAGCAAATTGATGGCTCTGAGTTTATTGTTAGGGTCTTTTCTATATTTTATTTAGAAATAGCTGAGAGGAGTTAACAGGCAGCAGTCCAGATTGCCTTACATGGATAGTTGGTTTTCAAAATGTCAGAAGTCCACTGAATTGACGTTACAAACATTTCTGCATTAATGTTCATTTTGATTAGAGACCTGTCTGCTCCTGACAGCTTCCCTGTCTTGGATTCTAAAAAGAAATTGAGCATCTATGGAGTTACTCCAGTTGTGGTGAGACAGCTACTAGGCAAGAATTACCTCTTTGCATCTACAGACAAATTATTGTCTAGAAAAGGACACACTTGCAGAATAGTCGACTGATTATATCTGCCAAAACAGAGTAATCAGCCCTTCATAATTCTGCATCACTAGGTCTGTTAGATGATCCTGGGCCAGAAGGCTGAAGATCGGATGCTCCAACGTTTTGTAGTATAGGGACTGTCCAGGTGTTCAGTGGTCTCTATAAACTGGCTAAGTTTTAGAAACTATGCTTTGTGCTTCCCATAACTTCAATTAATTCAGTCATTCTGGATTTCTGACGGGTTGAAGACTTATAGTCTCATAGCCAATCCCAACTATTTATTTTGAAAGAAAATATTTGAGAGGATGGTTTTCAGCTGACATTCATTCTAAAGCCAAGATAAAAGCCAGGTTCAGAGCTAAGTCTTTTAGTTAAGAGAGATGACAGAGGTTCTGTTTAGTCAACAAAATGATGAACTGGGTATTAGGTCTATCTTGTACCTTACTGATACAAATTAGTATAGTTACGCTCTAATTGTATTCTGAGAGAAAAGGTTTCTTTTCTTTTTTTTTTTTTTAACAGGAAGGGTGATATGTAGGAGGAGCTAAGGTGATAGGAGTAAGGAGAGAAAGAGGAGGAGGAAGGAGAGGAGGAGGAGAAGGAGAGGAGGAGCTAGGAGATGAGAGAGGGAGGGAGGAGAGAGAGAGAGAGAGAGAGAGAGAGAGAGAGAGAGAGAGAGAGAGGACGAGAGAGAGAGGGGAACATGGAGGCGGATGTTCACGTGTCTCTCTGCCAGTCAAAGGTAGTTGGTATATCTAGGCTGGGTTTTGGGTTACACTTCTGATTGTATGGGCATCTTGTTATTGAGTATTACCATACTTATAAAGCCTTTGATTAACATTTTTAAAAAAGTTACTAATAAAAAAAAGAAGTCAGAATCTACTAGAGGTACTAGGACACACTTTAAATGATCTGTTCTGTCTATGGAGACTAAATAGTTTAATAGGCCTATTAGTTCAAAGTGCTGCTTATAGATTTAAGAAGAGCAGCCTATTGATGGTATATAGTTTTCTGCTGTGTTCTAATAGGCATTCATGTAATAGGGGCTCATGTACCTGTTTTTACCAGAGTAGAATAGAATAATATGGTCACATATGGAACTTGTAAAAAAAATAACGCAAATGTGCCACTCAATATATATTATGTAATATATTTTATATATAATAAAAATATATACATATATTAACATATATTACAAAAAAAAAAGAGTTTCCTTGGTCATAGTGTCTATTCCCAGCAGTAAAATCCTAACTAAGACATCTCCTATAGATCCCTTCCCTGATTTGACAACATTGCTTTATTTCCTAATGAAATGTTAGTTTCAGAGAAAGCTGATGAGAAAGAAGGCAATTATTGGCTGAATGACTATGAGCTTTGGGTTTCACAAATACTTGGAGTGCTTTCAAGACTTCCATTGCAGAATGGCTTTCCTGTAATTCTTTTACCTCTCTAGACCAGTGCTTCTTAAATATTTTGCACTGGTGACAGCTTTCCAAGTGAGGAGTTTTACAAGACCCCATATATATAGGTGTATACAATACGAACATAAAGCAAATATTTACTACTGATAAATAATAAAGACATTTATTTTAATAAAAATTCTATGATATAATTTTACTATTATAGTGCAAAGCAGATGTGCATATGGAAGAAAAAATGTGACTGTTTATTTTTACATGAAGAATTAACCCTGGTTGGACATTTGATGCTGCAGCATGTTAGACATAGTCAATATTCTTCAAAATTGATCAATACTTTATTTTCTAACCAGCAATGTTCAGAATGCTGCTTTTAATAATATACAACATGAAATGGAAGAAGTAAGTTTATCACCCAAAGAGACATGAATTTTATATTTACATGCTGATAAATAATGATAGAAAAATATTTGCAAAATTTTTGTTCTCTACAATTAAACCATTACTTTTTAAAAATAGAAGCAGAAAACTTTGTATGTCCAGTAAAACACTATGGCCCACAATATGCAGTAGTCTTGAATCTTATCTGAGATAATCCAGTGTTACTTGGTGTTGTATACCTTGAGGACATGCACAATGAAATATGAAATGGAAGTTTCTGGATATGTCATATGATGCAGACTCACGTGGTCTTTTACTGAGGCAAGACCGGTGGGAGGACATGGACAGTGACCAGAGATGGTACACTTGCATACCTAGCTTTGCAATGCATCATTAGTCTCCCATCTTCCCTAATTTTTACTTTGTTGAGTGAGGCACAGTAGAGAATTTCTCTTGGTGACTAAACTAGTTCTGGTCACTCACACTAACTCATGCAGATTGTCAGAGGCCTGGGTGTTTCTGCTGGATTGTGCCACCACTGTGTTTGATTACCTGACACTACTGAACTAGACTGCTGGTATCCTGATAACCTGAGATTGGACTCCCCATGAACTACTTCTAAACAGATTCAGATCCCCTTGTCCTGTTTACTATCTTTCCTCCTCTTTATTTGGATGGTAGGCTAGAAAGTTAAAGCATTTGAGAACCCTTACTGAAAGTAGGTTTTAAATAATCTAAGCCTACAGAAATGTATGTTCAGAGCCATGGCAAAAGTCATGTGATACTTCATGTGTGGTTGGTGTCTCAGACACCATGTATTCCTCATACATTTGATTTTGAATTAATTTTTTATTTGTCATAGATGCAGAATGCCTTACTCTTGGTAATTTTTTTCACCTTTCACATCCAGTTATAAGCTCCTAACTGCACTAATGTAAGCTGTGCCCTAAAGAACTGCATACAACACTCTTTCAGGAATCTGTCCTTCATTTCCATGGACTGGTTACATAATCTCACCAACTCTCTTGGATAGTTCTTTTGAGCAACATCTACAGTCAACCCCTCTCCTCATAGCCAGGGCTTACCATAAGAAGTGTTCATATCCAATCTTCTTAGAAATGTTGATTTCATCATTTACTTGCCTTCTTCATCTCGAGGTACAAATTTTAAAATGTGTATTCATGACAAATCCTGCCCAGTTACAAACACGAATTCCCCTTATGCTCCCTCAGGTATGAGATGAAGAAGAAAACTGGTGGGAATTTCTATGGTAAAACTTCCTATTACTCCGAAATTCATAGACAATTCTTCCTCCTAAGTCTTTGCTCAATTTTGGCATCTTGCATAGCTGAGGTTGCAGGAACCACAAAACTGATCCTAAACAACTCTAGTACAAGCACTCCATTCAGGAATTTGTCTAAAACTGTCTTTCATGATCATCTTATACTAATTTAAGCATAGTCTTCATGACCCAAAGGGCTTATGTAATTTCTAGTGTCTGTCACTCCTTTGTTTAGCCATATTCAGTCAATAGTATTTTCTCAATGTCTCCTCTGATATTACTTACTGCGGGGTTTTGACTGGTGGCAAATTTTTCTGAAATGTCATGATTTCCCTTCAGTTTTAAAAACTAATTTGACCATATATAGATTTCTGGAATGATAGTTTTTTTCCAGGACTATATTAATATTGATCTTCTTTATTTTGTGTTTTATTATTTCAGTAACAAATATACTTTCATTCTTTTCTTTCATCTGTAGAGAATGGATGCCTTAAAGATTTTTTTGTTTGCCACTTCTAAACATGTTGATTATATTATTCTTTGAAGTGTTAGTGCTTAGGTTGCTTTGTGTAGGCATGTTATGATTTTCCTATTTTCTCCCTGTATCCACACTTAGATTACTTAACTTTTTCCTCACTGTTTACTGATGTTATTCCTTTATTTCCTGTTTACCTGCATTGCATTTTGTGTAGTTTCTGTCATCATACCTTTAGGCTACTTATTACTTTTTTAGGTAACTCCTAAACTGTTGATAATCACACTGTATCTTTATTTTTTTTTATTTCAGAAACTCAGTTCTTATTAGAAATTTAACTTGTATGCACACCTTCAGAAATTCAACTATCCTTTTACTTTCTAAAATATATGCAATATAGCAGTAGAGTTATTTAAGAACTATTCAAAGACTGATTGATTATCTATATGGTTTTTCATCTCTAATTTCTAGGTCAACTTGTATTAATTTATTTTTTCTTATTTATGACTTATATTTTACATATATATCTATATCTTTTAATACATCACTGAATACTTGTACATATTGTCTATTTTTTTTCAATTGCTATGACAAATACCACTGCCAAAAGCAATTTGGGGGAAGAAGGTTTATTCATTTTACAGCTTTTATGTCACACCTTGTCATTGAGAGTAGTCAGGCCAGGCAGGACAGGAACTCAAGGCAGGAACCTGGGGGCAGGAATTGATGCAGAGGCCATGGAGGAGTGCTGCCTACTAGCTTGTTCTCCATGGCTTTCTCCCCTTCCTTAAGCAGCCCAGAACTACCTGCAGTCTAAACACAGATATTGCACTGCCCACTGTGGAATGGGCCCCTCTCACATCAACCATATATCAAGACAATGTCCCCATAGACTTTGCTTACAGGTAATCTGGTAGGTTTTTTTTTTTTTTTCTCTCTCAATTGAAATTCCTTATTTCCAGATGACTCTAGCTTGTTTCAAGGTTTAAAACCAAAACTAAAACCAAAACCAAAACAAAACAAAACACTAATACCAGAAACTAACCAACACAGTTATCAATGAAAACTAAATCTGACATTACAGCTACTGATTGGGGTTAAAGTGAGGCTCCTTCTGTTTCTTACTCTCCAGATATGTTAAGGAGAATGAGATGTGTGTGCTTAATCTAGTCTAGAATGTTTCTTACTAATGAGACACAATGAAGATCTCTCTGAGTATGCTTATTGGTACCTTGAGAATTAAAAGGGTTCTTGCTGGTGTGACTGGTTGAGAGTAAAGACCATTCATAAACCATAGAAATTGTTCCATCTCTCTGCTTTGGTGATTCTTTGCCTAGCCTTCAGTATTTTCTCACACTCATGAGCTGGGTTAAGCCAAATTACAGGATCCTCACTCTACATGCATCTTTCTCCTTTCTAGTTCTCTACTCTTTACTCTCTAGATACCTTGTCCCACATGACAGTGGGACATAACAGTTTTCTCTTAATAGCATTGTCAGTCTGGCCCCACTCTGATGCTGCCATTTGTACATTTAAAGCAGTAAATGCCACTTTATTTTTAATACACAGCCCAGCATTCTTTTCCTAGGCAGTCTACTGAGATTGACCACTTTGTTTTTATTCCCATAGTTTGAAAGACTTTTAATTTTAAGGTTTTGTTTTATTTTGTTTTGTTTTTTTCTTTTGTTTATGAAAGATGATGATGATGATGATGATGATGATGAGTAGATAGTAAGGAGAACTTGTGGCTGGATAGACAGAAAATTGTCAGAGACCTTTAGACTATAGAAACTTGGAACTATGATGGCGAGCACTGATCTGCACATGCTGTACCTATGGGCCTTTACAATGACAGAATAGCGAATGACGGCAAACAAAGGCTATGAAGATCTTGACTTTGTCTTCTTGTTACTCAAGTAATAGAACCTGACACATGGTAAGCACCTTGTAAATATCAATATTACAAGGACTAAATTAATATAGTTTCCCTAGAGTAATCAGTTGTTTTTAATTAATAAACTTTCTTTTTGAAACAAGATCTCACATCCCTTGACTGGTCTGAGACCTGCTACAGAGACCTGACTGGCCTTGAACTCACAGGGATCCCTCTGCCTCCTGAGTACTGGGGTTCAAAGTATGTGGTGTAATGCTTGGACAGTTTTTTTTAATTTCATTTTTAATTACTTATATATGAGTGTATTGCTCAAGGATGCCAGAAGAAGATGCTGAATCACCCTGAGCTGAAGTTAAAGGGAGTTATGGGATGCCAGACATGGGTGCAACATACCAGACTCACTTACTCTGGAAAAGCATTAAGTCCTCTTAATATTGAACTTCTCTCCAGCCCAATCATGTAAATTTTGATGTAGAACACAAGGTTCTAGAATTCATTTCTTTATATTTTTATGTTTGTTGAGGATCATATCTCAATAAATTGTTTTTCTATTTATTAGATTTTATTTTTCATAGATCCTTTTCCCTAATGACTGTACTTACATTTTATTTCTTCTCTATATTAAATTTTTCAAAGAATGAGTCTTCATGGTTGCCCATTTGAAGCCCACATTAGTTTATTTTCCACATTTTGGCATTTCCATGGAGTTTCACTTTGTGTCTAGATATAGTCTTGTAATAATTTGATTTTTGATGTATTAAAGGATGTTTTCTTACAGGACACCTTTAGTATATTTTTCCTGCCTAAATAATGTAATTTTAATAAGCATATAGCAATTCTCTTTGATAGGAAAAGAAAATGTTAAATAAGAAAGAACTGGGCATGTGGCTCATGTTGTAATCCCAGAACTCGGGGAGCCTGAGGGGAAGCTCAAGAGTTCAAGGCCAAACTCTGCCACATAGCAAGAGCAGTCTGTAGATGTGGATGCTATTGTCTACATGAGACCCTGTCTCAACATACAAACAAACATATGAATGCTATTGTTGATCTAAAGAGAGTGTATTAAAAATAATTTTGTTGTGGTTGTTGGTTGGTTGTGAGGCAGGATGGCCTTAAACACTTGAGCCTCCTGACTCAGCCTTCCCAAATTCTGAAATTAAAAATAATCAGAATAAATAACCTTGTCTGGATTACAAATGATTTGTGAATGTCTAACATATGTGAAATCCTAATGAATCTATGTGAAACACACACACACACACACAACACACACACACACACGTAAATAAGTAAACAAAACAAAAAAAGAAATTATTCCTTAAAAATCACCAGCAGTTTTTTTCTGAGTTAGAAAAGTTTTGTCCCTTTTAAAGGATGCTAGCTTGGATTGCAGCGCAGGTAACACTATAATGACATCTGCAAGGCTCTTTTTCTGAAACACCCAAGTGTCAGGACAGATATTTAAACCTTATCAATAAGGCTTCAGATTAAAGAGTCAAGCTAAAGAAAAGTAGCACATGGAATTGAATGAGTGATTAATAATGTGGAAACAGCTCTCCTCAGGCCGCAATAGAAGCTTTGTCCTATATAAAATCAGTTCTGGGTGGAACACAGAGGAGTTAGAGGCTTGATCCTATTTAGAGAATAACAGATTTGCAGCATTACCTGTGGTTGCTTATTAGATGACAAGAAGGGCAAATGGCATCAAAGATGGCTTTAATTACAGAAAAAAAAAAAAAAGAATAAATTTCCAGTGTATGCAAGTATTCTTGAGTGGTGCTTGTTGTCAGAAACATAGTAGTAAACAAATCAGATGCGGAAATTCAATGCACTGTCCCAGACATTGGTGACTTTAGACAGTTAACATGAGCAAATCACAAAAAAAAATAGATCTTTTTTTCTCCGCTTCAGAAGGACACAGACCCTACCTTTATTTTCTTCTTCAGTAAAATGTATTTTTGAAAAGAGGAAAAGAAGCAGAGATCTAAGAAGAGTGAGAGGGAATCCAGTTGAGGTAGGGAGGAACTGGGTGTGGAGAAGCATGGGGCCCTGTGCAAATTCCCAGTCTTAACAAAAGGGCATTGAAGACGTGGACTGATATATGTGTACCTGCTGCATTTGACAGGCCTATACTTTAAATATTGGAAACTGTAGGCCAACCTAATAGGTTATAATTGTGGAGCTGTAGTAGCAGCAGGTGCCAGGAATTGATGCAAATGCACCAGAGAGTTAGGAATGGCAGAAGTGCAGTCCAGTGAGCACAGCACTAAAGATAGAGATGGGTGGATTGGGAGTTCAATGTCATCCTTGACAACATAATTGATTTGAGGGTAGCTTAGGCTATTAGCAGACCCATAGCAAATGAAAACAAATAATAATAATGATAGACTAGAAAACAGTAAATTCTAACCTAAATACTGGGTAGAAAGTGAGAATGATATAGAAATTAGTATCAAATGTATTGTCACAAAGTGCTTTATTCTTCCATTTTATTAACATCAAAGCCATCTCCTTTTGTGTCTACTGTTACTTTTTCCTATACTCATGAATGTGCATTCAATGTGCATGTCTGTATCTGTGCTTGCATTTGTGTGAGTAGAGTACTCCTATGTGCAGTGTAGTGTTTTGTCCACAGGTTTACATGAGGAATCTTATCCACACATCTTCCACCTTATTCACTGAGGCATAGCCTCTCAGCTGTATCTGGAGCTCACACCAGTTGCTCTAGCTAGCCAGCTTGTCCAGAGGATCCCTTTTCTCCACCTTCTGAGCACTGCAATTACAGTTGGGCTGCCAACCCCAGTCAGCATTTACATGGGTGCTGGGTACCAGTTTTAGTTCTCGTTCTCATGATTACCTGGGAAGGTGTTCTCAACCTAGCCATCTTTCCAATTCCAATTCCAATTTGGGTTTACTTTTCACACACACACACACACACACACACACACACACACACACACACACAAACACAGACACACAATTTGCTCAGTGAAAAGATCATAGCAGCTTTTTAATCTGTACTTTTACCTGGGAAGGAGGAGAGAGTCTATGGTGCATGAATTTTGGGGTGGTGGTGATGCTGTATACATGTTGAGATAGAAAGGAATGGAATGATGTGAGTCTTCACTTTTTAAAATTTGAGACTTTCATATGAGTGCACTGTTTCTGCATCAGTTCTGTCCTTCCTTCTTCCACCTCCAACTCATTCCCTGATCCCTCTTGAATTCATGTCTTTTTCTTCTATAATTATTGCTGTGATGTTTCTTTGACATGGAATCTGCCAAGATTTCCTTCTTAGGTCATGGGTCACAAAGTTATAGCAAATGCTGCCTCTTCCATTGTATCAATACAATTCAATAAATGGAATAGTCATACAAAATTTTGTATGATAGCTATGTATCCATTCAGTTTCATTAGTGTATGTGTGTGTGTGTATGTGTGTGTGTGTTTATTGCAGAAGCAAATGAATAAATGTTACATTATTGGATTAAAACGATTTTATTTCCTCTTATAGTTCTCATTTTCTTTAACTCATAATAATTTTCAGAAAAGAGGCAAGACTTAAAAGATGAGAAAAATTGATCCTTTGTAAACGGAAGGATCTCCAGATATCTCAGAGAAAATCAGTACTGCAATTAAATGAAAATCCCAGGGACTGAAATGCAAGAATGTGATAACAAGACAAAGGTTGAAAGGTTATTATCTGCTAACTTTTCAATACCATTTTTAAATGAACATTTCTACCTTAATGCATTTAAAGTCTGCAGAAAATGAATCAAGAATCTCTCTTTCTTTGATTATTTTGTTGTTTATTAGCTTTTCTGGGTCTAATTGACATGTAATTAATTTATATTACTTCCGTAAATGTTGGTACTTGATATTTGTCTGTGTATTTCAAAGTGAATGGAGAAGCATTTAAAATGTATTATTCTTTCAAAAGTTTGTGATGGTTATGCATCACTTCAGCATGTAGCAGCATCTGTGACACATGTCAACCCAATGTGACAAGCAGCATGAAAAATAGATTTGAAATATGGAAGAAGTAAATGCAGGAATCAATGACTTCTGGTGGCTGCAGTCAACTGTATAGCCCTCGGAAGTTGACAATTTCATGTTTTATGTAGGAGACAGACACTTGGGTAACACACTGAAGAGTCTATATTCAAAGTCATTTGCAATCAATGAAACAATAGAATATAAGCATGTGAAAAAATAACACCAATGATCTTTTTCTGGGGACATTGGGAGTTGTGAACATCAGTACCCTCAAAACGTGATTCTGGCTCCTTTCCCTTTATTATTTTATAGGTTTCTATAGCTCATTCATACTGCCTTAAGATACCAGGGGGAAGAACTACATATAGCAGGTGGACCCTTGAGAAAACCAGGAATGAGTGGCCTAATTCCTTTTCCTTCCTTCCCTTACCTGAAAGCATTGATTTGGTTTCCAGTTACAAGGTCACTCCTAGATTTACTCTAGATTTACTCCTAGATTTACCATAGTAGAAAGTGACTCAGTCTGGTGTGATGACTGAGAATGAAGGAAGAGGAACAGCAGTTACACTCCTCTCTAGGATCTTTGCTTTAATAGAGTAGATCTGAAAAATAGAAAAATCATCATAACTTGGAAGACTGTAGAGAAGTGGTACAGTTTGTAGCTCATATTCAAATGGATTTCTTGACCAATTGCATTATTTTTCAGATTACATATCATTTGTTTAATTTGTGTGTCCTCTCCCAGCTGCCGATTTTTCAGATGTAGCTATGAATCACCTCTTTTTCCATGCTGAGCTATATTCTCAAGATTTTGGTGTGTCCTCTCCTAGCTGCTGATTTTTCAGATGTAGCTATAGAATCACCTCCTTTTCCATGCTGAGCTATATTCTCAAGATTTTGGTGTCTCTCAACTTGTAACAAGCATTTAAAACAGTGGTGTTGCATTCTTTCCTAAATTATGAGGTGATATAAGAAAACTCAGTCGTCGAACACAGAAATATAACCATGTAGTGGCCACTATTTGATTTATACAATGTGGCCTAGTGGTTCATAAGTAACACCCTTCTTACATCACGGTGTCTAGGAACTAGCATACTCCCTACAGGCTTTAAGGACTGAACGATGAATTGATTTTGACTTCCTTAACGCACGTCTTAATATTAAGCAAGAGCAGCTATTAAAAATGATTGATCATTTTTCAAATGTCAAAATCTACACCATAGCCACATTCCCTTATGTTTTAGTGTACATAAAGGAACTGTAAAAATGTAGCCAACTTTGTCCTGTGAAAATATTGTTATTTTGATTCTGTTTACATGAATGTTTTCTGGAAGTCATTCTAAAGAGAAAACAGTCATTATCATCTCTTACGATGTTGGGAGAGACTCTAATCAGGTCTGAAGGTAGAACTGTTAAGCAAGGCTCATTTCAAACATTACTCAAATGAATGTTCATCATAGATCACCAAGGTGATGAAATTTCACTTTAAAATTTTTGAAGGTCCTCTTTTTCTGTAACAGCATTCGGGGTGATAATTTACCACACTGGTGTCTACCTTATACCTACTGGTTCTGAAAACTGAGATAAAATGATTAATTTTTTTCCTGATATGAAGGACTTAGACTCTTACTTACTGTTTGAAGTCATGGTTCTATTTCTGAATCATATTTCCTTAAGTATCTCCTGTCCTTCGTGAACCCTTTTCACTTCACGTTCCTATAAAATCAAGACCCAAATCATGGCCACTTATTGAAGTCTGTGGGAGAACTGTAAGCAAAGCTGAGAGAATGGGATTGACTACTATTGTCACATATAATTTAGTTGGTTTGGGGGGATAGTGAAGTGAATTCTGAATTTTACATAATAGTTATTGATAAAATGTTAGTAGATGAGGACTGGTAATGTGGTCATTTGGTAGAGTGTTTGTCTAGAATCCATCATTCCTCAGAATCAGTGAAATGGCATGGTGGCACTCATGGATGCAGGAGGATCAGAATTGTGTTCAAGACCATCCGTAGCTGCATGGTGAATTTGAAGTGAACCAGAGCTGCATGATACGGTGTCTCAAGAATTAGTAAACTAGTAGGAAATGTACACATCACAGTATGCTAATGATATTGATTTGATACATTTATAGTTTATTACTGGTATAGAACCCATCTATTTCAAATTTAGTATTTTCCAACATGGGAAATACACTTCCCCTACTGATACAAAGAACATAGGAAACAAATGTTTCACTAACATGAGAATACATAGGACAATGACTTCATTTTGGTCATTTTTTTACATGATTAAATAGGAATAATGAAATTATTGATAGCTTGCCAAGAACACACTGAACTTAATAAAAAAAAGTTAAGGTGCACATAAAAAATGCAGTCTCCAGCTCTTGTGAATTGGATGGTTAGGGTTAAGACATAGATGATGAAAAACTGAATTCAAGACATGATTTAAAACTCTCCCTGTCACAGACTGACTGGATGATGGATGATGTTACCACGATTGACAACGAGGGTTTGAGAAGAGGTGAATTCCTTTCTACACTGGCTGTTCAAGCTCAGATTATCTGCAAATGAACTTGGCTTGTTGTTTCTTAATTCTGTACATTAAAAATTCAATTCCAGGAACATAAATTCTTTGTATCGGCATTGAGTTTTCAAAGTACTTTCTGTTAGCAGAGCCATGATAAATACTCTGTTACCTAGTTATAGTAATGGTCTGAAATACTTAAACTACGGGAGATGGGGCATATGCGTACAGCTTTCAGCAAGTTTTCAAAAACTTCTTAACATCCATCTGTGGGGATTCTTCATATTGTTACTCATTTCAGAAAAGGAACACCCCCCAACCAAAAAAACCAAAACCAAAAAACCTAAAACCAACCAAACAAAATCTATCTCATGAAGCTGATGACATGAAAAGGGAATTAATTTGTTCCCATTATTGATAACATATTAACATGAAATATCATCAGTAGTACTATATTAACATGAGTATATGCTTTCACAATTTCATCTTGCTCTCAGATGCAGTTTTGTTCTGTAGTAAGCTGAAGAGAATGAAGGCTTATTGATGCATTTGGCTTATCTTCATTCTCGTGTTCCAGTATGATCTGGCCAGGAGAAAAGACTGCTCTGAGAGGACTTAAGAAGAAGCAAACACAAGCCTGTGTCCCCTCCTCTTGCAGGAGACTAAGCTACAAATCTCAGCAGTGTATCCCCTACAAAGCAGAAACTGGACTCAGAGGAAGCAGCCTTGTTTGGTACCATGTAAACTCCCCACAATTTAACTTGCTGAATAAATGACAAAAAAATCATTCTAGAGCTCTATAGCAGCAGTAATTTAGATATTTCTTTTGTGGGCACTTTCAAATCAGCACCTCAGTCTCTGCACTGCCTGCTCGCTGTCTTCTCAGGTGTAGAATTATGCCATCAACAGAATGAGGATGTTACAGACTTTGCATATGCTACTAAACATTTAGTCCCAAAACCTGATCAATTAAAGGAACTCTTGGGAATAAATATAAATTGTCTGGTTCTCCCTCTCTCTTTGTCTCTGTCTGTATATTTCTGCCTCTCTGTATCTGTCTCTTTGTCTTTCTCTCTGTGTGCCTCTGTCTCTGCCTCTGTTTCTGTGTCTGTCTCTGCTCCCTCCTCTCTGTATGTGTGTTCGTGTATGTACATATGAGTGCAGATGTCTTTGGAGACCAGAGGTATCAGATCCTTCTGGAGCAGAAGTTATAGGCGGTTGTGAGCCTCCCAGCTTTGGGGCTGAGAATAGACATTGGTACTTTGCAAGAATAGTACGCACTATAGTCTTAACCCCTGAGCTATCTCTTCAGTCTAGAAATCAACATTTAGTCATTCACATTAGCAGGTATATTTGATCATTGTTATTCACAAATTGTATATTTTCAAATTTGCTTACTTACTGAAAGCTGTTTTTAGTTAAAAAAAAAAAAACTCATATTTCCTGATTTTACTTTTTTTAAACATATAGAATAAGAGTAAATGTTTGGGTACTACATTTCTTTCACATTCCCAACTGAGATTGGACAAAATTAAAGGGAATCCTCTTGCTTTATCCTGATAACACATGAGTGTCCTTTTAAAGGTCTATTTAGTGTTACATTCTTGCATATCTGTGCTCTCTGTTGATAATTTTGTTTTATTTCAAATATCATCTGGCTTAAAGCTTCATGTCTGTTATTCCAGAATAGAAAACAACTTACTAGAAAGAAAATGTGTTAAGTAAGCTCTTTTGTGCATGAGTATTATTTATTGGCTCTGAGTTCGTGTGAACAAACCACTAGTGCTCTTTAAATAAGGTGTCTGTTTACAGAAAACACATTAGAAAAACTATACATTCGTGGCTTGATGACAGTACAAACCTATCCTTGTATTTCCCCTGGGTGTAATGGTTCAATATTTGCCAGTTCCTCATTCATCGTGGCTTTATAGAAATGTCTACCACTAATAATGAGATATAATTATAGTTGTTACTGGTATTTTAACTTTCATATGGTTTGAATTAGATAAGCAATGGCTAGTGAGATCACAATGGAATAAATGGTGCTTCTTAAAACAGCGCTGATTTCTTTATGGATGATTGACAATGATGATGATGATGTATTTCTGTGTGTGCATATGTGTGTCTATGTGTTTGTGTGTGTGCTCAGATTTCATAAATTTATAAAATTAATATATAACAGATTCTGTATGAAAAATAAGCAACTTAAATTAGTTATTACTATTTGGGTAAAGCTGAGTTAATATTTGCTATGATATTTTATACTTTTTGGATATGAATGTCACCTGTTCCACAGATTTCAGATATTTTCTTGGACACAGACAGACAGTGAAGGCCTGACAACAATATTTCCCACCGTATTCTTTTGGGAACAACAAACAGGCTGTAACTGCACCCAAGTAGTTTTCTTTTTTTTTTTTTTTTCAAATCTATAGTTTTTGCAGTGAAACTTGTCTCAGTAGACTCATTTTCCTTCACACCCAGGATGATGGATAAACATATCAGTCTGTGGGTGGAGAAAAATTTTTGAGATGAGTGCTTCAAGGTCAGAAGGTTTTAAGAAGACATATTTTTCTGTCAGCTTGCTTGGTAGGTCAAGACTTTTCTTAGTACTATAAAAACTTAGAAGGCAATTAAGCTATGAACTGTTTGACTCCATTTTGGTGCCTGTAACCACTAGGCCTGCCTTTTAGAGAATACTCCACTTCAGATGCTAAGGCTTCCTGGTGGTAGTAGCTTGATCCTGGTTTTTTGTACTCATTTTGATTTTAATAATATAATGCTGCCTGTGGTTAAAAGGAAGTTCACAAACAAATAAAATGTGCATCTTAATTCAATAACTATTAAGTATCTGCACTATGATAAGCCTTACCAAGCTTGAAACATACTCTTGCATTGGAAATGCTTTTGTTTATTAGCTAGAGAACTTTTTGCAATGGTAGCTTTTGAATGTTAGCATGTAAAAGTAATGATTTCTACTAGAGCATTTATGAGAATTGGAGGGGCTTTGAAACAGTTATACTAATTGTAGAACCAATCTCAAAGCCAACCTTGTAACAAATAAGTCATACTTTAATATTTTTTCCTCGACAAGTTAGTCAATATGTTTAACTCTCAGTTTCTTGATATACATACCAAGATTATTTGCCCACTTCAAAGATCTCCTGTGAAGATTTAATTGAGATAGAAAAATAAAGTGCTTAGCATGGGATCTGCCACCATTTACATGTCTTAGACCAGGTTTGCTTATATGCCGCTGCTGACTTCATCATCAGAGTTACTAATGGGACCAGAGTGAAGAATATGGAGCTGGGCTCAGCTTCTCTTTATCGTGGAGACCAGATTTAGTAAGTCTGAGGTTGTGACTTTGAGGGCACAGAGCCTTTCATGTGCCTGACATTAAAATATCTGTGGACAACTTTATTTATTTTATTTATCAAATTTAAACCAGGTGCCAATTCTTGATTGACTTGCCTCAAGGCATGGCTAAAAAAATAAAACACTTGTATTAAAATGCAAAGCGCAGAGTGGCAGTAGCAATTGGAAATTGTCACATTATTGGCTCTAATGTGCCATTTCAAATGCTGCCTTGCATTATGCAATACATATTTGCCCATTGGAGTTCTGCTGAATCCTGATGGCTTTGCCTTTTCTGAGCTAAGGACACCTGAGGGAAATTTTCTGCCTTCCCAGATCTATAGGTAGACAACTCAATTATGTTTAGTGACCCCATTACACACAGATATCAGGAATCTCTTCAGTATACTTACATCAAGAATCGGAAGCTAGTAAGAAAACCAGATGAGCTTCCTATATTCCTTCCTATATTCCTTTTACTGAATAATTGGAACGCTAGTGGTTACTTTGCTGAAAGGAAATAAGTAAGGCAATATGAAACTATCTTCATAAAGTAATACTGGCTATGACACTACTAGTATATAATTATTTTAAATTTGCTTACAAAGTTTATAAAGTTAACGTTAGATCCAGGTCTGTGAATGGCATAGGAATATAGTTTTCTGATTCCTAAGAAAACAGCTTAATTTTTTGTTTGGCTACTTCCAAAATTCTCCCCTTCTTGAACTAGTGTGGAATAAGTGATCCACATTCAATGATGAACCAGTTTTCCCCCATCTTGGGCTTCAAAAGCCCTCTTACAGTAAAGACAAACTAGCTTCATTCCTGTTTATGATTAAACCTCTGCTTCTCAAGGACTGTGTTATGCCCAGCTGTAACCTTAGATACAAATGGTTTTATGTTCTCTGTTCTAGGAAACAGCACCCATGCCTTTGTTTCAAAAGTTATTCTGAATAACTGTTTTTATGACTATTTTGTTATGATCACCTTGCAACTAATGACTTTACTCCACAAGAGTTGTTATGACCAAATTGTTATGTTCTGCTTCTACAACTGCATTTATTTGCCTGCTAAATAGCCCATTTGAAAAACTGCCCATGCCCAATGCTGACCTCTTGAACCCTGCCTTGGGGGGAATGCAGCCCATGTATATGAATAAAAAGCTTGCTTTAATTGATGTATCCATAGTGAATTGAGTCAATGGTATTTCTCTTGATATCTTTGGGATTATCATTAATTCTCTTATTTCTACAAGAGTAGAAGAATCATGGGGGAAGTAGTCAAACAGAAGCTGCCTTTGTATCTGATAATAGCATCATCGTGCTACATTAATCCTGAGACTGTATATTTTCAGACTTATTAAATACACAGTAGTTATGTTCATTGTTTAAGTCTCCGGCTGTTAACTTCCTGTTACTTATAGACTAACACATTTTTAAGTGCTGAGTTCCTTCAATATCTTATCTGGAGCTTTAGCACTTTGTGTAGCATCTTATTATAACATTACTGTGAGAGTCAAAGGGTGTGAAAAATGCATTATTTGATCCAAGGAGACATGCTGTTCCATTGGACAGAACATATCCTGTGAGTATCAGCTGCAGTGAAGAAACAAAAGCTTTTAGGTCTTTAGGCCAAAAATAGAGTTTAAAATAAGTTATAAATAGGAGGAAGAGGAGTGGATGGTGGCACAACCCTACAGTCTTTCTCTTATAGATCTGAGGTTTGTTTTGTGATAGTTTAATGCTGGTATGTGTTTACAGCAGTATGACTATCACTATGGGTACAACTTCAGTACTCCCTGCCACTCGTAAACTCACATGGAGCAGACTCATAGTGCTGCAGCATTGTGCTATGGGGCTTTTGACCAAAAGGAACAATTATTCCTGTCTCTAAAATTGACTTGCTCCATGACCTCAGGCAAACCATTCAATCTCTCTGCCCCTGTTGTTCCCATCTGTAAACATAGGATGGATGATTCTTGCATGAAGTTTTTCTTCAGAGGGTTATTGAAAGAATTATTAAAAGAACATCTGGACCCATTAGACACAACAAAAATTCTACTTTGTAGAAGTTAAGATTCCACCTCATCTCCAAGGAACTGTAGAGAAAGAAACCACGCCCAGAGCCCATGGTAGTGTCAGAAAAGAGTACCCTGGGACATCAGCTACTGCTCTCCAATCATTCTTTCTATTACAGAGCAGATTAGCTACTGGTACCCCACCCAGAACCTTACACTGTACTGAGGGATGCAGGGAGATTTGTCTTAATTGCTGTTTTAGGGGTTCATGAGTAGGAGAACATGATAACAAATTGCAATATATGAAAGAGATTGCCTAGCTGACTAATTTGTATAGTGACAATTATTAAATTATTAAGGACCTAGTTGAACAAAGATTTGTAATACGTATTATACCAGACAATTATAAAAAAGAAAGTTGCCCAGAGGCCTTTGGATCAGGCCCTTACTAATTATTTCCTGAAATAAAATGTTTTTGTATCTCACCTCTCTTCATTACAGTGTTCACTGGGCCGATAGATTCATCCCTTTAAGAAATGTAATATTTAAAAATCATTTAAAATAGTTTTAAAAATTTTAAAAAATGGTGTTTAGTCATTACTCATGATTTAAGATCAAAATATAACCTAATAATTCAAAAGTTTCCCTAACATGATACACATTCAATAGTCCTTATACAGCAGGTAATTTTTTCTGCTAAAATTAGTTTTTTGGTATCCATTGATGTGGGAAATCCTAGCTCATTGTGAGTGCTGGCATCTCTGGGAAGGTGATACCAAGTTATGAAAGAAAGCAGACTGAGGGTACCAGGAAACCAAATGAATAGCCATGGGAAGCCAGCTAATACGTAGGGCTCATCCATGTTCTCTGCTTTAGTTCAAGCCTGACTGTCCTGGTTTCCTTCAGAGATGAACTACGAACCATAAGCTGAAATAAATACTTTCTTTCTCCTTTTATTTCCTGCCTTTGGTCAAGATATTGTTGTCGTAGCAACAGAAAAGCAAACTAGAACACATATCTTTTATTATTTATTTTAGTTTTTGGCTATTTTGTTAAATTATACTATCCATTTATAGTCTGTTGTAGTAGAAGAAGTAAAATACCTAATGCAAACATGAGTGGAGAATGAATAACAAAGTGTTTCATTTTCATTTTGAGTGATTTACAACTAATCATAATAGAGAGGTGGAGATGGAGAGAGGAAATGGATATGTAGAGTCCCCATGATACCTGAACTCAAAGCCACCCAAAATTTCATGACTTGGAAGCTGTTGATAGTTGAACAGACATTCAATATAAAAGATGTGTAAAGGAAAAGACATCAAATGAAAAATTACTATATTTATAGTAATCTAGTATTTTTTCTATGAATAGAAAATGACATTTGGCAAGTGAAAATATTAGATTAATCAAAAAGACTCCAAAATCAACAAGTATCGTTACCACCCAATGAACTCTCTGATTGTGACATGCTCTGTTTTAAGTACATTACACTGATTCTATCTCTCAATCTTCCAAAAGCTGTATGTTAAAAGTGGATGTTTCTCCTTCCATTTCACATTAAGGGAAACTGAGGTTCGAACACTGACTGGAAATGAGTAGAACCAGGAATCACAGCTGTCAGTGTCACTCCATAACTTTCAAGATTGGAAACAGGGAAGGCCATGTCTGGTGAGGACTAAGGTGCAACTCCTGTCAGTTCTAGGAGACCATCATTTTCCCTTTGTAGGAGAGTAGACCAGTGTATTCATTTGTTATACAAGTGAGGGCCACCACTTGCTATTTTCTGGTCTAGATCTCTCAGGAGTCCAAAGGATAAATAAATAAATAAATAAATAAATAAATAAATAAATAAATACTCAGACAATAAGACTGGAATTTACTGCTTTGCTTGATTTTAGGCAGGAGGAGATAAAATTTGGGGCTCTTTGTTTGTGGCTTTGGTTGGAAGATGAATAACCAGGAAGGAACATTCACCCTGGTTGTCAGGGAGGTGGATTTTAAAATGTGACTTTATTCTGTTCAGAGGAGACAAAATGTGTTCAAGGACTTATCTATGATATCTGCAGATACAAATCCGAGAATGAAACAAAGTAAAATTTAAGTAAAGCAGTCGGGAAATTAAAACATACTCAAAACAAAAACAAACAAACAAAAAAAACCCAAAAAACAAAAAAACCAACAACCCCTTTCAGCCAGGATGCCATCATTAACCAATCCTTGAAAACAATTTGTTTTATAGAATCAGAACAAACCCCTGAAATTGACTTCTAGTTCCTTTTTTAAAGGAGATAAATTGAGGCTGGGAGCTGAAATGCTAATATTCAGCCAGATAAGTGTGTTTGCTTCGTGACAGACCCCTTGAAATGGGGTTTGTTAAAATGAATGCGCCGCATTCACAGGAACAGTGGCGAGGCTGGGTCCTTCTGGCAGTAAATCCAGCAATTCCATTTTGACTAGGATGTTTATCATCTCACTGCTTCTGTGCTCCGTGCTGCAGAGGGGGTGGGGAGGAGGCTGTAGTTCAACTTGCCGGCTGCTGGTGTCATCCCATTACCGCAGAATAGAGACGGTGCCTGTTTCTATTTGAACACTTAATACATTAGTCTGTAATTTTTGTCTTGGAGGTAATGAGGCCTGACAGCTTTAGCTGGTGCATGCTAACAAACCCACACTGGTCTCTTTGAAATTCTTCGTTGCCAAATTCATAAAGGAAGAAAGGACCTTTTTCGAAATGACAGTAAACATGCTTCATTTTATAAGACACTGCAGTTAACGACCTGAAACACTGAAGTGTTGTTCTGAGCTATAGATAATCTAATTTGAGCTGTATTCAAACTACTGATGATGTGAATGTTTCTGTTTTAGTTTTTATTTTGTTTATTCATTTACTTATTTCCATTTTCCCTTGGTGTGTGTGTGTGGGGGGGGGACCTCGGGTATAAATGATTTAATTCTCATAGTTTGACAATGATAATTACTGTGATGACCATGCTGGGAAGAAAGCTCTTCCAATATTTTCCTTCATCTCCAAGAGTAAAAGACAATAACAGGAGACACGTTCCGTCCTGAGGAGCCAGTCACTGGAGTATCCTGTGTTTTCTGTGGCAAGGTACAAAGGACAGTAACGCAACTGGAGAAGCTTTGGAAAAGTTATTTTTAACACCATGCTGACAATTAACTGGTTCTTAAGCATAATTAATGAAGAAATCCACGGTAGGAATCATTTTTAGCTGAAATTAGCTGACAACCCAGGGCTCATGGAGAGCTGTTGGCATTTGAAGTGTGGACTCTTGCCAAATTTGTGACAAATGCATTTTCTAGGTAAACTCCCTTTTAAGTATTCTTGTGCCCTGTCAACTACAGCATTAAAAGAAAAAAAAAGGAGCCCACTGTTCAGACACAAAGCACCTTTTTATGAAGGCTGTTCAATCCTGAATGTAATGTCTGTAAAAAGGAAGACCAGAAATAGAAACAATGAATAGAGGCAGGTTTGAGAGAAATGCCATTATCATTGAAAATATTGAAATTGCCTCCATTAGATTAGGTGCATTGATATGAGCCTTAAGAGTGATCTATTGTCCTTTAATTTATAGATTTATTAGTCACCATTGCTGGTAGTTAGGAGTTATCTGACCCCATGGAACTAGGATTACAAGAGGTCATAAACTGCCAGGTGAAGGTGTTAGGAACCAAACTCAGATTCTCAGCAAGAGCAACAAGCATTCTTAACTGCTGTGCCATCTCTGGCTACTGTTAATTATTTTAAGGGATGATAAATATGTTTAAATACTAAATTAATTGGAACAATAGAGATGAATAGGAGACTTTGGAATATAACCATTTTTAAAAAGCTAATTAATCAAGTCATTGCAAGTTTAAAGTTTAGAAATATTTTGCTATGCTTACTCAGTTTGTATTAGCAAGAAGGGTACTGTGCTATGAGCTTTGTGTCAAGGTCAGAGAAAAACTTTAGGAAGTCAGTTCTCTTTTTGTATCATGTAAGTCCTGGGAAATAAAACTCAAGTCATCTTAGAGACACATGCCTTTAGCCTCATGCCTCAGGATATAAGTTGTTTGCAAGGAAATAGAGCAATTAAAGTTAATCAGGTAAGCAATTAAATTATGTAATAATTGAGTACATTTTTTTCTAATAGAAAATATGTTTGAAGAAGATGATTTGCTATGTAATCACATTTCCCATTACAACAGATTACACATGAGTGCTTAGAAAATTGTTTTTGAGAGCTACTAATGTTTTAGAGTCCATCATTTGATGGAACAGACCAGGAGATATTATGTCTCTAGGAGACAGAGAGGATTCACATCAAGTGACTTAGAGTTGATATTCAAGTCTGACTACCAAGAGTAGACATTGGCCACCTGTTTTCCTATTGTCTTCAGTTTGAAGTCTTAAGTCTGAAACCAGGCAGACTTTCTTTGGCTTTGTTTTGCCTTGTGTTAAATGAGGAGAGTATTCTTAAGTAATCTACCCTGCCATAGTGTTCACTATAGAACAGAGGAGTTCACATTGTGCAAATGCATAGCTGTACTTCAAAGTCATATTCATAATCTATTTTATTGTATTTGATCAAATTGGAAGACAATTGAAAGCAGATGTTAAGACCCTACTTTCCTTTTCTGAGATGGTGTAGTAACTCAAATGGGATGGACACCTCTTCCAGTAGTTGATAAACAGGACTCAGAGACTGCTGCGGAATATCGAATATGAGTCCCATGCAGGCAGACTTACAAAGAAGTTGGGGAAGGGTTCTCAAGTTGATTTAGAAAATGCCAGGAAGACAAGTGTCTTTCCTCATCATCACAAAGACACAGTGGAAAGAGTTTATGGTATGTGCTCCATTACTACTAATAGATTGCTCCATTACTACTAATAGGTTGAATTAAGAAGACTGATATGGCATTTCCTCCATCATGGTTATTATGTTATTCTAGGCTCCCATTTATGAAAGAATGCAGAACAAGATTGCTTGGAGTGTGACCGCTAATGTGAAGAGATGGGTGACTCGCAGATAGGTGAGTAGCCTTAGGTGATTTGCAGTCTGTAACTAATCTCAAGGGGGAATAGGAGACTCAAAAGGCTGTAGCCTTCTACTTTTTGAAAAGAAAAGACTTTCTTAAGAGAGAAGAAGAAATAAGGCTTTTGAATATATAATCTTACCATTCATAGGGGCAATGGAATGGGTGTAAAATTAGTAACATTCTAGGATCTTATTTATTACAGGGATGAGTAAGATAATTAAATAATGAAATACTGAATCAAGAAATAATACATTTATGAAGAAAATAAAAAAAATCTTGTTAACCCAGAAACACTGGAAATAAGGTGTACCTTTGTAGCACCTGGACATTGACACATGGAGTCAGCCTTGGAAATAGTGTGAATAGCTGCATCTTAACCCTTTTTCATTGGCCACGGTGGCATCTCTATTTCTCCTGCCTTCCCATCACCCTCTCTCTCCTTTCTTCTTGCAATTTCTACTTTCATTCATATTTTATTCCTGTGTACTATGTATCAAGGCTTCTTTGCGAGGGTCAGGAGGAAGCAATGAAATGTCAGGCATGGTTCCTTCAGTCACCAAGCATACAGTCATGTTGGGAGAGCAATTAACAATAGTGAGTGTTTCAAAGGAGTGCTAGAAGTCTATGTAGGAGGAGGGTTCAAAGAACAGTATCCTGGGCTTTCTACAGGCATTTTTTTTTTTTTTTTAGAGTTCTTCAATCTCATCAACAGTTTTTCACAGAGTAATAATTACAAGTGTATCACTATGTAGGTGTCAATGGTGGTGATGCCTCTTTTCTCCTTGTTCTGTAAGCCTACTGTCATTCCACAAGTTCCTTCTCTTTTGGTTCTGGATGTAGCTCAGTGACAGAGCATTTACTTAGCATGCACAGGGCTGGTTTCTATCTATCACAACACAGTCATACCCTACACCATGGTGTGCCCGAAAGCAGAATTGCTATTTGTACATGTATGAAAACTATATTCACCAACAAAAATATATAAGTTATAGTCCAGTATCCCTCATGAATATACATACAAAAATTCTCAATGAAGTAGTTGCAAACTGAATACAAGAGATATAAAAAAATAATATTCCATGAATAACCGAACAACTGTTTTTTGTTTTTTTTTTTTAGAAGACCATACTCCATATACAGGCTGCATGTTTTGGGATAGCCCCCACTCCAGATGTTTGAGACCTACATGAAAACCAAGCTGCACATTTACAACATATGTGCAGGGAGGCCTAGGTTCAGCCCATGGAGGTAGATCTGTGTAGACTAGGTATGCTCCACGGTTGGTGATTCAGTCTCTGAGAGCTCCAAGGGTTCAGTTTCCTTTACTCTGTTGATCTTCCTGTGCAGTTCCTATCTCCTTAGGGCCCACAATCCTTCCACCTATTCTTCTTTAAGAGTCCTCAAGCTCCATCCACTGTTTGGCTCTGGATGTCTGTATCTGTCTGAGTCAGCTGCTGGTTAGAGCCTCTCAGAGGACAGCTTGCCCCTGTCTGTTCTCAGGCTGGAGGTTTAGATCCTGGGAGCTCTGGTTGAATCTTTTGATACTCGTTCTAAAAAGGACAAAAGCACCCTCACTTTGGTCTTCCTCCTTCTTCTTGAGTTTCATGAGGTTTATGCGTTGCATCTTAGGTATTGTGTGTTTTGGGGCTAATATCCGCTTATCAGTGAGTGCATACCATGTGTGTTCTTTTGTGATTGGGTCATCTCACTCAGGATGATATTTTCTAGCTCCATCCATTTGTCTAAGAATTTCATGAGCTCATTATTTTTAATGGCTGAGTAGTACTCCATTGTGTAAATGTACCACATTTTCTGTATCCATTCTTCTGTTGAAGGACATCTGGGTTCTTTCCAGCTTCTGGCCTTTATGAATAAGGCCGCTATAAACATAGTGGAGATATTTTTGTTGGGTTTACACTTGATTTCACTATTTCAATATTATTTGCTTTGTGAAGGAGCTTATTGTGGTTCTGAATTTTTTTAAACATAACTCAAAAAGTATTGCTTGTTTGAAGGCTCTATAGAATTCTTGTATAAGTATATCTGACCCTTGGTATTTTGCTTGTTTGTTTCTTTTCATTTTATTCTGTTTGAATGCTTTTTAAATTTTTTTGATTTGCTGAAAATAAAAATTAAAAAAAAAAAAAGAAAACTATATTCACTAACTGACTTATATGGCAAGTATTCTGAAAGGACATTTACTCAAGCATATAATAAGTGTGGAATATGCTCACAGTGACTTAGACTCTGCCTTTGATGTTCTCTTTCTCCTGCTAATAATTTGATTCTCAATTGCTTCATATCTACTACTTTATATCACTTACACATGACCCAGGTTGCTCGGGTTCTGTTCCCTCCACCTTCTCAGTTAATCTGTATTCTTCTTTTGTGGCTTTGACCTCTGAAACATGATTGTCTTTTCTACCATATCTTTCCAAAGATATTTGTCGTGGATCATGCCAGCACTCTTATGGGGACATTCATGCTTTCCAGAGACTTGAAGAACTTATACTCTTTTTATTTATCCCTCTACATAAACAGTACTTGATTTGTTTCTACATAGCAGAATGAACTGGTAATAGTTGTTATTTGTATTGATATGTCACATTTTTGTTGATACTTAAAATTCTTTTTAAATCACAACTATACTTTTACCCACTTCATAATCTTAATCTTTGAGCTTTTAATACTTTATAATTTATAGAATAAAACTTTTTGTTTTCCAAGATAGTTAAGTAAATATTTTAAGTGAAAATATGAATTAAACGTATTAACATTTTAAAGGATGGTCTCAGGTCTTTATTTTGATCAATTATGAATTTAAATATGATGAACAATAGTATACGTAACTATAAAACTCTCAATTGGCTAGGGACAATGTTAAAATTAATAGTTCATTCAAAATCTTAATGGGGCATACTATTAATTTGATCCTAACTATGATTTATTGCTTAGAATAAGATTTGAAGATTCATATTTGAAATAACTTACTGAAAAAATTTAGTGACTATGTTAAAATTTGATTATACAATATATCATTTAATTAATTAACTTAAGAAATGAAGTTTCCTTTATTATAGATCTAGTCTCTTTTGAATGCAATAAAATTTAGTTTATGGCTAAATTAATTTCATACCATATTTGCTTGAAATATAATCTAACTGCTGTCTAAATGACAGAAATAAGTTCACTGATGGTAACAGATTTAAATATGACATTACTATTATGTTGGTGGATACTAAGTTTGGCTGTACAAAAGAAGTTGAGGAATTACTGATAGTAGAAAATATTAGATATATATTTCCCAGGGGAAGTGAAAGTATAAGCATCCTTTCTATGTACAATAGCCTAGAACATGTCATAATTCACTGAAATTTATAGAAATATTAACTTATGGCTAAGCATTGGAGTAGACTTGTAGGGCTCTGATGATAAATACTGTTTTGTTATCTCACTTTTTGAGATGAAATACAACAGCAGACTCTAGAATTTGAGATTTGTATCAGAATAAGATTTTATTGAAGCTACAATGGGTCCTTGCTTGCTCTGTCCTCATATGATATCCCTGCTGGGCATACTCAATTCTGCATCTTTTCCTTTTACAATGACGCTAATTCTGTTTGATTAGGTTTCTATCCAGTTTAGCGTTTGTTACATTATTCAAGGCACAATCTTTGAAAGTCAACTTGGGCTTATGTTAAATATATGAATTTTATAAGAAAACGAGTTAACTTATTGCATCTATCACTATATTTCTAAGTAAAAAACAGTATGTCTGTTGTTATAGCATAGTCTTTTGTAGCTTATGCATTCAATATAGTTTTGTTGAAATGCAGTATTTTATTCATAAAGCCATTTTACTCTTAATTTAGTTGGTTTACAAAACAGGGCACGATTGCCAAATGAATGTTGAAGGCATTTGTTCTTATTTTTTACTTACTTTAATCAAAATATAAAAAGAAATCTGTTAAATAGACATTCAGGGCTAGAGACATGGCCTGGCCCATTGGAATACTTAACTGTTTTTCTTTTTCTTTCTTTTTTCTTTTTTTTTTTTTCCCTAACTGCTTTTCAAAGATTCCAGATTTGGTTCCCAACACAGACTAGATAATTTACAACCATCTGTAACTCCAGTTCTAAGGGAGCAGAAACACTCTTCTAGCTTCTTTGGGCATTAAATACACACACACACACACACACCCCACTCATGATTATAAAATGAAAATAAGTGAACAATAATAAGGACAATCAGAATGGTCATTTAGATTTCATTGTTTGTCTATCTAGCTATAGTTATCTGTCAAATGAAATATATATTTTTTTAAAAGTCCCAAATGCACATCTGGGTATACACAAATAAAAACACTTGAATTTAGAAAACTATTGATTGTATTGAGCATATTGAATCTAAAATATGTTTTCTGAAGATGAGGTTTTATTGAATCTTTTCTGTTATGATACTTTTGAATTTAGAGATGTTTTTTTCTTTCCTTCCTTCATTGTTTCTTTTTTCTTTCTTTTTCCTTCTCTCTTTCTTTTTCTTTTTCCAAACAGAGTTTATTTGTGAAGCTCTGGTTTTCTTGATACTCACTTTGTAGACTAGGCTAGTCTTAAACTCAGCAATCTACCTGCCTATGCCTACCAAGTGCAGAGTTTAAATGCCCATGCCACCACTGCCTGGCTAGAAATGCTGCATATAGATCTGAATCTTTTCAGAATAGGTACCTGATTGGTGACCTATGGAAACTCCTGGCTTTCAATGAGTGTGAGAGTCTATATCATTCTTTGCTTTTGTTTAAGTGGGAAAAGGAACCATTAATCCTGAATTTTTCTAAACTAGGAGAGGAATCAAATAAATGTGAATAAATGTGTGATGGACTAAAGGTTTGTCTCTCCCCCAAGCTCAAATTCTTATGTTGAAATCTTGATCTGAATTGATACCCTATTGTTTCTAATTATAAAACAATCAGGCATCCAAACAATAATAATAAATTAAATGAAAAGAAATTGGAATAGGACAAAACAACCAAACAAGAAAAGGAACCAAAAAGAAAGACACAGATGTTCACACACACACAGGAATCCCATTAAAAACACAGAACTAGAAGCTGTAACATATATACAAATAATATAGGCACAAAATGCCTGTAAGATTACAAAAAAAATGAAAGAAAGAAGTAAAGAAAAGGAAGAAAAACAAAAAGACCCCTGACCTAACATTATGAGACAAAAAATATTTCCAAAGATGCTATAGAGGTTATTTTATGTTGTACGTGTATTGCTGCACCTAGACATGCCTTTAAGAGGCTTTTTGTTCCCTTCCCTCTTCAGTAAGACTTTGAAAAAACCTGATTTTTCATTTGCAAGTGGCTATCAGTTAGCTTTTGTGTTAGGGATGGAGGTGTGTGTTTATATCTCCTTTCACCTTTAGGACCTCACCTGGTGCAGACCCTTGTAGGATATGTGCATGCTGCTATAGGTCTCTGTGAGTTCACAGGTGCACAGATCCTGTTATTTTATAGACTCTAGTTTCCTTGGTGTCTCCCATCCTCTTTTGCTCTTACATTCTTCATGTGTCTTCTCTTCTACAGAGACCCCTGAGCCCTGAGGGGAGGGATTTGATAGACATCTCTTTTATGGATGAGGGTTCCGATCTCTCTCACTCTGCATAATGTCTGGCTGTAGGACTCTGTCTTTGTCCCATTTGCCACAGCAGAAAGTTTCTCTAATGATGACTGAGCAAGGTATAGATCTATGAGTATAGGAGAATGTCATTAAGATTCAGTTCCTAGCTATGCTCCTTTAGCAGAGAAGTAATGTTTAAGTTTCCTCTAGATCCCTGATTTATGTAGTCTTAGATTTTTGGCCACCCAAGAAGCATCAGGTATGGATTCACTTTCATGGAGTGGCCTGTAACTCAAATCGGATATTGGTTGGTTACTCCCACAGTCTTTGTGTCACTACAACACCCTTGTATCTTGCAGGCAGGTCAACATTGTGGATCATGGTGTTTGTAGTTGGTTTGGGGTTTGCCTTTCTCCTTTGGTAGTATGCAGAGTTCCTTCCAGTACCATGAATACCAGTCTATAGGGGTGAAGGTCTAGATAGGTACCATCTTAACTTCTTCATGTTCAGTGAGTATTGTAGGTATTTTCCTCAGTAATGGGAGTTTAGCATCAGTTTGTGGAGAGCCACCAACAGCTTTGGTAATAACCTGGATGGTTTGAGGATCCACAAGGGACTCCCTTATCCAAGAATATGTAACCTATTTCCTAGTACAGAAAGCTTTATTTGGTAATGGGGGATTTCTAGCTGGAACTCTATCTCCCCAAATTATTTGGCAATTTATAATAAGATAGTCAGAAAACAGTAGAAAAAAAATTCAATGTTTCTGAGCAAAAGTAATTTTCCATTTAAGTGCTGCATATATTGACACTGTCTTTAAAACCAAAGATAAAACAAATATTTCTGAAGAATGTTTTCTAGGAGTAATAAAACCAAAATGTGGTACATTGGTTTTATTCATTCTAGTTATCTCCCATTAAATTGCTATAAACACTTAATTAGAAAATTATGAGAATTTCTTGCATAGTAAGAGCAGAGTTAGTTTTCTGAGAACCTTTGTTAATAACAGTATTGCCAGTCAATCATTAAAAATCTTTCTTCTTATTGTTTGTTTAAGAACACCTTATTTATGTTTTATTAGCTTTAAACTCATGACCAATAACACTGTAACTCAGGCCTGATTAGAGCTTCTGTCTCACGTGCATTTGCCATGGAAGGCATACCATAGCTTCCTTGCACTCAAAAACATCGAGCTGGACTTCAGCACTATACTCAGGAATCATTTAAACAGTGACATCATCAACATAAAGCAGAAATGTGAAGGACATTGCATTAAATGTTCCATGAGCAAGTCAGTCTGAGAGTGCACTTAAAAAAAGAATTTGGGACACACAGTCTCATAATCCAATAAATAAGGCAGATATCACCTGTTGTAAACTCAGATAGACATATATACATCATGAAATCCAATGTTTTATTACTATGCATATTTTTGTGTTCATCACTGATGATGCAACCATTTCAAGTATTGATTATTTTAGTCTAATAAATTTAGAATATTCAAACTTACAAATTTACAATCAATGAACAGTGCAAATTAACTGGATATAGAATACTTTAGATGCCTGGCAATATATCTAGCATATAAACAAATTTCTATATAAAGAGTGAATATAAATAAATTTATTAGCAAAGGAAAACATTAATTTTCTATAATGGAGTCTGAGCAGGCTTATTTACTAAACGGTGGGCCCCATGCCCAGCTTTAGATGCCAGTATAAATTGAACTGAATAGAATTTTTGTACATGTTTTGTTTCATATAACTTTGTTTGAGCATTGTTTGTTTGCTGGGTTTTTTGTTTTGTTTCTATATTATGGCTTCCAATTTTGTGTTCTTATTGTGTGTGTGTGTGTTTCTTGTGCTTTTGCTTTGCTTTGCTTTGCCTTGCCTTCTTTTTAAATTGGCTGTTATTTGTTTTCCAACCAGTGATAAAAGGAGGTAATGTTTGATAGGTGCAGAGGCGGGGAGGATCTAGAAGATATTGGAGGAGAGAAAACTATGATCAGATTATATTGTATAAGAATTATTTTTAATAAAAATACCATTTGATATAATATGGACCAAGCAAGGCAGAATTGATAACAAATAGGTACCTAATGAGAAATACTGTAGACATGTGATATGCTGTCTGAAGAGAACAAGGGAAATTTGTCACAGGGAATATGTTCTTGAATATTTTTTAGTGTGCATTACATCATTTCTTTTTAACTTACAGAAAAATATAGAATAAGTTCAATTGATAAGTTTGAAATGTAAAAACTACACAGGAGTAGTAAAACTAAAAGACAAACTACAAAATGCATCATTAATCAAACTCACATATGGTGTATTTTCTGGTAAAAAGGTGTCAGGCCTATCTAGAGACTTTTAAAAGTGCAAGCAGCTTCTATTTATAAAGCCACAATAAGGTTAAAAGTATAGTTGTGTTGAGAGATAAAGCAGGAAATATTACTCAAGGATGTGCTGCTGGTATATGAAGATTGTACACAATTATTTTGAAGATAAAGTATTTTTAGGGAAGATGAGATGATTTGGTTGGAAAAAGTGTTTGCTGAGGAATGCTGATGATCCGGACTTGAGTCCTAGAAGCCATACACGTAAATCAGTAGTGTGCATCTGCAGCCTAGGCACACCTACAGCTACACGGGAATCAGAGTTGGAGATTACATCTAAGCTGCAGGCCAGCTATCCTGGATCATGCAGAATGACAGAAACAAGAGGAGTAATCATGGTTCAAGAAGGTGGAAGTAGAGAAAGACTCCTGAAATTTGTCCTCTGACTTCCACATGCATGCCTTGGCAAGTGCACATCCACCCTCAGGCAAAAGTCAACACACACATACGTAAACAATATTAATAAGAAAATTTTCAAGAAGCATCTGTATAATAATGGTTATACAGCATAATCTTTAATCACCAAGAAATTTAATGCATTTTGACATCTATGCTGCTAAAAATATGGTTTTAAGATATATAAAACAAAAATGGATAGAGGTGCAAGGATAAATGCCCACATTTCCAATTGTTACAGGAGATGCTCACTACCAAAGGAAATGAATCAAACATGATGGATACAGATGGTGGTGCCAAATTAATTAAATGACCACATCTAATTGGAATGAACAAAATTATAAAATTCACATTTAGAGAATAAAAGATTCCTTCCAAATGCGCCATGATGCTATAAAAAAAAATATTGGAAACAATCTAGGCCATTGAGCAAGTTTGGAGTCCTTTCAAGTATTCCATACGTACCCAGGCATCTTCCTACAGCTGAGTTATGCTAGCATCAGCAGTGAAACAAATATAAAGTGACACTTATTTGAATATCAGTAAACACATCTCTCAAGAATTCAAAGTCAACAAAGAGATTGTAATGGCAAATACATATACTTCATTAACCAAGAAAATACTAAATGTCAAAACTATAGAATACAATTCGAAAAATAAAATTGGTAGTTAGTGAAACAAATAATAGCTAAAAAGGATGAGAGCATAAGTGTCTGGGACCTCTATGTGTTCTCTGTTACTTGGTCTTTTTGTCCTGCATTTAAGACCACCTTAAAATTGAAAGAAAAAAAATGGAAGAAAGAGAGAAGGAAGAGAAAGAAAACAGAGAACTGCTAAGAGCAACAATGATCCATTTGAAACATTGTAGTCCTGGGGGTTAAAAATATGTCTGAATTCAACTTACATGTTGGAGTTTGCTAATTTGATTTACTGAGTTATACTGAGTCTGTAATTTTTATAATAAAAAATTAGCCACTCAAAGTTAATGAGTATAACATCTAATTTAAAAATTCAACAGAGAACAAATCAAAGAAAATAGAATAAAAGTATAAAAAGCAAATAAAATTTAAAATCTGTTCAATACAAAAAATCGGCATATGCAAAAGATGGTTGATCTGAATGTAGTAATAAAATTGAACTATTACATTTCAGCTTTATCAAAAAGTAACAAAGTCAGAAATGCCAGATAAAACCAGCACTTTATTTAATTGATATATTCTGAGGTACACTTAAATATGAATGTACTATTACTGTGGACTAGACTCTAACCTGGAATTTAAAGAGCATAAAGAATGTATGAATTACTGTGAAAATGAGCACTTTACAGATGGCCTAACTAATAATATAATGGAAGTGCTTCTTGTGTAGTTTGATTCCATTGTGATTACAGTAAAAAAATTCTTTGGCTTAATTTTTTAAAATATTGTTAAACATCAATAGATATGTGATAATGGTGTGTGTGTGTGTGTGTGTGTGTGTGTGTGTTTGTGTGTGTGCTGAAAGCATGTGATCTCACAGGGTGTTTGTGGCCATGTGTGCATATGCACATGCAGAGATCCGATCAGTTCAGGTGTCTTGCTCTGTCACTCTCTGCCATAGCCATATTGTCCTGTGACAGGATGCCTCACTGAACCATATGCTCAGCATTTTGCATATTGAGCTCCTGGGATATGTTTACTGATGCCCAGAGAAGCCATGCTTGGCTCTTACATAGGTGTTGGGGGCTCAAACTAAGGTCATTTGTGTTTCTACACTTTCTTAGCCATCTCCTCCAACCTGATAGGCCTGTGATGAATGTCTAGAAAAGAATCTGAAGGTAATTTACAGTTGTTTTAAAAATAGTGTATATTTTGTATATAACTATGTCATTTGTAACTTGAGACAAGAACAACATTTGGCACTTTGTTCATGGTGGAGGAAAATTCAACATGATTAATGGCCTCATGGACATAAAACCTTAAAATATCTACTCAGAAACTTAAAAGAAGTAGTCACAAAAAGTGAAAGTATTAAGAATGAACAGTCAAAGCATTATGGGAAAGCAAGGAATTAGAAGCTCTTGATTCATGTGAATCATAGAATGAGAGAAGAGAGACACAGAGAGAAGTGAACAAGGGGGTAGAATACACTGATCTTACTGCCCTTAGCAAAGGCTTTGCATGAATTCTTATATAAGATTATGTCTTTACAGAATAATGAGGTAATATACAAGGGTTTAGTGATATGTATTTGAAGAATCCATTTTAACACTGGATGGAGAGAGATTTAGTAGAGAAGAAGATGAGCCAAGGAGGCAGATGGGAACGAGTATAGGGTGACTGGTGGCCTGGGACAGAATTGCAGTGTTAGAGATGCAGAGATGTTAGCAGATTTAGGAGACAACCTGGGGTAGAAATGAGAGGGTTTTGTAGATTTTTCTCTATGATGATGAAAGAATTCCTAATTAAAAGTGTTTTTTTCTACCGTTTTCTCCCCCTTTATTTTTTCCTTTTCTTTTTCTTTTTCATTTTCCTGCTTTCCTCTCTTTCTCTCTTTCTTCTTTTCTTTCTTTTCCTCTGTTTTCTTTTCTTCCATGTCTACTCTCCCCCTCACCCTTTTTGGTCTCTCTTTTTCTTTTATGTTTTTCTGAATACTTGGGATAAAACTTTGCATGAGCAATTTGGGTCTACCAAACTAGGTCCTCAGCCCCTTTTTTTTTTTTTTTTTTTTTTTTTTTTTCATTTTTTCTTTTTTGACAAGATCTCACTGAGTTGCCCAGATTTGTTGTGAAGGTAGTCTGTCACACAAACAGGCTTACAACCAGTGATCCACCTGAATCAGCCTCTATAGTAACTGGAATTATAAACCTGCTCCACCAGCTCTGGCCTAGACTTGTATCTCACAAGTAGCATCAGATAAAGATAGCCACTGAATGTGGTAAAACTAGTGGTTATTCAACCTTGAATTTTACATTATGATGAATATCATTCAAACATGTTAACTTTTATCATCAAATACCTAAGTATCAACTCACTTGGAACTATGTATCAAGAACTCAAATATCTTCAAAAATTTTCAAATAGTTTTCATGGGCAAGGTGTTAAATACCCAGTGGGGGAAGAGATAGAGTACACATTGTATTTGATGTTGGCTTTTACAAATTTAAAGTGCAAAGGTCCTCTTCTATTTTAGAATTATAAAACTAAATCTGGTGAATAACAGATCTTTGCTGGGCAGGTAGGATATGGAGTCAGATGAGGTAAGTACCCAGGCATGATTATGATAGTGGATAGTGGAATCAAAGCTGGGTTTGGAGAAGGGAATCAAGGTAATGATTGTCATTGAGAACATGCTATAATCACTGAGGGAGAGACCTGGGGAATTTTATTATATGACCTGATGAAGCAGGTATATATACCTGCCTGTTTAACTTAAAAGTAATTGGAGATTTGATGGGGAAGACTTGGTTCAAAAGTGACATAACTATTTCTAAGACAGAAAATTAATAGCTACCATGCTTTTAAAGAAAAATGTGCTCTCAAGGAACATCTGCTAATTAAACTAGAAAGTGGAGAGGACATTGGAAAATAGAGGGGACTTCACCTCTGTATATTAGTGGTTATTTTGTTTATCAGTAGTATTAATAATTATTTCTCTTTCTTTTGAGATTATAATATAATTTCATCATTTCCTTCCCTTTCCTCCCTCAAGACTCCTATAGACCTCTCCTTGTTCTCTTTCAATTAATGGTCTCTCTTTTTTTTTTTTTTTCATGAATTCTTGTTATGTATATATGTATATACATATGTATTCCTACATACAACATGCTCAGTCTTATCAATATGACTGCTTAAACATGAGCTGAGAAAGGACAACGATACATATGATGGCGTAGAAGGGGGAAGCCAGGGAGGCTGCAACTTTACACAAAGAATTTCAGGCAACTGAAGAATGCTGAGAGCTAGCTGGCTGTGGGGTTGCATGTGGGACTGCGTAAGGGTATCCTGGTTCTTGGCTAGGCATGGGCCTAGAACCCCGAGACTCCAAGGGAGAAACGGCAGGAGTTCGGCTACGTCCCCAGAACTCAGGGTCCTAACAAGCAGTCCAATCTCCATAGACCTACATTGTTCAGTCACGAAGGCCATTACAGCCCCTCCCAAAGTGCACAGGTAGAGGGTGTGACTACAGGCCTCAGGCCCTAGAGATTTACATACTAATGAAGGTCAGAGGGCAGATCCAATTAAGCATTGCCCCCAGAACCTCCCCCTTTCTCCCTCCCTACTTAACTCAGGTCTGCCCTGAGTTTGGGGGGTACATCCAGATCCATCCACCATCCGCCATGACAATAAACCCTTTTGGAACCAAGGATTCCTTGTGTCATTGGGGCCTGCCGAGCCTGCTGCCATCGAAGCCTCCAGCCACTGGAACCTGGGACCTTCCTCCGATATGAGAGACAGGCTGCCTGGAGGCCTCCAGGCAGCCTCCACTTCGCAGGTCCCGGGCAGCTGCCGCGTGGGCCTGGGGCCTGCTGCTGCAGCCTGCCAGTTTTTCCCACATTTTGGCGCCCAATGTGGGGCCCCTAACAGCCACGCAACTACAGACAAGCTAGCCAAACAGCCGTCTCTCAGACAACCACAAAGACCCACATCTTTAAGCAAGCTAACCAGGCTGCCAAGTCTGCTAAGCAAGTACTGTAACCAAATCTCTCCCTTGGGGTGCTGCCAGGGCCTCTTTCTTCCCTCCTCTTCTTGTTTCTCTTGGTTGTGGGTTGGCTGGTCATGCGCCCACATGCCCCCAAGTCTCAGTCCTTCCGAGGCCTCTCAGCGACCTGAGAGCCCAGGGTTTGAGACCAGTCGGTCCCTAGCTGCCTCCGGGCAAAGGGATCCCCAATCTCCCCTCTTTTCTCTTGGCTGTGGGTTGGCTGGTCATGCGCCCACATGCCCCCAATCTCAGTCCTTCTGAGGCCTCTCAGTGGTCTGAGAGCCCAAGGCTTGAGACCAGTCGGTCCCTAGCTGCCTCCGGGCAAAGGGATCCCCAATCCAAGAGCTCTGCACCACCGTGGAACCAGACTGAGTTCGTTTCCCGCCCAAGTACGAGCCCAGCTGTGTCTACTTGGTGCGGTGTGAGACAAACACAGCCAAACCTTCCGCAGCCCCCCTTTTCCCTGGTGTTGCATGGAATAAACTCACCAAGATCCCATGAGCTCCTGCCATGCTGAACTACCATCCCAGCCTACTGCATCATGGCAGACACATGGACCCACAACGCAACAGAGACTCATGCCCACAAGTGCCCATTCTCAGGCCTACATCATTCCCTACAGGTGGTAGAGGATATGGGCAAAGCCAGCTCCAAGAGTACTCCCCGCTGGTGCCTGCCAAGAACTTCTCTACGGAACCATGAGTAACTCCAGCCTAGTTCACAGACTAGGCAGGTCTCTCACTGTCCCCCCTCTCTCTCTCTCTCTCTCTCTCTCTCTCTCTCTCCCTTCCCTCCACATGTTCTCCAGCTCAAGGGCAAGATGGCGGTGACTCCCTAGCCTCCACTCTGCCCATCCCCCAGCTCCACAGTTGCACACCTTTAATCACAGCATTTGTGAGGCAGAGGCAGCATCTCTCTGAGTTTGAGGCCAGTATGGTCTGTATGGTGAGTTCCAGAACAATCAGAACTAAGTACAGAGACTATGCCACAGAAAACAAATATATCAAATTAAAACAAAAGAAAAAATAAAAAGAACATTGATAGCTGAAGAAGTAGTCTTCTCCTGAATGAACATACCAATTGATAATTCAATATGGAGTGGTCAGTCCTGAAAACATACATAAAAGCAATTTATCAATATTATTTTAAGGTGCTTTCTATGGAGAGTTTAATGTATGGGCTCTGGGGCACATTTAGAAGTATATGCATTTCCTTAATTACTAGGAAATAGAAACTTGGTAGAAAGTCCTATAGCATGAAGCAGTAGACTCAATTCTATCAAGTCTAGGGACTGCAGACTGTGGTGTGTGCAGGACAGCACAGAGCGTTGGGGTACTTGGTCATTGGTTTAGCTCTGTGTTACCACTTGTGGTCAGAAAGCAGGAATGCTGTAATCCTGCAGCTTGGTTTCTACTCTAGCTCTGCTGCTCACAATAGTTGTTGCTTTGAGCAAGCTACAAAACCCACCTGCTCTATTAAGGATTATAGAGTAAACTCTAATGCACGTCCAGGATTCATATATGCAAACTATCATATGGACACAATCACATTGATACGTATAAAAGATTTCAAGGTGTGTTTTTCAAACACGTAGATTAAATTACATCAGCTACCTCCTTCAAAAACTTCAACAATGTCTGGAATGTTTGGAATCAAATTAAACTCCTTCCCATTATCTCTGTTCCTCCTTTCCAGACTCAACTCTTGGCCACTCCCTGTCTTACTTATCATTTCTGAAGGTCAGTGCTCCAGTCTCTCCCAGCCACTGGCATTTGCAAAGGTTTATGCTCCGTAGCACTAATACTCCTCCTTGGGCTTCATTTGTGATCATAACATCCCCAGTGCATTCAATTGAGCTTCACTTGCCCTTTTTCTTAGTTTTCCACATTTGAAAATAAGAAGGAACACCCCTGGCCTCACATTAAATAAAAGCGCAGCTTGAAGCATGAGGTTCTCAGAAGCAGGATAAAACACTTCAGTATTTAAAAGTTAATCAGCATTTTAATTACTGAGCTTTAAGCTTTTCTTTAAAAGGAGAAGCAAAACACATTCATGCTGACAAACTAAGTTTGAGCTGGATGTTAGTTGAAATGTCAATTAAAAACCTTGAAAGGGAAACCAAAAGCTGCTCAGAGGAGAGGAATCTGTTGAGAGTTGCTTCCCCATCTGATGGCTCTTGCTTAGGTGAGACTTGAGTCTCCCTTGTACCCGAGAAACCTGAGGCAGGGTTTTGCTGGATGTTTTGGAAGAGCTGCAGAAAGGGTGCATCAGCTCATTCTGCCAGCGGAAGGAACCTTTTGTCTCTGGCATGCTAGAAGCTAAGCTGAGTGCAAAGAAGAAATGACAGGAGCTCATGGAAATGTGAGCTTTGATTAAACCATTACTCTAAATAGATCCTCCTTTACTCCTTCACAATCCCGAGCTGAAGTTCAAGGTGGAGAGGAACCCAAGAATTCCCCCTTTCCCTGCTGCCTTCAAATAATGGCTTGTTTAAAGAATATTTTTTTTTTTTTGGTTCAGTTTTGACAGTTCAGAACCCAGCAGGCAGTTTGTTTCCTGTCAGTTCCCCAGCCCTTTCTGGCAATCTGAACTCTTTCCCTGAGTGCTGCTTGGTTGGGAAGCCTTGACTTGGAAATTCTTCAGGGTCATAGAGGCCTAAGTGTCTGCAGCAGAGTTAACGCCAAGAGGTTTGGAAGTGAGAAATAATCTGTTTTCTTTTCTCAGGCAGTGGAAACACCCTAGGGCTGTTCATTATTTTGTATTTTGTTGATCAATTTTTCATATGTAGCTGATTTAGCCAGCTTGTTAATCCGTTTCTCTTTAGGAAGCTTTGTCATGGCCTACATTTACATACTGTAATGCTGTTGGCACCCTCATTCCTTTACACTAATCTATTTCATAACCCTATAAAAACATTCGACAGGGCCAGACAAAGGGTTCCCGTGAAATCGCAATTTATTTTCTTTTTTTTTTATCTTAAAGATATTTATTAAAATATTTGTTTCTATTTTTTGGATGCTTGTGTGTGTGTGTGTGTGTGTGGCGCGCGCGCGCATGTGCGTGGGAGGGAGTGGGGGAGAGAGAGAGAAAGAGAAGAGAGAGAGGAGGAGGGAGGGAGGGAGGGAGGGAAGGAGGGAGAGAGGGAGGTGTACATGTGCAGGTGTATGTACTATACCATTAGAGGCTAGAGGAGCCTTAGGTGTTCTGCATTGTCATTCTCTTATTCAATTGAGACAGGCTCTCTTACTGAACATGGAGCTAGGCAGGGAGCTAGTAATGTCTTGTGATGCTCCTGTACCCACCCTCTACAGTAATAGGTTATGGACATACAGGTCCATGACTGGCTTTTAAATTCAGGTCTTCATGCTTGTGCTGGTATTGCAAGCTCCTAAATTTCAGTTTCTAGATATTGGTCTACATGACCCAATTATGGTTTAGATTTTTTCCCCCTTAATGTAAAAGAGCAAAATAAACTCCATCCCCACCCTCCCATTTTTGGAGACAGGTCTCACTGTAGCTCTGGCTATTTTGGAACCCACTATGTAGGCACCCAGCTGGCTGCCTCTGCTTCACAAGTACTGGAATTAAAGGCATGTCCCACAATTCCTGGTGGGATTATATTCTCTTAACTTGATTTGTTGTAAAGATAAAAAGTTTGAAAAGAGGGAAGGGAAGATAAATAGTAAGAAATACAGCATCCAAAATTGATTAAACATGAAGAATAAAATATTCATAACACATATCGTTTTTACACAAAAAAGAAATACATTGTCAAAAAATGTCTCCTAAGATATAGGAGGAATTCTACCAGTCATTTAGCAAACAAGCTTCTTCAGATGAGGCTCAGTCAATTGATAATGGGTCCAGGAATGGGCTATGCTGCTAATCTTTTTTTTTCCCCATAATCATCCACTGATCAAAAATATTCTAATGACCACAAATAGTTGTGATTATTGTGTGAAGTCAATTAAAAATAGTCAAAAGCAATCAAAGACTGAATTAGTGATTTCTACTGCCACTTTCTAAAAATTGCTAGAAAACAGTTACAACACATTCTGTTTTTTCCTTGTTTCTTTATGTATTTGCCTTCCTAATTAAATTGCTCCCAAGACCAGACCTTTCTTAATCTTTTTGCTATTCCTAGCACTTGTACATGTTCTGACAGGGAGAAAAGACTCAGGAAATATTTTCAAATATATATAAATCTTGTATATCAATCACAGTAGGATAAAGCCAAATAACAGTCTGGTTATAGAAGATATTTCAGGGAATTTTTTTTCATAGTCTCTATCTTCTCTGCTGTTGGTACTGAAGTCATAGCAAGACCCTTCACTTACACAGCTCTTTCTTATGTCAATGAAAAGATACAGCAGGGGAAAAAATGTTTCCCTAGAACAACCACTCAAGGTCTCAGTTTCAAAGCAAACCAAAACAAAACTCTCCAAGTCTTATAAATTATGAAATGATCACACGTTGGATTTGTCGAGAATGTTTCATCCTGGAATCCCTTCACTTTCTGATAAATAACTCCTTTGTGTTGACAACTCCTTAGAGGTGAACAGGAGGTAGTATTATTTCGCTGTTGGAAAGAATATAGCTCAGTGCGGTTAAATGGTTTGCCTGGGGTCACTGGAGGCTTGCTCTATTTGGCTATTTGTTTAGAAGTGCCTGTGCTTCTGAAAAGTACCTTGGCTCCACTGCAGAGAACCTCTGTAGTAACCATAGGTTAGAATGTGGTCTCGATAGGATGCTCATTATATATGTTATGCTGTGCATTTTGCACCCTACATCTGAACAAAAATTTTGGTTAGTGAAATAAAGGAGCTAAAAAAAAATCTATTTCCTCTGGTCATGTGTCACTTCTTCTGTATCCTTCCCCTGACAGTTGGAGCTCTTTGCATTCTTACTTTCAAAGAATTTGAAATTCTTTTGCTCTCAAAACTCCTATATACACATAGATTCTTCCAGATGAAATCAGAATTTCAAATCATTCTTAAGCCATACTTTTAAAATTCTTTCTTTGGTTGTTGCTCCAATGAGAGATTGTTTACGATTTTGAAACACTTCATTGTTGAAGCAGATATTATTTATTGATAGCTGAAAAGGTCTCATGAGACAATCTAATTATTTTCATACATCTAGAGATATATTAAAATTCCATTGACTTCACATCAAAGTCTATCAAATGGTTAGGCATAGTATCATGATTTGTGTCAACATAAAATCAGGTACATGACTTTATACTATACATTGTATCATCATAAACATTATTTCATTGGATTATCCCAATAGTATGGAGAAATGGAACTCATTATTTTCAAATACAGACCAAAAATGTCATTGTCAATCCTACACAGAGAACAGGTACCACTCAGCAGGAATAGAATTTGAATACTTAGCTTCGAATTTAGTACTTTTATTATTATGGTTGCCAATTTTCATTGTCAACTTGATTGAATTGAGACACATTTAAGTGAATAATACATTACTCTTCTGATTGCATGAGATTGTTTCCAGAGATGGTTAGTTAGTTACAGCAGGAAGACCAGCCTTGGATAGGGGTAATATCATCAATTTAGTCTTGACTCAGTTGGAATTAAAAACAAATAAAAACCAAGAGGAAAAAGTAAGGAGCCTATGAACAGGATCACATTGCTTTCTGCCTCATGTATTTCCTAAGTTATTTCCTGAAATTCTAACATCATTCCCTTGTTATTGATCTGAAATCATGGAGCCATTCATCAATAGATCTTTGAAACTGTGAGCCAAAGTGACTATTTTCCCCATTTTGCTTTTTGTAATTATTGTCTCACAAGAAACACAAGCTAATTGGTATAATTCTTAACATCATGATTATTATCATCATAATCATCCTCCCATCAGCAATACTAATTATTTTTAGTACCACCTTTCACATGTCTCAGGGACTTTATTAAATATTTTCATCAAGATGGTTTAATATCTCCTCTAACACATTGGTGGAAACATTTTTAAAATATAGAGGTCTAGGAACGAACGTATTCACATGTTGTTGGTATTATTTCATCTCCCTAGAGAATAAGTTTCAACAATATATACATATTAAAGAAATGTGTCAATTTGTCAAATATTTATAGTCATAATATTTTACAGAAAAACGTTATCAAAATTGTTATAGAACAAAGTTTTTCAAGACAGATAAATAACATAAATAAACAATTAGATTCTGAAGCATAGCAACCATTACTATCTTTGCTAATTAAAGTCTCTCCTCTTAGTTTAAAAAAAAAAAAAAAACAATTAGGTAATGTCATTTGTTGGTCTAACATATTATTAGTATCTATTTTGATCAGCCTTCATAATACTTTATGATTTAAAATCCCCCTTTATTACTTGAAAAATAATAAAGTTTTTTTTTTTTTGATTTTTGAATTGGCACATCAACAGAAACACTCTGTTTTCAGCATTTCTGGAGGTTGTTTTACTTTCTCTTCTTTGTCCCACAGTCACCACACAGTTCCCCACAATTTGTCCCAGCTCCACAGGTGCAACTTCTAGCTTAAATTTAGAACACCTAATGCCTTAGTTTTATATTTTCTTTATTATAGGAAGAAGTGAACTCTTATTAATAATCTTTCTAGTCTGGTTAGATGATGATGGCCTACATTTTATAAACATATTCTCACATTGGGTAGATAATTAGATGTGCATAGTTTGGTGTTGTTTGATGGGGGTGGTGATATACAGTAATGAATTAATGTGGAGATTTCTCCACACATTAATGAATCAACTTCTGCTTCAGAAACCAGAGAAGATCCAGTGGGGTATTTTTAATCCTTAAAGCAATTGTTGGGGCTATGTAACCAACCCTGAAATCTGTCAGTAGCATCTAGGAAAGGCAAATGAAGAACAAGCAGGCCAGACTTCTTTAGCATGAGTTGAAGTTTGTCAACTCCATAATTCCAATATCTATGAACAATTATATGTTACAACTGCACTACTTTTCAAATAGAATGCCTTCTATTTGAATGCCCCTATTTAAAAATTTTATTATGCTTTATAAAAATATTTAATGGATCTAGTCATAATTTTTAGGCTTTAACATATGGTGCTGTAGCTGCATATTATTATGCCTACTTAAAAATTAGAGTATAGTCATACCTGACATAGCTTGGGTAACCAAGAACCTAAGATTAGATAGCCCAGAAACCTAAGGTAAAACCAAATACTCAAACACTGCTGTTAAATAAAATAACTCCTATTAACATTCATAGATCAGTGCCTTGCTCAGTCACAATCATAGAAGATTCGTTCTGCAGCAGACAGAAACAAATACAGAGACCCACAAGCAAGATTATATGCACAGTAGGCCCCAAAAGGGTTGCCTCTATCAAATCCCTTGCCTCAGGGCTCAGGGAACCCTACAGGAGAATAGGTAGAAAGAGTATAAGAGCCAGAGTGAATGGAGCACAGCAAGGAAACAAGGTCCTCTTAGTAAAGAGTATTGACACACATGTGAACTCAGAGACTGAGGAAGCTGGATAGGACCTGCCTGGGTCCTTTGGTTAAATATTATACTTAGTGTTTTTACAGGATCTCTGAGAGTGCAAATGAGTGAGTCTCTAAATCTTGTGCCTTCTCTTAGGCTGTTTTCCTTCTGTTGATTTGTTTTGTTGATTTGACTATCTCAATGTGCTAGTTTTATCTTGCTATATTTCATATTATTTTACTTTATTATCACCCCTAGAAGTGTGATTGTTTTCTATTGAGAGATAAAAGTGGAATAGATCCAGGTAGAAGGGGAGATGGAGATGAACTGGGAGGAATAAAGAGAGTGAAAACTGTAATCAGGATATATTACATGAGGAGAAAAGGTCTATATTGAATAAAGGAAAACAGTAAATTCATTATGAATCTATTATTATGAATGTTATTACAGGTGGATTATATTCTATTCAGTACAGAAGATGACTAGAATACTTGAGAGAATGATAATTTTATCAGTATGGAGTGGGGCTGACATTTTGTACAAAGCTAAGACAAAGATTTGGCTCTGTTGTCAGGCTTTCGTGCTCCTGGCTTTCTTTCCTTGACTTAATCATAGCAAATGCATTAGTTATGAAGTGTATCAGTAAAACTTAAAATGTCTGAACGTTTTCAAAGCTCTAAAGAATTGAGAACAATGAATACTTAAAATTAGAGAAAGAGAAGCTTCAGGAAAATAAAAAAAGTTCAATTTTGAGGTTGAAAACAAACATTTTTCTCTTTTGAGTTCAAGTCACACTGAAGTGCTTAGGCTTTAACTTTCAGCCTGAAGACCTATTCATTTTTATTTCATTTATTAGCACTTGGAAAATGTGAAAATAGTTGAAGTGGGAGTCAATATTAGATGTGAACAGACTAAAAGGATTTCTGCTTACAAATTTATTTAGCCTAGTCAAAGTTATAAAGGAATACTTTCACATTAGTATTTTTGTTGTGAAACTCATAAGTACTTTGAAAGTGAATTTTGAAAAGTACATTAAGAAATACACTATTTTCTATGCAATATCACTCCTACGTGCCTGAAGAAAGATCTAGATGGTTGCTAATCTAGCAGGATACCAAGGTCGATAAAACCAAAGGATAATTCATAATGTATATTCATATGTAAAATGATGACATGTCACTTCAGATCCTAGTAATGTCAGTTTCAGCAAGGCAGTGATATTAATTTTCATAAGTTTTGAATGAATCAGCCTGAAATTTATTTGAAAATATGGAAATCTCCAAATTAGATTTTTCAAATATGTGTTTATGATTTCCATCCTAGAGTCTCATTACACCTGTCATTTAGCGTATAAAGAAGGACAATCCTTCTTTATACTGTCTAAGAATAAATATTATGCTGTCTAAGAAGTAATATTTCCAAAGAAAGAAATATCACATCTGTAAGTTCAAGGAGATTTGAAAATTCTTTCTATGAATTAAATTAAAACTGATAAACTTTTCTGGTATGGATATTATTTGACAGTCTGCATGCTGAGCTATGGTAATAAAAGATGATTGTAACTCAGACACAGCTGAAGAGTTTGTAGTCAAATAAGAAAGACTGTAGGCAGAAATACTACAATGATATGTGGTTAATCTTCAATAATGCTATGCAGGAGACAATGAGCCTTTTAAAAACGATGTAGGTTGAGAATGCCTGGAATGGAGATTTGAATAGGGAAGCAGGTTCCTTACATAATCGCCACTGTTTCTTACAGTGTTACATCATTGTCACTGATGGGACTAAGGTGTGCTTCTCAGAAAGTCCACAGCTGATGTATGAATATCTCCTACTTGTGTGAGACTTAAAATTTCATGTTCCACGAACTTGCATCTGATTAGAGGCAGTGTCAATTGTTCAACAACTGTCTCATACAATAGATTCCTTGAATTTACTCTTTCTTCTAAGTGATGAAAAAAACCAAACAGTTAAAAAAATACAATCTAACCCAATACTTCAGTGCACCTATTTTGTGTGAGACTCTGGGTAAAAGGTGAAAGATAAATACAACACGAAGGAAACCAGGATATGAAGCTCTTTGTAAATCTCCTTAAAAGTGTTAACCTATTTCATCCATATAAAATTCTATAAAGTACATAATAAAATGCCATTCACTTTGATTTGTCTGTTGTTGTTCTTGTTCAGCCTTGAGGCTTCAACCCTATACGAAGGATTATAGGCAACTAAAGAATACAGAGAGTGAGAGAAATAGTCTTCCACAAGGAAGAGCTCATGGATTGGTTATCCAGTTCCTCATGATTAGCTTTAAAACATGTATGTATGTATGTATGTGTGCATATACATATATATATATATATATATATATATATATGTAGCATTATATATATTGAGAAATGTATATCTATGAATATATTAAAATAAAAATGATAAAAAACAACATAAATTTGAGTCAGAACAACATGTTGCATATGGGAGGATTTGGAGGTAAGAACTGAACTGGAAAACTATGTAATTGTATTATATTATCAAAAATAAAAGAAATAATAGACAATGTCATCAATCTTTCCAAATGAATAAATAGAATTATACTGCCTGCTTATACTATTAAAAACCTCATTCTTTAAGAAGAATTAATATTACCTTATAGAAAATTAGATTCTTAGTCAGTTCTCTATATTCAGTGTAACTAAACATGGAAGCAGAAGACAAAGCTGAAAGCCATGCTTTACCACAAAGTCTCAATGTTGACTCCTAGGTTTAGAGTTAAGGGTTTTCAATAGGAGTAGCTCTAAGACTTCAGAATAAAACACTCTCTAACTAGACCATGATTCCTTTGTTTATATGCCTTCATTTGTATTTACCATATAGAGCCTTATTGTGACCCTTCTAATGCTTCAGCTAACAGTGAGACAGTATACTACTTCTAATATCATGTAAAGTAGAATTTACTTCCAGAGTTTCTCTTAAATTTTCAGACAACAAAAACAAAACAAAACAAAAAACAAAAACAAAACAATAAAACCAACCCAACACCAATACCTAATAATTTTGGCTTTGGCTCTCATATGTTTCGAATTTAATATTTAACAAATATTCTTATATAACAATTGATGATACATATATAGACATGTAGAATGGTATCCTATTATTCTAAAATGTTCAGTTAAAGCAATATTGTCTAGGGCCTGAATAGACAACTTAACCTTTAAGAACATTTTGTTTTTATTTTTGTTTTTATTTTTGGAAATAACCCCATTTTAGTTCAGAGCACCACAGGTAAATCCAGTTGTAGATTCTCCAATGCCCTCTTCTGGCCTTTACAGGCACCAGTCATACAAATGGTACACATCCATTCATGAAGACAAACACTGATACATATAAGAATAAATAGACCTTTAAAATTTTTTGTAATAGTAAGCAGATCATTACTGCATCCTGCAAGGTTCATAGATGAATAAGATTCATGATTTCTTGTTCCTCTGGGAGCATGGGAGCAACTTCTGGAAAATGGAACACTAGCCAGTAATATTAAACTTCCAGTTGGGCAACAGCTAAGTTTCTCCATGATCTATGACACAGCTATGTTTTCAGGACTTACTTTCAAGTTGTGGAGGGCAACCAAGAATATTGACCCAGACTCTAGTGAACAACAATTCAAAAAATTGTAACCCATTTCTGCTATTGAAAATTTTATTTGGTAGCACATGGTGTTTATGCAGTTGGATTATCTCCTTACCTCATATAAACTAACTCCATTTAAACTCTTTTATGTATGTAGTAAATTGCTACAGATTTTGATAAAAGTGATATGATCTATATTTCTCCATAATAGTATTGAAAAAATTTTTGTTTTTATTTTTGCAGTATGCATGTGCATCTCTCTGTCTTTATGACACTTGTGTACACGTGCTCATTGAGTTCGGGAAAATGTGTCAGGTCCCTTGAACCTTAATTTACAGGATGTTGTGACACGGGTGCTGAAATAGAACTCAGGGTCACCCAGAAGGAGCAGAGAGTGCACTTAACCGCTGAGTTACATCTTTAGTACCCAGTATTAATATTTACATAGAACTTTATTTCACTTCATTAACATTTTTATTGAAATGCATGGATTGCTCTGTTCTTGTGTTAACATTCCATACTATAATGATATACAGGCTGCAATTAACTTTCAAAAAGAAAAGGTTGAGTTTGGGTCATAGTTCTCAAGGTTCTAATTCCAGAGCAGGTGGCACTATTGCTATGGGCCACTGGAAAGAGTGCCATGTTATGGTGGGAGCTTGTAACATACCAAAATTTTCATATCACAAGCCAGGAGGCAAAGAGAAACAGTAAGATAGCATTGTCCTCTTGAAGGCCATAGCACCCTTCAATGAGCTTCATACTCTAAAGGTATAGATAAACTAATAGAACTATACTGAGTACTGAGCCTTTAATTTACTGGGCTTTAGGGGCCATTCAGCATTTAAAGCTGACCTTTAAAAGCATTTAAAGCTTTGAACATACTAAACATACTACAAGAAACCCCTGATTAATTCTAGGCTCATGTAGAAATGGTGTTCTTGTTTGGAGTTAAGTCCACTGAGGCCATAGTTATAGAAAATTTTTGCCAAGGGCATAAAGTTTGGCAGCAGTAACGTTGATGTTTGACTACAGGCTGTCTTTTCCAGCTTATGGCTTACTAAAAGTTCCACAAAGTGATTTTCTCACAGAAAATCAATTATAAAACTAGAGCTATATTGGCTTTATTTAAGATGATTATTACAAAGAAAACACACATTTCTTTCCAACATCGTGAAGAGAAATTGTTCTAGAACAATCCATTTTAACTAGGATTAAATTAGAAAATAATTGCTAGCTCCGTTTGTAGGAGAAGTATCACACTGATTTTGTTAAACCTAGCATTTAGCACAGCTCATATGCAACTGTATGATATATTATTATTATGCAGCTCAACTTCAACTGTTCACAAAACAGCTTCCTTCCTGTGGCATCTGACAAGGTCGGCTTCTGTATGGAAGGTTCATTTCTTCTATTCGGGAGGCATGCACTTGCTGGTGTTTAAACTGTTTAACACAGCCCTCTGAATATAAAGGCAGTTGTATGCTTGGTAGTCTGATGTGATTTTTAGAAACAGCAATTTTGAAATACAAAGTTGTCTCTAGAGGAATGAAATTTTAGTGGACTGGACCCATGATGCCTGCAGGAAAGAAGACTGGGGCATGTGGTGGACATCTGTCATCTTTTCTGACTAGCATTCACTCTCCATTCTTTTCACAACAATGATCTGACTTCCTCTGGGGAATCATTTATTCTCCATTCTAAATGATTCACTTTTGGTTCAAATTCAAGTCACATCTTCCAAACATTCTCAATAAATGTTATTCCTAGGGATTTATCTGCAATTGCCAGGACATGGAAGATCACATCCTGGCACGATGTCAAGTCTAGAGAAGGAATGTAACTTCACAGAACTCTGCATTGTATAACTCCAGGTATATAGGATGCTATTCCTGAGATTGGAAATTATACAGAAAGAAGACATAGAGACAGGTTGGTGACATCCTCACATATCTCTATTATTCTCTTATGTTTGAAACCAGCTTATGCCTTACTCTAAAAATACATTTGTGTTAAATCAGCTTCTGTTGATTTCTTTTTTTTCTTTTCGAATTCTTATTTACTTATTTTATTGGATATTTTATTTATTTTACAATACAGATTGTCATCCCTTTCCCCATTTCCATTCCCTAGAGCCCCCCTATCCTTACCCCTCTTCCTTCATGCTTTTATAACATTTTGATTACTGGATGTATTACAGTCAGTTCTAGTTGAGGGTCTAGCAATACAATAGAAGCAAATAGTCAAGGAACAAGCAATACAATAAACACAGTAGTCAAAGAAAAAGCAAGGCATTAAACCAATTAAGTGAACACTTCTGTGATCACTGTTTCATAAAGGCTTACGATGACAGAAGTATCTAAGCGTACATTCCCTTCTAGCCCAAGGTCATTTTCATGTCTGAAGCTGACTTCCTTATTCTAGCCTAAATTTAAAATCCTGCCTGAATTACTTCTTTGTTCTAGCCTGATATTTAGCTTCCTGTCTGAGATTACTTCTTTGTTGTAGCCTAAGATTTAGATTCTACCTGAAATTTTTCTTTGTTCTAGTCTAATGTTAGATTCCTGCTTGATGCTTACTCCCTTGTCCTTGGCCAATGTTATATTCCTGCCAAGCAGCCCATTTCCTTGTCCGTGGCCCATGTCAACTTCTTGCCAAGCAGCCCCAAAGACTCTCCTCCTCTCCACTTTTTTTTTATTTCATTAGCAAGATTGAGCCTGTCTTAGGTTGTTCTGACATGAATGCCTTCCTTACCAATATGGAATTGCATTAACAAAAGCATTGCACTTATGTCTTAGGTTGAAGGCTCTGTGCAGAATCTTATCCGTCCTTGACTTGCCAGTCTATTAATTTAATAACTGTCTAGGTCCATTTTCAGGTTGAAGTCATGTACTTTGGCTGCCAACATGTTGATGTTGTTAAGATAAGCTTAACATGATGGCACGAATAAAAGTATTCCCAGGACAAGAAGGGCTAGCCTGATCAAACTAATATGTCATTCCTGAGGTTTGACCAAATGGAAATATGACCTCAGTCATTGATAATTTTATTGGCATTATCTGCAGCATCAAAGCTCAACATGAGCAGCATTCTTTAACTTTATAATTCACTATGCAAAGTTAACACACACAGAGAGATGTTAGGATTATGCCAAATATCCTACAGGTGTCTTTAAACTTTTTTTCTAATCATAATGACAATCATTGTGAATTTCAAAAGTAACACTACTCCCATGTTATTTGTCATGACACTTGGGATTTCTTTTTCTACTTGTTAATAAAAGAGTTATTTTACACCATGGTTTGTGCAACAGTTGCCCTTATTCATAGACATCTTAATGAATAAGAATGAGCAAGATTACATTTTCAGAGACCAGTTTTTATGGTCTGTGATTATGCAGATTTGTGTTCTAGTTAGTAATGGACATACCAGATCCCACAGATTTCACTTAAGAAAACATTCTCTGCTGACTCTGTATGTTTTCTGGAGATTATTTAGAGATAACATCAATCTTTTATATGCAGAAAGCAGATGCCTGCTACTGAATCCTGGGAAAAAACTCTTGGATCCCTAGACTAACTCATCTGTCCTTCAGTTTTTACTCTCTTAAAAATATTGAAATATTCATGATTAAAGAAAATGTTCAACATATTGAGTCCATACTAATTGAACCCTCTGTCTGTCAGTCTATCTTGCCTGTCTATGATTGATGTTTTGTGCCTCTCTACTGTTTGCAATACGTTTCAAACACATTCTTAGGAAATTCTCACAATAACCCAGTGAGGTAGATTTTAAGAGTTTTCCTGAATTAATAATTTTTGTGACTTTTTTTTAAAGGTTATTTTTCTTCCATTATGAAAAACCTAACACAAATGAGGATCCTAGGGTTAGAGAAGTCTGGAACAATATATTTTATATATTATATACAATATATACAATATGTTGTATGCAATATAAATATATGTTTTATATATAATGTATTTTTGTGTAAAAGTTAAACTGTAAAATTTTTAGCTTAAATAGAAAGGGGGAAGATATAGGGAATTTTAATTCAGCAATATGGCTGCTCTGGCAAGGAATCAAATCCAATCAAATCTGGCTTTAATGCAGACATGCTCTGGATTGCAGTATGATCTTGCTGGAATACAAACACACCCTTAGTACACACCTTTAATCCCTAGCAATGAAGGTAAAGTTAGTTTGTATAGAAAGAAGCAGACATGTTTGAAAGTTATATCTAATTGTGAGGCAGACAAAGTGAGGAATGGAAGAAAGATTTGACCAAATGAGTCAGAGATAGGATACACCCAACTCACAAGAGAACAGCAGAGGAAGAAAGAGGAGTGAGAGGGGGGAAGGGGGAATGGTGTCCTGGGGTGGTGAGTGGTGGTGGTGATGGATGGTTGGTGGGTGGTGGTAGTGGTGGTGTGTGTATGTGTGTGTGTCACATTTATAGGAACAGTTTTACAGAGACAGGTTATAGAGAGGACACAATGAGCCATAGAATGAGAAAGAGCCAGAAGATAACAACATATTGCCAAAGTTACTATGAGACCAGGCAGAGCCATCAGTCAGAAGCCAAGAGAAGCAGTAATGAATCAGACTAGCTTGGAAGATTAAACTGTATGGGAGTTAAAAGCTTAGGCCTAGGGATAGTTAGAATTGAGAAGGAAATGCTCTTGGATCTCATAAATCAGAGACATTAAATGATAACTAAATATTAGCAATGTTCAACTTTCTGGGTAAGGGGAATTTGAAATAAAAAACTATTGATGCACAAACCAAAACAAACTATATGAAAAATATACTGTTTAAAATAATTCTGACTTGAAATTGCAAATATGAATCATTCCACTGGATTGTGAGGACTGACATCTGAATGGCCTTGGCTGGAAGTTTAGCTTACGAAGAAGACAGAAAGAACACCAGTTTTTGGTCCCTGGCTCATTCATGATATCTTAAAGGTGTCTTCTCATAGTTTAGCATATGGAGGAGCTTTAGGTATAAATGGCTGCTTTAGCTTTGATATTATTGGAATCAATATTGCAGTCATCAAGCCTTCTGACAGAAGACCACAGACAGTTATGGGGCTTTATAGAAGTACCACTTACTGAGGGAAATTGTCAGATAAATTTTCAGGGCCTCTCAGTCCATGATGTCTTCAGAAGAGCTCCTCTCCACAAACAAGCTTGTCTTGTCCTTTTGAGTATAGTGACTATTGAAATTTGTTGTTTTCTGTTAAAAGGATGGTAGGACATTGAAGTTTGGGAGGTCAAGTATTTCTGCCTTTGTAACTTCAGGCCTGGTGACTCAAACCTGGTGCAGAAGCCTAGACTCCACACTCAGAGGAACATCTTACACTGCAGAAGTCAAGAATCAAAGTCATTCCCAGGAAGCTCTAAGGGCTGAAGGAGGTAGCTGCTCTCTTTGAGGCTCCTTCCTGAGAAGTAGGAAACCTGAATCTGGCTTTAATCCTTCCTGGTGATTTGGCCCATCTTCATGTACAGCAATCTAACTCTAGAACCTGCTGAGAAATGTGGTTATTTCCATAAATTCTAAGAGATGAGACATGTCTGAAAAAAAATCTGAGAAGTATAATTGTATAAAAAATTTAACTGGTACTAAAGTGTCTAAAGGTACTATAAGCAATAACAATAACTTTTTTTTTATGGCAAAACAAAGTTTTCACAAAGAATGAACACAGGGTTCTTGTAAGTTTATAGGGATAATGTGGCAGTTCTATGAATTAACATTTAATGGAGAAGTTATGAATAATTATCTGCAACGGGTGTAGAAATTGGAAAGCTATAAAGATTAGTTAAAACAATCATGTTTAATACATTAACATTTAGTTCATAACTCATACAAAGGACAATCAACCTGATTCCACATAACTTCCAAATGCTATCATCAAAGAGTAGACCCAGCTGGCAATTCTAACAAGTAATCAGATTAAAAAGTAGCCTATAAAAGGTGAATGACTATAATGTATAATTCTGATTTTTCCTTACATATTTCTCTTGACATGTGCAACATGCCAATTTTAAATGAAATTTTGTTCTTAACAGACTTGTGGTTTGTAAATCCCATACTATGTCTTTCTCATTCCATTGCTTTCTAAGTTGTTAGAAGATGGGATATTACCTGATAACAGGGACAGAACCTTGACTAGACCAAGAGTCACATATGGGTGGGTGTGGCATAATTTGAGGATCAATGGAGCAATTTTAATGTGTATATGCCTATAAATCATGAGGTGTTAATGTCCTGCCACACCTTCCAGAAGTCACCATGTTGTTAGAAAGGAGAAATGAAAAAGTAGAAAGGGAAGTGTAGGAAAAGCAGGGTGTAGAAAAGAGCCCTGTGAAAGAGAGTATGCACTGTTAATTAAAGAGGAATATACATGCTAGAATTAGGCACCATATAGTTTGGAGAAAGCAAAGATGGCCTTCAGTGTAACTATCAACTATCAGCTATGCTCAAATACTTTTTATTGTATTTACTTATTTACTTGTCTCATTGGTAAGTCATATGTAAACTTATTAAGTGACCATAGGATCACTTAATTGGTAACCAATATACATTTAACCATCACAACAAGTACATGGTCATATATATAAAGGATAAAAGAAACCAATGTATGGGGAAAATCAATATAACTATCCAAACAGTAAAGCTAATGATACACTGTCAGAATGCAAATCCTGACTCTAACCAAAGAAAGAAACTTTATTTCTCTATATTCTAGACTACTACATGTCTAAATTGGAATGCTTCAATATTATGGAAATTAAAAGGATATTCTCTATACATAATTTTAATATTTGGGTTTAAAGGAAATGGAGCTAAGATGTTTTCTAATTGCCATCTCAAGCACTTTAAATTGTAGTGATACATATTCCCTACCTGTTCTAATTGCGTTTATTTGTTGTGGTCATAAAGCCCCTGACCAGTAGAGATTCAAGAGAGAAAGGGCTTATGTCAGCTTGCATTTTTACAGTTATAGGACATGATAGGAGATAAATTAATGCAAGAACTTGAAGATCACCTCCTATCTATTGTCAAAATCAAGAAAAACCAAGTTTACCCATGCTGACTGATGGCTTGCTCTATTCAGCTTTCTTCTGTCCGATACAGCCCTATATATGCAGAACCCCTTACCTAGAGAGTGCTGTTGGGCACAATGTAGTGGGTCTTCCTAACAACTAACAGTCAATATCATCTTCAACAGACATAATCACAGACCAACCTGAAAACAACATTTACTTTAGACCATTTTCTCAGGTAATTCTAAATTGTTGAAAGTAGACATTTAAAACTAGCCAAAGTCAACAGAAAGAATATATTATACAGGGTAGTCTTCTAATTCATTTTATCAAAGAATCTTCTTTTTCAAATAATTTTTGGGTATGCCTATCATGGAAGACACTTGGTGTACTACCTTGCTTGAAAATTTTATATTTTTCACTGTCTCTTTCAGTGTACAGTCTATGACTTTAAAGTGTAGTGGGCTAAATGAGCCATTATCAGACTGCCCAGGCAGCAACTACTTTTCTGTAAGTATATAAAACTAAGTAATTATATCAGCTGATGATGCAAATCTTGAAGAATTTTCTTTAGAGTCGAATTTTTGATGTTCCTGAAATTACAGAAATTTGATTCATGTGAAGTTTGTGGATAATTTACTTCATTAAAAAAAAAAAAAGAACATGAGACTAGCTATAGCTATTGACCATGAAATCAGTGTATAGCAAAATACCTTTACTTAGAGATGCACCTGAAATTTCAGAGACTATGCACCTGAGATAATATACATGCTTAGAAACAACACATGATATAACTTGTAATTGTAGAGATGAGTACCACTCTGCCTATGAATAATTCTTCACTTATATTTTATTTTACTAATATTTTCTCATGGAGAATTGCTAACATTATATTTAATATTCATAATCATATTCTGCAATCACGAAGTATTTTGGTGCTGCTTATGCTATTTTTTTCTAGAATTCATTGTACGCTGAGACTACTTCTGCAAATTTTCTGTTTTAATGTGCTTCTCTCTGCTTATTCATGTAGGTGATGATCATGTGATTCATATATATTAAAAAGTTTACCTAAGAAAAAGGCGCTTTATAGTCAATGAACTAATTTTATACTGTTTACTCTCTTAAGTGGCACTTTCTTTCATTAAACCAACTATCAGAATTCTTCAAATATTTTCTTTCATAAAAGTCATAATTTTTTTCCTTCACCAAATACAGATCTAATGCCTTATTCAAACACTTGAGGATTTTCTGTGGGGTACTTTTTAACTCCTACTACACTGTTCCATTTTCACATACGTCCTAATATTCAGCTCTCTGTACCTGCTTCAGATCGCCTCAGTTACCTGCTCAGTGAACTACACAGTGAATCTGCATATTTTTCACCTATTCTCTATATTTTGCTCATTATAAGGCTCAATCATTCTCAAATCAAAAGTCCCATCCCCTAGACTTTAACCACCAGTGATGTTTGTTTCTGTTAAATGGCTACCATGTAGGTATTTACTACGTTGACCAGGCTCATTGGTAACAAAGTCCTTATTGACTTTTATAAATTCTGAATCTCATAACAGGATTACTATGAACAGAATAAATACTATACAAATATTAAAAACATCTTATATAATATGAATATTAAGTTTTGTGTCTTTGATACACGTAGCGACTTACTGGTGTCAAAAAAGATACAAAGGACTAAAAAAATGGTTCTTTATTGGTTAGTGCTATTAAATGTTTCTAACAAAGCTAGTGATCATTGAAAATTATTTTAACAACCTTTTTCTTTTCCAGATATTAGACCCAGAAAATACATTGTATAAAAATATTTGCAATGATGTAGAAGCTATTCATACCATAAAAAGGAATTTTAGAGTGGCCATTATATAAGCTCATGCTGTGACTAGATCTTTGATATGTTGCTTTTGTTGGTACTTTTTAATTTGTATACTAGTTATTTCACACCTATTCTAACTTATATGTACTTGAGTCTTCTTAGCTAGATTTTAATTAAGCAGAGTGGCAAAAGACCTTTGATTGTTGCAGTACTTTAATGTTTTGTGAGAATTCTTTTTCTAAAATATAAAATTCATTTCTTGAAGAATGTTCTACCAAAGAGAAAAATGAATTGTAAACTTGCATCTTTTGAGTGTTTGCCAGATAGCATTCAGCCTACAATAGATGCCTTCCAGAACTAATTAAGGAGCCATATTATTATCCACACAAACAGAACAAAAGCTTCATGTAAGCACACAGTCAATCTGTGGAAATTCTGTCTGGACTAGCTGTCAATTTCTGGCTCCCATTTTTCCATTAAAGACTATTCATAAATGCAGATAAACACATTCACTGTCTACAATATAGGTATACCTGAAAATGTTTAATGCATCAGGGCATTTGGGAGATTATTTTAATGGATTTTTACCAAATCATGTTTTGACAGTTAATTTAAATACATTTAAGTTAACACTATCACCTATACTAAAATCCAGAGGGAAACAGGAAGGTTCTCTTGTGAAAGGCTGAAGGAACCAGATGATAAAATGTTCCATTCAAAATAAAAAACTCAATAAAAGAAGCATAAGTTAATCCAATTGCTATGCTTGAGGAAAAATACTTTCCTGTACAAGTACCTACGTTTATGTCTTATAGAGCGAGGAAACTGTTTCTATACATTCATATTTAATTCTCTCAGTCACCAGTGAACTCTTGAACCACTGTATTATGATTGTACATAATAACAGTAAATAGAATATTTTTCTCTTTCGCTAACAAAATAAAACATGGCTGGCCTTTGACAAAGTCCTTAGCTTTAGTAATAACCTTGTACTTTCTATTCATTCACCTGAGGTAAAAGCCTGAGGCCATTTCTAGTCTGCTTCCATTCACTCCAACACCACTTGGTTCATATTAAAGTTCAGATGTCCATTAGTCTTTCATTCTGAGCTCTGATTGATAATCAGAAAGGGGAGTGGGCACCTTAAAAATTAAAGCAATTATAACATGCTACCTTTTTGGCAAGTTGAATGTAAAATATACAGAAATCAGAGAATAAAATATAATGTGATAAAAACAATGGGGGAACGGGTGTCTCTGACTCTTTTGCCTGCTCATGGGACTCTACTGCATCATGTTATGCTATGTAAGTTTACATCACCGGGAGGCCTGTTCATTTTTCAAGGAAAACCAAGAAGCAATGTATCTTGGTGGGAGGCAGAAATTGGGAACTGGGAGGAGGAGACAGGGAGGGGGTAAAGCTGTAGTTAGGATATGTTGTATGAGGAATAGACAAAAAGAAAACAACTAAAATGTTCCCTTTGAGGATAGTAGGACTCTTAAAATATGTCAGAATGCCTTATTTACTTTAAGTACTAATTCTTAACTTTTGCATGATGTAGCATCACTTATAGTTTAATTCAGACGAAGAAATAAAGGAAACATTGAAGTCACTGTATCTGGTAAAACACTCATGCTGCTAGCTCAGCTCTAAAGTCAAGACTTGAACTCATCCTGTGCTTAATTTAGTTTTGGAATTGAATATGTATGAGTGTGGTTGGTGTGTATGTACTTACATATGAATTTTCCCTTATTTTTCTATGTAATAATGTATAACATGAAAATTCTGATAGTGCTCACTCCACACATTCACGTGCAATAACAATTAATGAAGAATAAAGAGACTATGGGATTGAAGGAGATTGGGCAGGTGTATATGGGAGGTTGTAGAGAGAGAAAAGAGAAGGCATGTAACTGTATTATATTCTAAAAATAACAACTTAGAAAATTACATTTTAATATCGTGGGATCTTAAAAGTAAAATCTGTTTTGGGAACAGTGATTCTATAAGGCTTCGAGTAAAGTAAATGAATATATTTAATTGTTGTTTTACTCAACAGATTCAAAGGCACAAGGGTAATCTCGTTTCAAAGGCAGATCCCCAAAAAGAAAAGTGTTAGGAAAAGTAATTCATGGAGTCAGAGCTGCCAATCTTCTTAAAAGGAGAACTGAGATCCATCAAGTAATTGTGCTGTTTTCCTCTTTTCAGTGGTCTCTCCTGTGGCCACTGGGGATTCTTCGTATGCATGAAAATTTGAGCACAGTTTTGTTTGGAGCTATTCTTAAATATTAAATTAATATTATAGAAAACTTCATTCCTGGAGTTATTTGTGTATATTTTTAAGAAATGATAACTTAGTTTTGGAGACATGGTATGGTGTCCAGTGCCTAGCTCTATAAATTTAATTTGATAACCCTTATAGTCTAGGATTGGCATTGCACACTCATGCAGGCAGGGTAATTATAATTATACACTCTTTTTACAGTTATAATTTCAAATTAGCTTACTGTAGTGACTTTGATTAAAAGTTATATGTATAGCCTTTGTTAAGCCAATCTACTACCTACTTCTCTTCTGGACTCATTTCAGTACTTCTTAGTACTCTAAGTCCAATATTCCTATCTAATTTTCCTCACCGTATATATCATACTATATCTTCACTTATATTTTTAACTGAATTGTCAGTTAGTAGGCTTCTATGTGACTTTTAACAGACCCTTGTTTGAGTTAGATTTCCTTCTTCCTCCCATAATTCCTGTATACTTTTGTGCCACTCCTTGCTCAGTTATTTCCCCCTCTAGTATTCTACCTTTCTACTTTTTTCTTATTCATAATCTACTCTTCTGTCTTATTGTGTACCTCCCCCCCAGGCATCTCCAAGGCTCCTTTCTTGTTTTCTGACTGCTGTGACTACCTTTATAAGACATGTACAGGATATAATCAATTGAAATTCCATTATAGATGAAAGAGGTGCTCTCCATGACCCACTACTAACCCAGAAACTATTGACGGGTGATAAAGGTGCAAAGAAAAGTTATTTTTTTTTCTTGTGGATGTGACCACTGGTAGGTTTCCCATGCTCTAGAGTATGTCCCCAAATATATGAACATATTGTCAGCAGTAGTTGGGTGTGATGGAGAAATAAAGTTGGAAAAAGGTACTGTTGGGGATTTTATTTGGGGAGTTAAGGAAAGTAAATTTCAGGTGGATATGATTTTATCTCATTGTATATAGATATGACATTCTTAAGAATAAATAAAAATTATTAGTAATAAAAATATATTATTTTATGATATGTAAGTGTTACTTTTATTCCCCAGATGTAATTGTCATCGTGGAGACTTACTACTGAATCAATTTACCTTTCATAGCTCTTTCTGAACTTTGGCTGTCTGTCTCAATTCAGATGTTCTAGCCCAAACTCCTCTCCACACTGACTGATTTAAACTGGCTTCTCTCAGCTTCTGAATGCATTGTTCTGCTTGGCCTCAAACTAACTTTGGCAATCTGTTCTAATCTTCTGGCTTTTCATTCTCTGACTTTCTGTCAGCCTGTTTCTGTAAAACTGTTCTGGTAAAAAACCCCTTCACTCTATCTCTCTGCACTGTCTTCTTAAGTCCTCTCTTTCCTGTGCTGTTCTATTGAGAGTTGGTGATATACTATCCCTGACTTATTTTGTCTAGTCTTTCTCTGATTCATCACTTTGTCTGCCCCTCAATTAGACATCACTTTCAAAGGACTCTGATTCCTTCTCCAGACCAACCTTACCTTCATTGTTTTGGATTAAAGGTGTGAACTAAGGATACATCTGTAGTCCAGCCAGAAGGATTAAAGTGTGGTATTAAGGCATGTCTGAATTGCAGCCAGATTACACAGACGTTAGAGGTCTTTGGATGTGAATCCTTTCCAGAGCAGCCATGTTGCTGGGCTAAAATTCCTCTATAGTAAAACATTAAAAAACAAAGCTAGCATAATTTTATTACCCTTTTGTTTAGCTGAAAATAATAAGAGGTCAATATTACATAGGCTGTATATAATAAATAATAATTTTGGGAAAAACTGGCTTCTAAGGTCATTAATAGAAAATTTGTAAAATCAAAAGAAATGAACTCAATTATAAAGTATGGGTTAATTAACTAAGTCCATACTATCTGTGGACCAATAAACTTCTTGAATATGGATTTGTTCATTAGTAATTTTGTGTATGGATTTCCAATTATTTGTTTTTATTTTTTACTTTTAAAAATTTATTTTGATATTGTAATTTAATTATAATGTTTCTCTTTTCTCTTTCTCCTCCAAACTCTCCCATATACCCCAATGACTCTTTAAATTCATGGCAAAATTTTCCCTGTTTAGATTTAGCATAATATTGATATCCTCTTTGTCAGGTTACATTTGAGCACCACAAAATCCTTAACAGACCAGTTTGTCAGCTCCTGGTGAAAATGGGTGTAGGGAAATGAGATTTGACGGTTTCTAGAAATATTCTCTCACTCACAAAGAGATAGAGATACCACACGTCCACACACGGAAACCTATCTGCAAGTACCTAAACTTAATAAGTGGAAAGACTGTACTAAGTACAGTATTCATGAGTACTCATGAAATTATGAGCAATAGAATTAAAGATGTGGCTAAATATTATAGATGGCTTGAAATAACACCTACTATATTTGAAATAAAATTTAATAATTTTAAACTAAAAATCAAGCCATTTTTTTTTTCCTGTATATTCTTACTTCTAAATGAACTTGACTTGAAAAATTCCTCTATCCTTTTTCACATGACACTCAGTAGTTAGTATGAGTACCAACTAGCATGTAGACTTGCTACCATATCACAGCATTAAGGAAATTATGGCTACACTAGTAAGCATCAACTTGGTGACCAATAGTTTTATGTGGATTTTCTGTAATAATAGTAACAAAACAGACAAGTCTAAAGTGAAATTGTTGCCTTTGAACTAGGAACTTCATTATTTTGAAAAGACGAAGGCAACTTATTAACTTTACTATTTACCATTTACCAGGGCAACATGATAATGGACCAATGGCAGGTATGTTGCCTTTTGTGCTGGGAGTCTCACATACAACTGAATTGCTGTTTGGGTAATCACATAAACTCTTCCTTTTTAAAGCATCATCATTGCTACAATTATTTTCTGTCTATGAATTCTTTGAGAATAATGTATTTTTATTAGATTCACCCCTGTATTGCCACTCCTAACTGCTTCCAGATCCACATCCATGATACAATTATGTAAAAGTTTATAGGCAGTTACTAGAAGATAAATTATAACTCATGATCTGGACACATGTAAAACTCCTTGGGAAAGCGGGGCTTGATTTCATTTCTAGTACCACTTACTTATAAACATTCCATATGTTTCCCTCATCATGTCTATCATGTCTATCATTTCTATGAGTTTCACATGTTTTTGAAAGTTTTGTGAGCAGAGGCACAGCCTGTCTTCATTACATGTTGTGTTTTATGGTGAGAGATTTCTTGGTATATTGAATGCCTTCTAGGGAGCAGTGGGTAGTTTTTAGTTCTGTATAATACAGATGATGTGTTTGTGTAGGGTAAGAGTGAAATGAGTTTGCTTGCTGCTTATACATTCTGAGTGTAATAAGATGTGTGTGTATGTGTTCATTCAGACACATACATGACACATACATGTGAAGGTCAACTAACTTCTTTTGAAAGTCAATTTTAGATCTTATATTGCTAAAGTTAATATTCTGGCTAATGTGGGTATTTATTTGTTTATTTATTTATTTGCCTCTCATCCTGCAATTGGAACCATGGAATTGCAGATACTTGCTGGAGCCTCTGGCTTGCTTCTTTACTCACTAAGCCATCTTTCTGGCTGCACATAAACTTTTAAAATATAAGTAAATATACTGCATAAACCTCAGAGAACACATGCACCACATTCATTCTTGGTTCTGTGAGCTGTAGAAGGCAAAAAGAATGACATTGAAGTGAAGCTTCTACTGCCTGTTTTAAATGATTTTGACCATTGTCCACAAAACTGCCAGGCTAACTTGCAAGGTTTTCAGGCAGGGTTTAATGTCAGAAAGTCAAAGTTCTTAGCAGTTTATTGTTAATATTTTTTCACTCTTTTTTTTTATCTGCACTCATTATTTTGATTCTATGTAAATCTTTACATGAACTTTTAAATTTGATTTTAAGTGATACCAGGAATGTACATGGTAGTCATTAACTTACAGTCCAAACTAATAGTATGCATTATGTAGGATAGATTTATAAAAAATTAAGTGAAATTTAGATTGCCTATACAAATATTGATTATTTGGGATTTATTGCTTTTAAATTAGTTTATCAGGAATTTGATACTGAGAATAAGAAGAGAAAATAGAAGAAGGTAACAGAGTTTTGTTCCTTTTTTAATTTTTCTGAACTCCATATAGCTTTGTAGTTTCTCTCTTTTTCATTTTGTTGAAAGTAGAAAGTAGAATTTTTCTTACATAATATGTTCTGATTATAGTTTCCCTCCCTCTACTCCTCCTAGTTCCTCCCACATCTTCTCCCATTTGGATCCACTCCTTTTCTGTCTCTCATTAGAAAACAATTAGGCTTCTATGGGAAATGATAAAGTGAGGTCAGATAAAATAAAACATAAAATAAAATTAAAAAGATAAAACAAAAGTAGCACATAAGAATAGAATAGAATAAACAAAGAAAGCACATGAAACAGAAACTCTTTCATTTGTCCACCCAGGAATCTCATAAAATCATTAAACTGGATGCCATGAGATATACACAAGGGACCAGTAGGGTTAAAAAAGAGAAAATAAATATATATAAATAAAATAAGATTTCAAAAACAAATGATATAAAATTTAAAAATAATCCCTGTGATAATATTGTAAGACAAAAAGCTTCAAAGGTGCCACTGAGTTCATTTCCTGTTGATCATCTACTGCCAGACAAGCAGTTGATTCTTAAGAATAATTTGTTTCTTCAGTAAGTCTCCTTTGGAGAAAACTAAGTTATCAATTGGAGATGGCTTCAATCTTTTTTATTGCTGAATAAAAGCCACTGTGGATATAGATCATATTTTCTCATTCCACTTGTCTTAGGGTGAGCATCTAAGTTGGCTGCATTACTTGGGTCTGTGAATAGTGGTACTACAATCATGGTTAAACAAGTGTTTCTGTTGACTCCTTTGGACGTATGGTTGGATTATATGGAAGTTCTATTTTCATTTTTTAAATGATTTATTTATTTTTTACTTTATGTTCATCAGTGTTTTGCCTGAATGTATGTCTGTGTAAGGGTGTTGGATCCCCTGGAACTAAAGTTATATGCATTCCCACATGAGTGCTGGGAATTGAACCTAGGTTCTCTGGAAGAACAGTCAGTGCTCTCCACCATTCTCCTATCCAGGCTCTACTTTCAGTCATTTTGTTTGCTTTTTGTTTGTTTGTTTGTTTCTCTTGTGGGTTTGAGTGTGTGTGTGTGTGTGTGTATGTTTTAAATGTCCCCTACATAGGCGTCAGTATTACTGAACTAATATACATTGTCCTTAACAGTGTATAAGAGTTCCATTCCTCACAATCCTTGCTTATGCTTGTTTTGTTTTCAGTATTATAGTCATTCTAATTATACAGTGATGAAATCTCAGTGAACTCTGATCTGAATTTCTCTGACTGATGAAGTTGCAAAACAATTTTCACATACTTATTGGTCATTCACCGTTTTTCAAATGTGCAGTCAGGATGTATTGTATGAAAAAAGAGTAAACATTAAAAAAAAAGGTAATTTCATTGTTTAGAATGAAAATAAAATGTGCCACAATTTTAGTGCATTATTTAATTTTCAGGCATTTCAGTATCTCCATCAAAATAATAATCCTAACTAAATCTTCCTAATTTCTTAAAGTATTGTTAGTAAGTGAAAGAAAAATCATCGTGTGACTGGAACTCTGTGAATACATCAGATAATTTTAAATGATAATCACTAGTTAAATAAAAATAAAATAAATTTTAGTGTTCCAAAGTCAATTTAAAAATGTGTCTGTTTATTTGCCCATTTGTTGATTAGATCACTTGTTGGTTAACTAGTTATTCTGTTACTACTTCATTACCAGTCTTATGGATATTAAGGGTTAGCAAATTTTCATAGACCAGAAAGTAAACATTTTGAGCTTTGTGTGTCAGGAGGTATTTACAACAACCGTTGGGTTTCCATCTGTAATGCAAAGCACCTATAGAAATATGGAAATATTTAGTGTAATCCTGCCTCTTTTTTTCCAAGGCTCAGAGGGCTTTTTGGACTTCAGATTCAGTGTAACTACGGAGTTGTGATCTCAATCAAGTTTGGGATTGTCTATTAGAAACCTGTCAGTTGGTTTCTCTAAAAACTAGAAGACCCAGCTATTCTACTCCTGGGCATGTACACAAAAAATGCTCCAACATAACAGTCCATAAAGATACT